>CM031237.1:49925453-50436458 GCA_018340775.1 Taxus wallichiana var. yunnanensis
AATTTGATCCATCATCATACTATATTCATCAATAGTACAACTTGTGTAAAATAGGAAGCAATGCCCCGAGATCTCATAAAAACTTTTTGTATACTCGGTAACTCCAAAAAGATTTCCAAACACTTCAGTAGACAATTTTTAGGTTTTCAATGCCCAACTTCTAACTGTCAGGAATCACCATAAGAATCTTCAAAGCCAAAACTAGTGATCTCAGGAGATGGATTCGTGTTATGTATATGTGGGTCCCTCCAAACCTGCTCTCTGGTCGATCGATACTATCATGAACAAAATCTGCATGCTAGTATCAAGAATAACTATGAAAATTCATGGATGTTAAGCACCAAAAAAAGTGTTTCAGCCTTGAGACATTCAAATAAATTTTTCTTCATGTTATACAAGCATATACAAAACTGAAGAAATTAAAAGACATGAAAACTAAATTTTCTAATGGATATGGTTCTAGTGGATTGAATTTTATTATGTGATGAAAAACTAATTTGGATGGGTGGATTTATTATGAGTGGGTTTTTATTTTGGCTCTAATGAAATCCCTGAATATGGATGGAGTTAACCAGAAATGGTACCACTTCATTATTACAAACTCGATAAGCTAGTTTTTTACTAAGGTTATGTGTGATAAGATCACCGATATGTTAGTTGATACAAGAGGGAAATGGTGGTGGTTATCAAGAATGACATATGATATTTCATCAACTCGGGATCTACTTCCAGTATTCAATATCATATTCTACCATTTCTAGATCTGAATTTTGTTCATACCATTATACTCTTCTTGATCAAATATTACTATCATTTTCTTATACATAGAGTTAGTTTATAGGAGATAAATATTTACAATCTAATATTCCTAATCGCAGAAATGAAATTTTAATCTAATTCATAGAAAGGAAATAAAGTATAAAGAAACTACTTACCAAATACTTCCTATCACATAATTTGTTAAAAGGTATTCTAACATTAAGAGAATATTCTTTAGAGAACTCTAAATATACTAATAACACCGTGTTCCCTTTTAATTCACGGCGTAAAAATGATAAGGGTCACAACCCTCTTACCATTAATAATGTCAATCCGGTCAGCTTTCCTAATTTTGTATGTATTAAGAGAAGAAGATCTTCAAAATAAGCTCCTTTAAACACAATCCAAACTTGGATAAAATAAATCACACATGAAGAAATTTAAAGGCACACTTGTAGAAATGTAAACACAATTACACAGAATATAAAGACACGCATAAAGGAAATCACACTTTAAGAAATATAAAAAAGCCCGAATAAATTAAAATTAATCGAAATAAGGAAATTAAATGAAACACCTACAGGATTTACAACAGACTTTTAATGTTATAATACAAAGAGAAGAACAACACAACAAGATGATAATTATAGAGTAAGAAATAAACACAAATTATTACAAAATAAAAACACAAATATACAGATCCATCTTCCTTAGAATGAGTGGCTAGCTCATTCCTTGGAAGAGGATTTAAACCATGCTTCAAGATCTTAACTCAAAACTATAGAATATTAGAGAGAAAAGAACAAATTCATTTCTTGGTGGTAAAACATTACATATCTGAGTGTGGAAGGTTGCATTTATAATTTATGCATCCAACCAACTCTTTATTTTGGGAGATACAATTTTATCTTATCTTTATTCTAATCCTAACAACTAAGATCTCCATCTCCACAAATAACTTTCTCGGATTTTCTATTTGACTTTACTTTTTTTTATTGTGGAACTTTTGACGCTTGTCTTATATGCTTTCCTCCATGACTACGGTTCACTAAAAGTTAGATTTTTCTTCATTGATAAAACCTATAGTAAATATGAATGAGGTTTTGTTCAAACATATTTCTATGAACAAAAAACTCTCTTATATTTTCTGCTTGAATTTTCTATTTTTTATGGAACTTTTAGTGCTCGCCGATCACTTTTCCTCGGGACTATAGCTCACTAAAAGTTAGATTTCTCTTCATTGATAAAACCTATAGAAAATTTGAATGTGGTTTATGTTAAACACATTTCTACGAAGAAAAATCTCTCATATATTTCTCGTTTGACTTTTTTGTTTCTGTTTATGGAACTTTTAGTGCTCTTCTAATACACTTTTCCTCAGACTGCAGCTCACTAAAAGTTAGATTTCTCTTCATTGGTAAAACCTGTAGCAAATCTGAATGAGGTTTATGTTAAACACATTTCTATGAATAAAAATCTCTCTCATATTTTTCATTTGAATCTCTGATTATTCACTATCCCCATTTGATGTGAGTTCCAGAACTAACTCGTGAGTTCCGAAACTAATGTTGTGAGTCTCCAAAAAGTAAACTTAAAACAACTATAACTTTTATATACGATCTCAGATTGAGATGATTCTTTTTTAAACTTTCATAATTTTTTGAGAGGAATCTAAATATGAAATCATATTTGAGTTTAAATGTATTGTTCATGATTAATTCCATTTTTCTCAATACTAGCATTATCTTTCCTTTATGGCCTACATACACAATACTTTGCATATTTTCTTAAATAATCAATAGGAGTAGTAAAAAAATAGATAACAAAATATTTCTAAAGAATGAACAAGATATATATCTTATATTGTATCTTAAGCAAACTATAAGTTCGTGAGATTACATTTAAACCCACTTTCAAAATGTAAACTAGAAGGACAAAATAATGGTAATTTTATGGCCAATTTATGGCCTCATCATCCATATCCATACCATCTCTCGAAACATCTACTACAGATACACCCTTGATTAACACAATTGTGAATGATACTCTCACCCCATTTACAAGTCCAATCACTCCCACAACAAAAAAATTAGACCTATATAAAATACAACCCCTTTTGGTCTCATCAAGAACATCATCCAGAAACCACTTCCACCTTCATTATCCATAGCTACAACATAATTTATATTACCTATATCTTCCTCTAGACCCCCTTTAGTCGTAATCATAATCATTCATGCTAAAGGAAAATCTCACAACCAAATTCTAAGAACCTGGCATATCAATTCAAAATCCTCGTGGCACCCACAAAACATTTTGGAGCTCCCTACTCCCAACACCAATCATCCTCAACAATATATTGGCAAGAAAATTCTCTGGGTGAAAAATTTGTTGTTATCTTGTCAACGCTCTAGGAATCTAAGTCCATCTACTTTAATGTCATAGATTTGTGTTTATATGTGTGTGTGAATTTTTTTCTCGTGTGGCCTTATGGTTAGTGATCCAACAAGGGTACTCCATTGACCTTGTGGTAAAATCTGCAATTTCTTGCAAGAGATGACTTTGTTAAGAGATCGGGAAAGGAAGTGAGAAAAAAGAGGGGGATTAATGATCGATGTAGAAAATATTATTCCTATACCCATTAACTAGAGAATTCCAACACACATAAATTTAGAGGAAAAACAATAACGTAAATGGCAATAAGACTAGTTAATGTTTAGAGCACAAAGCTTCATACATCTCCCACTAAAAAAAGGAATGAAAATCCTTCTTTCTTCATTGATGCTTGAGAAAAATTGTACATGGCAATAATGGGAAGAACATATAAATGAGAAGTAGAATAATTGTTATCTAATTGGTTCTTCACAAGGAATACTCTCTCATGATCACAAAAATTAAACACCCTTTTGAAAGGATTCCTTTATAATTTATAGATATATAAGAGAATATTCACTTGCCCACCACATCACCTTAGTGGAAACCTTTTTTGGTTACCGTAGTATGTTGCATCCCTTAAGAAACTATGTGGCCTTTCTAAAACTCATGGAATTCTCCTTATTATTCCTCTAATTAGTGGTTACTCTAAAGACTCTTTTGAACTCTTCATGTTATATTATTATGTTTTGTATCTTGGTTGATATCGTAAAGTTACTCTCTCTAGATTTAAATTTCCGTAGCCTTGCTTGCAGAAAGTTTAGAACTCATCCCTTAAAATATCCCTTCTTGTTGCTAAATTACATTCGACCAAGCTTGGGTTTTGTAGACCCACACTTGTTTGAAGCAAGCAATCCCATAGTGGGAGTGATCCTTTTCCCATTGCATTCATTCTTATCTCCTTTCCAAAGTGACTTCTAGGAGGAAGTCGAGTCTAAGGAGGGGATGTAGTGCCCACTTCCCTTCGACACCTTTTGATATTGATTATTAGACTAGTGACTATATTAGAGACATTGTTATAATTCGATTTATTATGATGTTAGATGTTAGATCATGGATGATTGTTGACTTTGATTCATATATGGTGCATGACGATTATTATAATTTTTTTATATATTTATAATGATATATTGTTTGACATGATTATATTTATGAATGTTATCCGGACATGTGATATTGGATATAATGAGTAGACCTAGAAAATTGAATTAAATTTATGACCATATTGTGGTTGATAAAATTGCAAATGATATAGTTAATTGCCTTGATGTTGTTGTGATTCATATATATGGATGATTTTGGGATTATATTTCTATTCATTTTGGATGTTCTAATATGGCCATGAGGCAAGGAGGTAATTTTATTTTACAAAGTTTAAAATATCACAACAAACATCAAGGGACCGGAGACCTGTACCACATTCGAATTCGAGATGAATTCAACAAGGTCACCATGGCAACTTGTATTTGTTTTTGTGTGTTTGATTGTGTTAGGGATTCCCATGGGAGGGGGATCACTTTAAATGTGACAAAGGGTTATGTGTATTTATTTATTTATTTGGTTTCTTTTTATTGATGTTGTATGTGTTTATTAAGTGATGTGTTTACCCATTTTATTTAAATAAATTGTGGTATATAATGTGAGTAATCATATTGTTAAAATAAATTAATTAAATTGGGTCCTAAGAAAGTAATTATTGGAGTGGTTGACTCTTGTATTAAATTTTGTAAGGTATGTGTAAGCAATGTGTAAGTGATGTGTAAGAGATATGTAAGTAAACTTTGGAGTATGAAACGCTTCATCTTCTTTGGAATTCGAAATTGTCCTAGAGACTGATTTTGGAGGCTTGTGGGACAAGTTAAACTTGTCCCATACCTCTGAAAATTTGCATACCAACCTTACCATGGTTGGAGACTCTAAATTTAGAACTCCTTTGTGCATTTTTTTCAAGTCAAGCTGAATGTTTTAATTGCACTTTCTTACATGTTATTAATTTCAGTCCTTTTGGGTATGGGATGGATTTGAGTATGTAAGTAAAACTATCATATTATTCACCTACTTATTTATTGTGCCTTGGAGATTGAAGTTGACTTGTGAATTGGAGCTGAGGATGTGTGATGTGGAATCCTACATAGATCCACCTCATCCTCCTCTCTTCCCCCTTCTATTTATTTGAATTCATTTTCTTGTTTTGGGGGTCACACTCTTTTCGTTGCTTCACTTTTGGTTACTTCTTTTGGGGTGAATTATTTTCCTGTTTGGAGCCCTTTCTTTTGGAGAGAGTTTATAAGATTTTACAGGCCTGTGTTTCATTGATCTTGGGTTATTTTGCATTGGAAATCTTGTTGTTTGGAACTTGGAACAAACTCAATTATGGAGAGGTAAGAGCTTGGATCTTGAAATGCTCTTCTTTTATTTGTGCAAATGTTATTGTTGTGAATGTTTTAGCATGTGCGTCGGATGTTTGGGGTAGATGGCCTAGGGATGGTGTAGGAGAAGACTATGGGGCATTTCTGTTTGAGGAATAAGTGTTTTGGGGAGGTATAAGTGTGGAGGGAGTTGGGATTTGGGGTTCCACCTTACAAATAAATAGCTTGCATTTCTTTACTCATTATGGGGTGCCATAAGAGTTTGGGGAGGCATAAGGAAATGTGGGAATAAGGGGTACTTGGGAGGCATAAGGGCAAGTCAGGATTTGATATGATTATATATATGTGGTTTATTCTCAGGTGGTGATACCCATTTCCCCTTTGGGAGGCATAAGCAACATCCCCCATAGTTTCTTGCTCCTTTGGCTTGCATGGTGAAGCTTGAGTTTTGTTTGTTATGTTTTAATGTGGTTGTAAACTACATTCTATTTTGGACTGTGTTTTGAATGAGAAATTTGTCTTGTGTTGTGGAAGCTTTGTTTTGCCATGTGTTGAAAAACATTTCTAATTGCAATATGGTTGGGGCTCGGGGGCCAATGAAGAAGGATGGATTCTCATTTTCATTGGATGTCTTGGTTAGGTGGAGAGTGTTTCCTTTTCACCTATTCTGTTGTGATAATATTGGAGAATGATGGAAATTCATATTTTTGTTTTGGAGCTATGAAAGAAGACAGAGTTTGGCCATCCATCGTGAAAATTCTTTTTGTAAAAGCATTTCCCCACTTCAAGTGGATGACTTGTAATATTATTGGATTGGATAGTATTCTGTTTTGGAAATAAAATTCTATTTGAATGTGAAAGGACATACTCAGTAATGTTATTCGAGAAAGGAAAATAACATTTGTATGTCGTCTTTTGAAATAGGAATGAAAAGAAAGAAAGACAAGTTTGGCATTCCTTGTTGACATCATTCTTATTATAACCCTTTTTCACTTGAAGTGAATGATCTTGTATATTATTTTTTTGGAAAGACTACTTTGTTTTAGCTATGAAAGTTTTAATTGATTATGGAAGAATATATCTAGCATTCGGTTCTGTGAACAGAAAAGAAAGATATGATTTTGGTATGTTGTATTTCAAAAATAAATGGGAAAGAAGTTGTAAGAGATTCATTTGAATTAATAGAAGTGTTTTTCCTTGTTCATACGATATTATTTCCATTGGAAATTTGTGCTTGATATACAATAGGAAATCTTTATTGTAAAAGTGAAAAGGAAGCATGTATGATGAAATATTACACCACTTTGCATTCTTATCTTTATGTTTTGATTGAAGTAAAGAAAACTATTTAAAACTAGCATGGAATAAATTCAATGTTTTCATTGCATGGCAAAAGAGATAGTTTAATCATTGTTCTTGAAATGTACAAACTTCATTTCTAATTCACCATATACTTTACAGATTCCTTTTTATCAAATGTCCAAAACAACCCTACAAATCTATAAGAGACAAATGAAATATTCAATTGTTCTTAATGAGATCAAAATGATCCCCAAACTAATCTAAAACACTCAAGAAATTTTTAAAGAACCCTTCAATTCAATTAAAGGTGAAATTGTAGGTCCTCTCGTTGTGTGAACATTGGTAATTTTTGAATGTGAATCTATCAAGAAAAATTAATCTTGCAATCTATCCTAAAACCTTCCAAGTGAAATCCTTCATGCCTTTTTGGCAAGATGAAAAGAATTAATGACAAAATTGAACAAAATTGATAAGTTAACAATATTCGTTCACTTCTAAGTGACAAAAATACATTTTCTCAAAATTGACCCTTTAATATTTATCAAAATAAAAGTCTTAAGGTTTTTTGAAAAGCGGACGTCGAGAACTTTCGAAAGTCTTTTTGCCAAAACCGAGTTCCTATCAAAAGTTATGGCCTTCTGAACTTTTTACTTCATTTCAGGCTCAAAATAATCTAGCTGTCAAATTTAAATGAGTAAAATGATCAAATTCCAAAAAAATTATTTGGCAATTTTCCTCTCAGTGAATCGCCACCCTTGCGGCAATGAGGGACTTCCACGTTGCTTCCTTAGACGTCGGTGGAAGAGCGGGGTGTTTTGAAACCCTACGCTTCAAAAATCAAATTTTCTTAGGTCCTCCCAATGGCCCGACGATCTGCAGCCAATGAGGGTTTGACACGTGGTATCGTGTGATGTCAATAGACGCTCGAGTATTTTTTCACCTTTGCGCTATTTAAGATAAAACTCAAAATTTCTCGGAACTTCCTCCTGGTACCATGCCGACCCTCGGCTAATAGTTGACTACCACATGGTGGCTCTATGCTTGACGGAGGAGCAGACCAAAGTTTCCCTTTTCTCCCCTCTAAACTAAAATTCAAATTTTCCATCTTATCTCCGGTGACCTGTCATCCCACCGAGGCTAGGATTTTGGACACGTGTCATTAGCGGACCCCAAGTTCAAAATTTCCTCTTCTTAGGCGTGAAACCCCGTCGCAGACTTGCGGGTGTGTCGAAGTCAAATGTGCTTTTCACTCAAAAGTGCTAAGGGAAAAATTTCTCTCCAAAGACCACAGGCCCAAGTTAGGGAAAATTTTCCTCCCAAGCCCACAAGCCCGCTCTTGGGGAAAATTTTCACCCCAAGGCCCACCGGCCCATAACTTGAGAAATATGAAGAGTTAGAAGGACTTATTTATATCACTGGAAAGGTGAGAAAATTTCCTATCTAATGGGAATGTTTTCAAGGAGTTTTTATTGCCTTAAATATAAAAAAATTAGGTTGAATCTTTCAAGAGAGTTCTGGGAGTGGGTAAGTGAGAATTTACCCTGTTAGTTTAAATGTGTATTCTCCCCAACTGTTAGACCTTGTTAATTGTTGAAACCTTGTAGAATTAAACACCTAGGGTATTTAATTTTTTGGCTCTTCTTACCCTCTAAGTTTAATCAAGAATTTATTTAGCTTAGTGTTAATCTAATTTTAAATAGTTAGATTATCACCTAAGGGAAATTTTTCTACATGTGCTTGGGATAACTTTCCCTCTCTTAGTGTTTTGTAAAGTGATTTGTTAATTGTTGTAATGGACTCTAAAAATTTTATTGTGAACATTTTTAAAAAATAAAATTATTCCATAATTTACTAACTTAACCGAGGTTGTTCATGGGTCTCAAGTGGGAGATTTTAGTGGGAATTACATAACTAAGAAAGAATGTTGGAGAAGAATTTTCCTTTGATTAAGTTCACTAATCCTTTCTCGATGATCTGATGAAATGATTCAATGCAGTGAACTTTGGATTCTTGAATGCTTTACACCACGAGAAACCTACTTTGGATGATACACGGACACCCCAAACTAAGTGTTTAGAAACACCGTTGAATGATTCCTTTAGTGACCTAGAGTGTCACTCATGAAGATCCCTTCTAAAGAGGTTAAGGATGTAAAAGGGACCCTAATCACCTTTACAACATGGCCATGCTATTACATTGATTGGAAATATTTGATGATGTGTATTTGATCACTTTGAAGAATTCTAATTCTACATTATGAAACAATCACTCTGAACCATGAAGTATCATCATTCCTCCTCATTTTTGTTACACACATGGATGGGAAACTAGAACAATCACTCACAAGATGAAACTATGACAATCTCAAGATCTTGAATTTCCTAGATTTCAAAAACACTTCCCGCACTTCTTTATGAAAAATGAGGGGGGTTCTATTATTAGTAAGTGATAATTTCCACCCTTTTCGACGATTATTGTAATTTTCATTTTGGATCAACTATGTGCACACTGCTTCCACCGAAACTTCTCTTTGTGAAGAGTTATTTAAAATAGTAAGTTCTATCAAAGAGGCTTACTATTTTTTATAAAGTAGTGTTCTATACCTCAGTTTTTGATGAAATTAGTATTTTTGATATGAGGTTTTTCTCTTTGTTACACCTCTGAAATTTCACATCTACCTCGGTCTTTAGAATCAAAGATTTTAAATTTCAAAAAAATTGACATAGGGAAGCTGGGGGTTTTTTTGCTGCAAATGTCTAAAAATATGGAGTGTACATTGGAAATATTCTAATTATATTATAATGTCCTCTAAAAAACTAGATGATTATTAAAATCCCGCATTGACCTATGTATTGCTTTTAAATGATGAGGATTTTCTCTTGCGGCCTCTACAAAGTTATTCAGTGAGAGATTTCTTTGAGTCTTCCAAAATCAATATTTATTCATGTTTTCATTTTATTTAGATCATAGGAATATGGAAGAAATTTATTAAGGATGAAAATGGCGAAGATAAGATTGAGCAAAAATCCAATAGAGTTTTGACAACATAGGGAGAATGTGGGGTATGAGCATGAAAATGGCTAACTTCTCGCATCATATAGCTTTGAGCATGAAGAGAGGGCATGGTGTGAATTTTTTCCCCAATTATCCTTATGGTTTGGGATAATAGGTGAACAACATTTATCCTTGTCCTTTTTTTCCATGTAGCGGTTATTCATTTGATGAAAGAAATGAAGTGGGAGCAAAAAAATGCACCTAGGGCCAAATGAAGGTCGTATGAGGAATGTGAAGGAAACCAAGGGGTGGGGAACAAGGTTTTTCCCCATTGTCACTTTGGTTTTGGAAAATATGTTCAAAAATTTTCTCCTTATCCTTTTGGGACAAGTGTGAAGAATGCGAGGTTGGTGGAGGAGGAAGTCAACTTGGTCAAATTAGCTTAAAGTGAACCATCGAGGTCATGTGAGTGACCAAAGTGCTTAAAGGGTGGAGGGAACACTTTTTTGGCACCTATTTTACCTTTTATAATGGAAAATTAGGACACAAAAATACACCTCAGGCTGGTGTTTCCACGTGTTCCTCGGTAAATTTGACTAAGAATCAAATAACATACCTTGGAGGGTGTTTAAGAATGACCATAACTTGAGCTCCCAGATGAAGATTTGCATGATTATTGATATTATTTTTCATGGAAATGGAATTTTGAGAATTATGAGATGGGTCCCATGCCTTAATTATTCTTACACCACCTTCAAAAACCTATTTTTTCTCGGGATCGCTTGATGTGCATAAAAAGAATGAGCTTCCTAGAAAAATTCATTGGGTTTGAAGTTGATATTATTTTCCACCATGTAAAGGGTTGAAAAATATTTCCAATTATATATTTTTATCACAAAACTCGTCCCATATCTCTTGGGATCACTTCTTTAAGCTTAGGTACTCTTTATTCTAAGCTCCTTTGGCCTCAAAAACCTACTTTGAACTGGCTCCTAAACCTCTGAAACTTCCTAGGATATTACAAAATCTATTCCTTAATGTTCCGACTCTTTAATACACCTCCATGATGAATTTTATCCTTTGTTATACTCCATGGGTTGTGCACTTTGCTTAGGAAGGTTGATGGTAGCCCCTCCTAAGATTGCTTGAAACTCCACTTTTAGAGAGACTACTCCAAAAGTTCTCTCGAATGACTATTTGTTCCTAAATCACCTAGGGAATGGATAAAAAACACATGTAGACCATTTAAATTAAAGGATAGGGCTAGTATAGAGAATAGGTTGACAAGGGGTCTCGGAAATGTAAAAATGAAATTTTTTGACACTAGGTATGGTTGTCCTATTTTTAGTGATTTTTTCCAATGAAAAACACATGAAAACAATCTGGATCTATCTTGGGAAATTTTATGGACCGAGCACAATGAGAAAATTACATGTGAAATCCCATAATCGTAATTTTTCATAACATTGATTTACTAGTCCCTTATCCATTTGGATTCAGTGATTCATTTGTAATAGATAGAAAGAAGGATAACATGCACAAACATGATGAAAAGAAACACATCACACACGAAAAGAAAATAAGACAAACAACGAGAAAGGGAAAAAAACCTAAATTACCTATGGTATAATGCAGGTGACAACCCACTTTCATTGAAGTGCTCTTCTCTTCTCAGTTTAGTTAGAAAATTAATGGAATAATTTTTTTATTAGGAGTTAACGACCAAAGTCTCAAAGACAATTAAATTCAACTGATAACTTTTCCCATTATAATAATTACTAATTTCACATTATAAAGCAACAAGTGTAATAAGTCCACACCTAGCTCAAATCTCCTAGGATTAATTTAAATACTGATTACACTGACATTTTAGCTAAATATTCCCGATGATTAAAATTTTAGGGTTAAGGGACAAAACAATTAAATACCCAAGGTATTTAATTCCACAAGATCAAAGACAAGTAGGGTTAAATTACAGTGAGGAAAGGAATACCTATTTAAAACATCAGAGTAAGGTCTCACTTACCCACTCCCGAACTTCGATTAAGAGTGTCTATAACTAGGTTACAAGGCAACAACTACCACTAAAATGATTTAGAACAAGTCTAAAATTACTAGATCATACTTTTCATTTATTAACAATTATCAAGGTCACATGGTTCAAATTTTAGGGTTAGAAGTTTCAGTTAGGTTCAGGGAGTAATTTACCCCCATACCCACTCTCTAATAGGCTCAGAGTTTCAACTTGATTTTTCTCATACTTAACACTTCAAAATTTCCCTAAATCATTCCCATTGGATAGGAAATTTTCTCACCTTTCCAGTGATATAAAGAAGTCCTCCTAACTCCTTCAGGAACTCAAGATATGAGCAAGCGGACTTTAGGGTCAAATTTTCCCCAAGGGGACATGTGTCAAGAGGGGGAGGAAAACCCTTTTTGGGTTGGTGGGTCGCGGGGTGGTTTGAATTTTTCCTTGTGGGAAATTTCCATTTTGTGCCATGCCTCCACGGGTCCTCCAAGGACACATGGCGGCCTCCTCGAGTGAGACATCGTTGGAAAAAGGAAAGGAAGGAGGGGAGGAATGGAAGAATTTGGGGCATTTCACCCAAGGGAGAAAAAAAAAAACCACCCACGCCCTGGGTCCACCTAGGACACGTGGCACTCCATGATTTCACATGGGGAGAAGAGAGAAGGAGAGGGCATGGAGTGGTGGGGGATTTGGTGAATTTCTCCAAAAGGGGGAAAAGGGGAAAAAAGGTGCGCGGGTCACGCGCCCATGGAAGGAGTTTCCCAAGGTGAGGGCGGGGGTGCGGGGCCATGGGGAAATTTTCAAAAAAAATTTCCAAAGGAAAAATTTCAAAAAAAAAAAAGGGTCTGCCCCCTCCACAAGCACCCAAAGCTGCCACGTGGCAGCCTGTGATTGGCCGCGGGGCGGGGCTAAAAGGAAATTTTTTCCAAAATTTTCAAAAATATTCAAAGGAAAAAAAAGATGTCGCGCCTCCGCCACTGCCCCGTGAGGACACGTGGCAGCCTCTGATTGGCTATGGGTGGTGGAGGAAAAGATGAAATTTTTCCCGAGCCAAATTTTTTTCAAAAAAATTTTTTTCTAAGGCAATTTGATGGGAAATTTTTGGGTCATGGGCTGCTGAAGGAAAATTTTCCCAAATTTTCCCGCCAAGGCAAAAACTTCAAAGTGCCATAACTTGAGCTAGAAAGCTTAGTTTTGGGAAAATGAGGACTTTTTGGAAATCTCTCGATGCCTCCTTTGCACAGAATCATAAATTTTACATTTTGATAAAGTTTAAGGGTCAATTTTACAAAAAGGATCTGTAGGATTTTAAAAGCCAACTGGTAATTTCTAACTTTCAAATTTGATTAAATTGGATCTCCTCCTTCACTCAACATGCCAAAAAGACATGGAGGATTGATCTAGGAAGGATTTAAAGTGGTTTAGGAAGTAAATTTGCTTAATTGATTTCAAGTTGCATTTTTCCAACAATTGATAGAAAAATGACTAAGGAAGGGATTGTGCTCAAATTTGCAATGTTTAAACTTGTTTTCTTAAGTTTTCTTTGTCAATTTGAGTTCCATTTAATTATCATGCTAAATTTTAAGGTTTCCAATTTGATTTAAATGTGTAGGTCCGAACTGTGCATTTTTATTAAGTTTGATTACTAGTTTTAAAATTTACAAGAGATCCCATTTCAAAAATTTGTATATCAATTTTATCATTTAAGTGTGGAATTTCATTTCTAAACTAATCAATACATTTATTTGTTTGTAAACAAATCATTTCAAAGCTAAAATTGCAAATCTGATTTCAATTTATATATATTTCCAAAAAAAGACAATGCAAATATAATTTCTCATACGTATTTTTCTTTCCTTTGCAAATAAACAGAGATTCCAATCACAATTTGATATTCCAATTTCATCACAACAATGCAAATGAGAGATGAACTTGCAATTCTTTATTGACTTCAAAAAGAGAATACATCTTTACATCTTTCATGTTTGAAAACAATAACAAAATTCTATTTATTTCTTCCAAATAATAGAAGCAAAAAAAAATGTCTTTCTCAATTCAAATATACATTTCATAATCAATTACAACATCATTTCTCCATAACATAACTATTACAATTTCATCCACATCAGTGGGAAAGGATTACAAATAAATATGTTTTCACAAGGGACTGTCAAACTACATTTTTCCTTTGCTCCAGGACAACAACATGCACATTTTCTCTTTCTCCAAGTTGATCACAACAAAAGAGGGGGAAAGGAAATGCTCTCCACCCAACCAAGACATCCAATGAAAGGAGAATCCTTCCTTCATCATTGGCCCCCGAGCCCCAACCAAAATACAATAAGAGGTGTAATTCAACCCATGGAAACAACTGGCTTCCACAACACACAACATTCTTTCACACATGCACATTTCATTTATAAAACACAATTCAACACAAAAACAAGTAGTTTACAACTGCATTTAGAAAACATTCAAAATCAAAACTCAAGCTTGATCATGCAAGCCAAAGGAGCAAGGTCTATGGGGGAAGCTACTTATGCCTCCCAATTGGGAATTGGGCATCCACCAAAAAAACCACCAAAATAATTCATCACACACACATCCTTATGCCCCCCCACAAATCCCTCCTTATGCCCCCCACAGATTTCCTTATGCCCCCACAAAGTAAGAAATGCAAGCTATTTATTTTCCATGGTGGATCCCAAACCCAAACTCCCTCCACAAAATTCTGATGCCAATGGCATTCCTTATGCCCCCCACATGGATTCCCCATAGCCTTCTCCTACACCTTCCCTAAGGTAGTCTACCCAACCAGCCAACAAATAAAACAAAGCATGCACCATTCACACACAACACAACAAGAAAATAACAACATAAAAAAGAGAGTTAAATTCCTACCTCTCCATGGTACTTTTGTTTCCAAACAACAAGCTTCAAATGCCAAAACATAGTCCAAAAAAAAAATCTCCCAAGCATGCAAAATCTTTCTCCAAACTTCCTCCAAAAACAAGAGCTCCACACAAGAAAAATGTGCCCCCAAGGAAGTTGCAAAATGATTCAACAACCCAAAACAAGCAAAGAGTTTGAATTAAATAGAAGAGGGAAGAGAAGAGGATGATGTGGATCCATGTAGGATGCCACATCACACATCCTCAAATTCAAACACAAAAGACAAAATTCCATTCTCCAAAGCTCAATAAAGAGGTGGGTGAAAAATGACAAGTTACTTGCACACTCCAAAAAGCCCACACCTCAAGGGACAAAAAAATAAATAAAATGTAAGAAAGTGCAATCCAAAACAAGCAACATGATTAATAAAATTCATTATAAAAGTCAAAATCACATCTCCAACCATAAGTATGGTTGGTAAATTAAATTTAGAGGCATGGGACAAGTTTTACTTGTCCCACAAGCCTCCAAAAACAGCCCCCAAGGACAAATTCGAATTTCCATGGAGGTGGAGTATTTCTTACTCCAAAATCTGACTTACACAAGCTCTTACACAACTTACACATCACTTACATATTTAATACAAAGAGCCAACAACTTCCATTATTACTTTCCCATATCCCAATTTGACTTATTTAAATTTTAACCATATGTTTTCTCACATAAATCTAACACAATTTTAATTAATTAAAAGAAGGGAACACATTACTAATAAAATACATACAACAATAATAAAAGAAACACATTAATAAAATACACAAACCCATGGTCACATATAAAGGAAATCCCCCATGGGAATCCCTAACAAAACACACACACACACACACACACACACAAGACATGTTGCCATGGTGACCTTGTTGAATTCACCTAGAATTCTATTGTGGTTGGTCTCCGATCCCCCGATGTTTGTTGTGATATTTAACCTACAAAACACAAATACCTCCTTTGGCCTCGTGGCCATATCAGAACATTCAAAATGAATATAAATAAAATCACAAAACCAACTATATAAATGAATCACAACAACATCGAAGTAACAACTACATCATTTGCATTTTTAATCAACAACTATATCATCATCAAATAATTTCCATTTTCTAGGTTTACTCCAAATATCAAATATCACATGTCCGAACAACATCTACAATATAACCATGTCCGACAACATGTCAACATCTATATAAAATGTCTCCAACAATCATCATGCATCATATATGAATCAGATCAACAATAATCCAGGATCTGACATCTAACACCATACTAAATCCAAACTATAAGGATGTCCATCATATAGTCTATAGTATCATGATCAGTAATAAAAGGTGCCAAAGGGAAGTGGGCACTACATCCCCCTCCCCTTAGACTCGACTTCCTCCTGGAAGTCACAGGAAAGAGAGATAGGAATAACTGCAACAGAAAAAGGATCACTCCCATTATGGGATTGTTTGCTTCAAACAAGTGTGGGTCTATAGAACTCCAGTTTGGTCCAATGTATTTTAACAAGGAGAAGGGAGATTGCAAGGGATGAGTTCTAAACTTTTCTGCATGCAAGGCTATGAGCATTTAAATCTAAGGAGTAACTTTACGCTATCAAACAAGATACAACACATAACAATATAACATGAAGAGTTCCAAAAGATTATTAAGAGTAACCACCAAGTAAGAGAATTTCAGGGAGAATTTCCATAACTTGAGATGACCACACAGTTTCCTCATGATACACATACCACATTAATAGAAGTTAAGGTTTCTACATGTCTAAGCCATGATTTCAAGGTTCATTGTTTAGACAAGGCTAGAAAAATCAACTATGACCAAATTTGTATGAGGAACAAGTCTACTCAAGGTCCCACAAATTGAGATCACACAAGATGAGGTTAACCAACAAGGACACCTAAATCAGCAAGCATTTAAAAACAAGGAACTATTCAAGGAAAGCACTTCTATAACTCGAGAGGGCACAATTAACTTTTCATGGTAATACTAAGAAAATTCATGACCACAAGGTTTCCTATAGTCTGATTTTTACACTTTTGTTTTAAGAATCAAACACACCAAACAACCAAACTAAAGAATTCAACCATTTAGCAAAAGAAAATATATACATATACATTTATATCTCCCCTAACAACTAACATAACAATACAAGTACCATACCTTATATCACAATGAGATTTATTTATCTTATTTCCTACTCAAGCTTGGAATAACCATAAAGGAGCACAAGAAACATCAAGGACCACTCAAGGTCGCTAGGGAGAAGAACAAGTAACATGGGGTCCAATCAAATCCAAGGGTGAATAACATCATCTTGCACTTTCCATCCTAATGGGAAAAAGGGCTACAACAACAAGGTGACCCAAGAAAATATGAGGAAAAGAAGACTTCCCAAAGTTATTTTATATCCTTAACATATGTTGCCTTAAAATTACAATACTTAGGTCTCCAAGGACAAGATAACACGCAAGGAGGTTGCTTCTCAAACAACAGATAAGTCTCAATCCAAAAGGACCACAACTCACATCCATCGAGCTATGGGATGATAAGGGTGTGATGACCCAAAACTCCCACAAGAAAGGCACATACATCTATGGACAAGAAGTAATAAGCAACTAGAACACATTACTATCCACCAGGGTTTCACAATTTTAGGTAGATGATCAGAACTACAGGTTCAACTATACATTGTACTCAATACACATAAATTTTACTTATTTTATAAATCAACTATTAAGTCAAAAGTTATAGCTTTTCTTGTTAAGAACATTCCTTTCATGCTTCCTTAGTTACAAACTTCCTTCTATTATGACATCACCAGTTTACGTTATAAAGAGCACCACTAAGGTGGGCATGATGTCTCACCATTCTGTATAGGTAGAGAGCATTTAGTCTTACTCGTAAGGAAGGTGGATGGACAAGGTTTCCTTTCTATTCTTCTACATGGTTTTTATTTCTTCTATTAATCTACCAAGGGTACAACAAGGATCACTTCCCTTTTTCTATGCTCAAGTTTATTTGTTAAGTTCAAGGTCAAATCTCTTTAATTATAGTTTCATGGTGTTTTGGTTGAGTCATCTTATCAATCAAATTTTAATGAGAAGGAAGGTTCAAACATATCACATAATTACTTTTATGGGAAAGAGATGTAAATCAACACACCACATTTTTAATTCTAAAGGAACAAGAGACATTCAACATAGAAAACACACTATTAATTTTTGTAAGAACTAGGAAACAATGAGCCAACATGAATCACACCAAGATTTCAAAGATTCACTGAATAATTTCAAGCAGCATTACACATTCTTAGTGGGTCTCCACAAGTCTCACAAGAAATTTTCAAGGAAGGCTCATTAAAGAGGTGTAATCTTACTTTTACGAATCTATTAAGGTTTAACAATTTTTTTGTTGTTTAGGGTGGTAACATTTTACTCCCCTAATAACCCAAGAAGGTTTTCCAATCAATTCTCATGTCCCCACAAGATACCACAGCCAAGCAACTAGATGACAATGCAACTTTACTCCAAGGACACCACATCCACACTAGAAAGCATCAAATGCAATGGGGCAACCAAATAATTTACCAAATCATGGACTTTACAGCCAAGAGTTATTTTTTTAAAAGAGGAAGTACAATATAAGCACCATCAAAATTAACTATTAAGATCTACCAAACTAACATTTCTAAGAGGAAGATCCAAAAGACCCAAAGCATCCATAAGTGTTTCCAAGTAACCCAAAGATTAATAGGTCATAGAATGTTATCCATAGTAAAGGAAATTTAAGGTAAGGGTAGACCTATTTATAAGTCAAGAGAGAAAAACAAGTACACTTAAATAACTCACTACCTAAAAGGGCTTAAATCTTTCCATAATTACCAAGATGCATACATTCCATGAGTCAACACTTTCTATGATGCAACCAGGAACCCATGATACAATTTAACATGCCATTGATGAAACAACACTTTTCCACCAACATTTACAGTCAACCAAAAGGCAATCCAATCCTAACAAAATCTAAAAGCCCATAATAAAACACTCCTACTCCGACGAGGTCAAGCTCTTACCAGATTGTAAGAGAACCACCACTACCACTGTCAGACTGCCCTCTAGACCGCACTACACAACAAACTTTCTTTCTAGCAAGGTCAAGCAATGAAAGGGTCACTCTAAGATCTTAGACACACTTAAGGTTCCATGCATCCATAGCCAAGGCATGACTTAACGCACCTAAGAAGACATTCTAGGCACCTAGGGTGTACCCCCATATGACAAAATATTATGAGACAAACAACATAGAACCAAGCTCAACAACATGCAAGTGAGAATCACGTAACACTTGGCTAAGTAGCCAACAACATAATGAGCTCCGAGTCACTAATCAAATAAGTCCAAGAAATATCGGCAATCAATAAAAGTGGCTAAGTAGCCACATTGCAAAGTTTGAAAATTCTTGCAAGAATTATAAATAAATAAAAGATCCTCAGAGCTTCTCAATCCAATCATAAAATAAGATGTTGGTCCTTGATAAAATACACAAGATTACGAATGTAAAACACAAAATTTAACACCACATTCACTCTCGCAAGCCCTTCATGGCCACCAATAGGGGTACTCTGTCTCGAGGTTAGTTCCAAAAACACATACACAGGATTGGGTCCTAAATGACACCCAGACTTAGTGTCCACTCTCTCATATGGGTAACAAACTAGAAAACTGACAACCAGACCCTCTTTCCTAACCACTGAAGGAAGGAAGCTCTAAACAACTTCTAATCAACTCTTCCCGACCCAAAACACAACCACTACTACCCAACCACAAGAATCACATCATACAACTCATCATTCCAACAACTCCAATAAGGAAGGGTCTCAACAAAGGGCTTAATGCATCATACAATTAAATCAAGTTTTAGGACTTGTAAAACAACACATTTTCAAAGGGGAACCAAGTCTCCATTATACTAGAAGTTCACCAAAAATCAATTTAATCGACCATTCTTAGTTACCTAGGTGTAGCCAAAACACCACTAAGCAAGCACAACAACTCAAACAACTTGTTATTTTATTATGATTTTAATTTAGTCAAATGAACAGAGTAATGTAATATTTCTTCATACTTATTTCTTCTTCAATTTTCAAACAAGTTTGTTTTCTTAGATTCAAAAGTGTGCTAGGTTTATAGTTCATGTCTCAAGTTTTCTAGTGTGCCCAATGGTCCAAGCTTTCAAACCATTGCTCTGATACCAAGTGTGATGCCCGGTTAAAAACAACCCACTTGAGACCCATGAACAACCTAGGTTTAGTTAGAAAATTATGGAATAATTTTTTTTTATTAGGAGTTAATGACCAAAGTCTCAAAGACAATTAAATTCAACTGATAACTTTTCCCATTATAATAATTACTAATTTCACATTATAAAGCAACAAGTGTAATAAGTCCACACCTAGCTCAAATCTCCCTAGGGATTAATTTAATATTGATTACACTGACATTTTAGCTAAATATTCCCTGATTAAAAATTTTAGGGTTAAGGGACCCAAAACAATTAAATACCCAAGGTATTTAATTCCACAAGATCAAGACAAGAGCAGGGTTAAATTACAGTGAGGAAAGGAATACCTATTTAAAACATCAGAGTAAGGTCTCACTTACCCACTCCCCGAACTTGATTAAGAGTGTCTATAACAGGTTACAAGGCAACAACTACCACTAACAGATTTCAGAACAAGTCTAAAATTACTAGAACATACTTTTCATTTATTAACAATTATCAAGGTCACATGGTTCAAATTTTAGGGTTAGAAGTTTCAGTTAGGTTCAGGGAGTAATTTACCCCCATACCCACTCTCTAATAGGCTCAGAGTTTCAACTTGATTTTTCTCATACTTAACACTTTCAAAATTTCCTAAATCATTCCCATTGGATAGGAAATTTTCTCACCTTTTCCGGTGATATAAAGAAGTCCTCCTAACTCCTAGAGAACTCAGATATATGAGCAAAGTGGACTTTAGGGGTCAAATTTTCCCCAAGGGGACACGTGTCAAGAGAGGAGAGGAAAGGAAAATTTTTGGGGTGGTTTGGCGGGTCGCGGGGTGGCTTTAGAAAATTTTCCCCTTTCCATGGTGAAATTAAAATTTAAATTTTCGCATGCCTCCGCTGTGGGTCCCAAGGACACGTGCGGCCCCTACGAGACATCAAAAGCGGGGAAAGGAAGAGAAGGAAGGGCGGGTGGGAGATTTTTGGGAAATTTTTCACCCAAGGGGAGAGAAAACAAAAAAGTCCATGGTGAAAATGGTCACCGGGACACGTGGCACTCCACGATTCATGGGCCCATGGGAGAGAAAGGGTGGAGCGAAGCGGGAAGAAAATTTCCCAAGGGGGAAAAAGGGTGGGGGGGACGAAGGGAATAAGGGGGGGGGTGGGGCCAGGGAGAAAATTTTCAAAAAATTTTCCAAAGGAAAAAAATTTCAAAAAAAAAAGGGTTTGTCCCCTCCACAAGCACCCAAAGCTGCCACGTGGTACCCATTGTGTGATTGGCAGCGTGGGCGATGGGGGAAAAAAGGAAAATTTTTCCAAAATTTTCAAAAAGTCAAAGGGCAAAAAGATGTCGTGCCTCCGCCATTTGCCCCCGTGAGGACACATGCAGCCTCGATTGGCCTGATTGGGCTGAGGTGGAGGAAAAGATGAAATTTTTCCCGAGCCAAAAATTTTAAAAAAAAAATTCTAAGGCAATTCGACGGAGAAATTTTTGGGTTGCGGGCCCGCCTAAGGAAAATTTTCCCAAATTTTCCCGCCAAGGCACAAAAACTTCAAAGTGCCATAACTTGAGCTAGAAAGCTTAGTTTTTGGGAAAACGAGGACTTTTGGAAAGCTCTCGATGCCCTCTTTGCACAAGAATCATAAATTTTACATTTTGATAAAGTTTTAAAGGGTCAATTTTACAAAAAGGATCTGCAGGATTTTAAAAGCCAACTGGTAATTTCTAACTTTCAAATTTGATTAAATTGGATCTCCTCCTTCACTCAACATGCCAAAAAGACATGGAGGATTGATCTAGGAAGGATTTAAAGTGTTTAGGAAGGTAAATTTTTTTCAATTGATTTCAATTTGTATTTTTCCAACAAATGATGAAAAATGAAATTGTGAGGAAGGATTGTGTTCAAATTTTGCAATGGTTAAATTATTTTCTTAAGTTTTCTTTGTCAAATTGAGTTCCATTTAATGTCTTATCATGCTAAATTTATAAGGTTTCAAGTTGATTATTAAGTGTGCAGGTCTCGAACTGTGCATTTTATTAAATTTAATTTTAATTTTAAAGTTTTAAAAATTTACAAGAGATCAATTCATTTTTTAAAGAAAATTTATATATCAAATTTATCATTTAAGTGTAATATGGAATTTCATTTCTAAACTAATCCAAGGCATTTATTTGTTTACAAACAAACCATTTCAAAGTTAAATTGTAAATCTGATTTCAATTTTATATATTTATAAAAAAAACAAAACAAAATCAGTTTCTTTCTTTCCCCAAATCAATTGGGAACAAGCAATTAAACGATTCCTCATATTTTTTCTTTCCTTTGCAAATAAAAAAGATTCAAATCACAATTTGATATTCCCATTTCATCACAACAATGTAAATAAGAGATGAACTTGCAATTCTTTATTGAATTCAATTATACAACTTACATCTTTCAATGTTTGAATGCAATAATAACATAATTTATTTATTTCTTTCCAATGTATGTAAGAAAAAAACAAATGTCTTTCTCAATTCAAATATACATTCTCATAATCAATTACAACATCATTTCTCCATAACATAACTATTACAATTTCATCCACATCATGTGGGAAAGGATTACAAATAAATATGTTTTCACAAGGGACTATCAAACTACATTTTTCCTTTGCTCCAAGACAAGCAACATGCACATTTTCTCTTTCTCCAAGTTGATCACAACAAAAGAGGGGGAAAGGCAATGCTCTCCACCCAACCAAGACATCCAATGAAAGGAGAAGCCTTCCTTCATCATTGGCCCCCAGAGCCCCAACCAAAATACAATAAAAGGTGTAATTCAACCCATGGCAACAACTGGCTTCCACAACACACAACATTCTTTCACATACACATTTCAATTTAAACATAATTCAACACAAAAACAATAGTTTACAACTGCATTTGAAAACATTTCAAAAAAACTCAGCTTGATCATGCAAGCCAAAGGAGCAAGGTCTATGGGGGAAGCTACTTATGCCTCCCAATTGGGAATTGGGCATCCACCATAACAAACCACCAAAATAATTCATCACACACACATCCTTATGCCCCCACAAATTCTCCTCCTTATGCCCCCCCACATATTTCCTTTATGCCCCCCAAAGTAAGAAATGCAAGCTATTTATTTTCCATGGTGGATCCCAAACCCAAACTCCCTCCACAAAATTCTGATGCCAATGGCATTCCTTATGCCCCCACATGGATTCCCCATAGCCTTCTCCTACACCTTCCCTAAGGAAGTCTACCCAACCAGCCAACAAAAAAAATCAAACATGCACCATTCACACAACACAACAAGAAAAAACAACATAAAAAAGAGAGTTAAATTCCTACCTCTCCATGGTTAGCTTTTTTTTCCAAACAACAAGCTTCAAATGCCAAAAAACATAGTCCAAAAAACAAAATCTCCCAAGCATGCAAAGCTTTCTCCAAACTTCCTCCAAAAACAAGAGCTCCAACACAAGAAAAATGCCCCCAAGGAAGTTTGCAAAATGATTCAACAACCCAAAAACAAGAAAGAGTTTGAATTTATAGAAGAGGGAAGAGAAGAGGATGATGTGGATCCATGTAGGATGCCACATCACACATCCTCAAATTCAAACACAAAAGACAAAATTCCATTCTCCCAAGCACAATAAAGAGGTGGGTGAAAAATGACAAGTTACTTGCACACTCCAAAAAGCCCACACCTCAAGGGACAACAAATTAAATAATAAAATGTAAGAAAGTGCAATCAAAACAAGCAACATGATTAATAAAATTCATTAAAAGTCTAAAATCACATCTCCAACCATAAGTATGGTTGGTAAATTAAATTTAGAGGCATGGGACAAGTTTTACTTGTCCCACAAGCCTCCAAAAACAGCCCCCAAGGACAAATTCGAATTTCCATGGAGGTGGAGTATTTCTTACTCCAAAATCTGACTTACAAGCTCTTACACAACTTACACATCACTTACATATTTAATACAAAGAGCCAACACTTCCATTATTACTTTCCCATATCCCAATTTGACTTATTTAACTTTTAACCATATGTTTTCTCACATAAATCTAACACAATTTTAATTAATTAAAAGAAGGGAACACATTACTAATAAAATACATACAACAATAATAAAAGAAACACATTAATAAAATACACAAACCCATGGTCACATATAAAGGAAATCCCCCATGGGAATCCTAACAAAAACAAACACACACACACACACACACACAAGACATGTTGCCATGGTGACCTTGTTGAATTCACCTAGAATTCTATTTGTGTTGGTCTCGATCCCCGATGTTTGTTGTGATATTTAACCTGAAAAACACAAATACCTCCTTTGGCCTCATGGCCATATCAGAACATTCAAAATGAATATAAATAAAATCACAAAACCAACTATATAAATGAATCACAACAACATCAAAGTAACAACTACATCATTTGCATTTTTAATCAACAACTATATCATCATCAAATAATTTCCATTTTCTAGGTTTACTCCAAATATCAAATATCACATGTCCGAACAACATCTACAATATAACCATGTCCGACAACATGTCAACATCTATATAAAATGTCTATGCATACATTCTTTAACAAATATAAAGAAACTCAAATCCACATACATGTGTATAAAAATATGAAGGAAAACATCACAATAACATAGAGGAATCAGATTTGAACCATGAGTATTATCAAGAACCCAAGGGTTTTAACCCATAAACATAATAAAGAACAATGATATTTAGAACAATCCACCATATATTGAGTAACAAGTGTTTGTAGTAACCAAACACATCAAGAAATCCATAACTGGACTAGATACATTCATAGAGTTTCAGTATTTTCCTATAGTGGCTCCATTACAAAAGTTACAATCTTGATCACATATCTCTCATCGCTTTCTCTTCACTCTCCTCACATATTTTTTCCCCTTTTTCCTATTTCCATAAAAATCAATACATAATAAGAGACCTAATGGAATATCCTCATTGCTTAATCATTACCCAAGAGAAAGCCACATGCCAAATGTAATTGTGTCTTGTCATACTCAAGTATATTAGCATGCAATTACAATTAATCCATAGCTAACTCTACTTTACAACTCTTAATCCTATCATGATTACCATATCCTGGAATATAATTTCCTTGAGTGACAAGTCCTTATACTATAACCTTATCCATAACCAATTCTGGTCACATTTGTACTTATTCCATTATCTTGACTTTAACCGATATAAAAATGAGGTTAAGTCCTAACCTTTTTCTTCCTGGGCATGACCCTTCGCGCCTCCCTAAAATCTACTTCCGCGTAAGGCTTTGTGCCTTGCTGGAATGCGTCAAAACCCTTCACGCCTCCATTACTTGGTCATTTTAGGGGCTCAACAAATCCTTGAATTCATATTTTTAACCCATATCATTGTGAGGTATTTTAATGTTGAATGGAGTATTAAAAATAAAATCATACCCATCTTGTAATACCATCGCACGAGTTAAGAGGTCAAGACTTAGCTCGGGATCTCTTATGTCATCTGTCGCTTCAAAAATTCTTGTATTGAATCCTTCTTTGAAACTACCCAAATTTCACCTTTACCTTCATTTGAAAAATATTCATTCAGAAATTCAATGTAACCATCTTGAGGCATCACTTAATTATCTTGAAGATTATGGAATTCTACTACTCCTTCATGGAGGATATTCTTAAACCTCAAGGGCCTCAGAATACTTAACTTCAACTATTTCATTTTAGAAAAAATCCTCTTCTTCAAATGGGAAAAAAAAATCACTTTCATCATTACATTCGTCACGCATTGGCTCAAGAGGGACATTGGATTCTCCACCTTGGTTGAACTCATCATGACTAATTATTGAATTGGTTGAGCATCATAGATTAGATTCACATTTTTCTTGTAGATCCATGGCTCACACAAGGAGTTTGAAATTAAGCTCATGGATTTTTTTCTTACGCATCTCTTAGGATTTCTTACACAAATTGTTCTTTAAAACCTTTCAAGGTTTATCATAAGATGGATTTGTCTCTTCATGGGTGACATGATCGAGAGTGTCTTCATCTTCAAATGGGGATGATAATATCTCTTCTTCATGGTAAAGCATACAAGTTGATTTCTCCATTTGAAATTCACCAAGAACCACTTCTTCTTCTTCATGGCCCACATCATCCGAAAATTCAAGGACATCCTCTTGTGACTCAAAGTTCCAAAATGCCTCTTCAAGATCCATGCCCCTATGGGAAGGAATTATTTGTCCTATTAAGATGGTAATCTCATCTTCCTCCTTAGTTGTTACATAAGGATTCATCTTCCTCTTGTTTTGGTAAAAGATGTTGGCTCTTGGATCTCCTAATTTTTGCATCGTGTACCTCATCTTTTTCTATGGAATAAATTTTTTCATGTCTCCCTTAACTAGAATGGTTTTGGAAGACCAATTCGTCTAGATCTTACCTCCCAACTATTGGTAGAAGAATCTACTTAGCAACATTCCAAATGAGGTTAGAATTTCTTCTACCAAGATAATTTTGAGACCTTCTTGTCTACAAATTTGGCGAAGGACACAAGTAGGACCTATTTTGACTCCATGGAGTAATAATAACCATCAGGTTGGGTCATGGTGAATTTTCAGGCTTTAGCGACCTTCACGAGGATTACATTTTCGAGTCACCAAAATCTATAATGCAAATGTTTAATATTTATTATCTAGTGATAAGGGAGACATAGAAAGGATCAACTTTCTCTATCTTTGATGCAATAAAATCAATCATGTTATGTGAAGGAGGCGTAGGCTATTTGGTAGTAGTTCATTAGAACTAGGAGTCACAATATTGGGGTTTTTTCTATTATTCTTGATATTCTTGAAAAATATCTTGAATTTCTCGGGATGAGTCTAAATATATTCAGTTTTGGTAATCTATACTTTGGTTTTGTTTGCATGGAACAATGATGTCAAAAGGATAAGCTGCATAGAGGGGAGGTGAAGATAATAATTTAGGAGTTAGGACAGGCTTGGAAGTAAGGGTAGATGTTTGAGGAATGAAGGATATTTTGAAAGGAACTAGGAACTTTTGAAGAACTAGATTTTGCAGAGTAGATTTACGGTTAGAAGAAGCATTAGAAGACTTACTTGAAAGAGAAGGTGACATATTACTTGCTAAAGGATTAGGTGAACCGCAAATGGAGATTTCATGCAAGGTGGAAGTGGGGATCCTCGACTAATTATTTTATTTTGCAGAGTCACCATAAGAGAAACTTCATTCTTCTTCTTTACAAAGAGTAGTGGAGGAAGGAGCTCCTTTTAGGCTAAGAGTTGGTGAACACCATACATGTTATGCTAGGTTCCTCTATGTCATCATCTCTTCATTTCCTCCATTTTATTCATTGAATATTATCTTTGAGTTGTTCTCTACTTCCTTAGCTTGTAGAAAATCATTTTCTATGACTTCTTATTCAAGTTATTCTTCATCTTCTTGAATCCTACAACTTGCATTGACAGGTGGGACCTCCAAGGAAATCCTTCGGGGTACTCCTATAAACTTATTTATGTTATTTCTTTGAGGAGATACTCATTCAAAAATTTCCATCTTCAATGATGTCATTTAATTTTCTAATTCCTCTAAGAACGAATCCATTCTCTCATCTTTTAGATGTTGAGCTTTACCATTTGAAGGGTTTTTAATCTTCCTAGATAGGATGATGGCATCTTCAACTTTGATTTCCATCCATTGTGCATCTACAAGATCTCTTGGTTAAACCATCTAGAGAAATAATTCTACCTCCAACATTTGAGCATTGATGAAGAACCTTTTTACGTTGTTATCAGAGGGCACATCTTCAAGAGGTATCCTTTTGAGTAACTTTTTATAACGAGATATGAATTCCCTCATAGTCTCGTTATACTCCTTATTCATTCTAGCCAATTACACCAAGAGATCTTGACAGTCCTCGATAGATTTGAATATTTCTTCAAACCTAGAATTCATATCATCCCAACATGATTGATCTACCAAGAAGGAGGTAGAACCATTATGCTGCTTTTTATTGGAGAGACTCCACAACTAATCTTACAAGAACTTCTTCATGTTCGACTCTAAGAATATCACATGATGTGTTGAAGGATGTGATTTTTTCTTCAGCAATTTGGGTTTCATCACCTTTGAACTTTGGAAAGTTCTTGCATGAACCTATGAAAAGGGGTGTAAGAGAGAGTGGACTCTGTACTTATTCCCCTAGAACAATGGACTGAATACTTTCTTCTTCATTTGCCATTGTTACTTTTGCTTCAAATCTAGATTCTAACCTTGCTTCTATAAATTCTTTTCATGATTATTCTTCTGGTTTTCATTCCTCTTCGCTATGGAATTTGATATTAAATGGGGGTTGAAGGATGGGAGAATTTGTAGGAGTATCGATGGGAGTGTGAATAGAATTTCCTAGAGTTTCACTTAAAGAGAAAGATGGGGTAGAGGCCTTGGAAAAATAGTAGCGGCTATATATGATCCTTTCTTGTTGATTTTGCAAATCCTTGAAAGTGGGATCGATAAATCCTCTCAACCTCGTTCAACATGGTATATATTTTTTCAGCTAGTTATTTGAGAAAATATGGAACCCGAGAATATGAAAGGGCACTATGGATTGTGAAGGGTCATTGGAAGGAATAAGCAATGGGTCTCTCAGCAATGAAATTCACTCAAATTTTTTTGTTTTTTCAATTTTTAATTTTTTTGGAATATTTACTTTTTTTTTGGATTTCCTGATCATATTTTGGGTGTAGATTACTACCAATTCTTCCCATGATGTGTGCTAAAAACTATTGTTGAGAAAAAGTTTCAGGTGGAAAAATTGGTGGTTATCTTGTCAACACTCTGAGGATATAATTCCCTCTACTTGAACAATGCAACTTTATGTTCATATGTGCGTGTGAAATTTTTTTCTGGGGTGGCCTTAGGGTCGGGATCTAACACTGGGCACTCCACCGACCCTACGAAAAATCTTGCAAGAGAGGACTTCACTAAGAGAGTGGGAAAGAGAGTGAGAAAAAGATAGGGGGATTAATTTTATAGGTAGAAAATCATATTCCTATCACTTTAACAATGAATTTTCATTATTCCTTCATTCTTTTTGTTACACACATGGATGGGAAACTAGATTAATCACTCATAATACGAAACCTCGACAATCCCATGATTTTGAATTTCTTGGCTCTCGAGACACTTCCTCCACCTAAAAAGGGGGTTAATATTTATATTAAGTGACTATTTCCACCCTTTTCAACTCGATTACTTAAATGATCATTCGAATCAACTATGTGTGTATTGCTTCAAATGAAACTACTTTTGGCGAAGACTTATGTAAAACAAGAAGTACTGTGTATGAGGCTTACTATTTTTAGAAAATGGTGTTCTAGACCTCTATTTTCAATGAAATACGTATTTTTGATATGGTTTTTTTCTCTTTGTTGCACCTTTGAAATTTCATGTCTATTGGGTCTTGTAATGAGAGATTTTAAATTTCAAAAAAAAATCCAAGAGGAAACTTGGGTTTCTTCACGCAAAAAAATCTGGTGCACACATACAATGTTTTACTCCTATTTTCCCTTTCTTTTGGTAAAATATGTGCAAAATAGTGTGCCTTATCATTTTTCTGACAAGTGGTGGCTATCAATTTGATTAGAGAAATTAAGGGGGAGCCATAAATAAACACCTAGGGTTCAATGAGAGTCGTTTCAGAATCTAAACGCAACTAAGGGGTGCCGCCACATTTTTTTCCTCGTTATCCCTTTTGTTTGGGATAATGGGTTCAAAAAATTGTTACTTATACTTTTCGTGACAAGTGGCAAGAATGCGGGGTCGGTGGAGGAGGAATTCAACTTGGTCGGAGGAGCTTAATGTGAGTGTCGGGTCATATGATTGAGAGTGCTTAAAGGGGAAATGGCATAGTTTTGTACATCTATTGTCCCTTTGGTGAGGGACAATGAGGAAACAAAAGTGTGCCTCATCCTGGTGTTTGCACATGTCCCTAAGCAAATTTGACTAGAATAGATAAGAATATTTTTATTTTAGTTTAATCATCAACTAGGGTTTGTTTGTTAGGATCTCTACCCTCTACCGCACGCTCCTAACCCTTATCATGGGTTTGTTCAGATAAATTCCACCTATAGAATACGTGTCTTTCATCTCATAGTATTTCTTGCATGAGGACCTCGTTCTTCACCAATTACTATAGGACAATAATGGATTGATCATATTGGGGGTACTTTAGACCCCGATCACACGAATATTTCATTTCCTATGCCTTTCAATCACGTATTTATTCGCAATAGCTCATTTCTTGGATATACACATAATCTCACTCATTTTTATACACATGCATGTCCATTACCACCCTTTACTTATGAGGAGTATGCCATGGGTATGTACAACATACACCTCAATGGCTCAATAGATGACCAACCGTAAACTATTTCTTACCAAGTCTCTAATTCTTACCCATTTGACTTTGACCACGATATTGATGATCTTCTAGATGAAATTACATGATTTTCTTTGTCATCATATACACACTTTGGGGGAATGACATCTATACTCCATCCCCAAACATCACACGATGTCTCATTCTCTCATTGCTTTCTCCACACACTTATACATACATATTAGCATATGCATAGTTCGATCCTTACCCGATGACACACTCTTGTGCTTCAACTCACTCTTGACTATCTAGGGCATCTCACAAACATGAACCACACACACTACACTATAAACTATACACATTTCTTATCTTCATACATTTTACATTTTTCATACTACATACATCGTACCCATTATATACTTAATACACCATAGCTACTACATATTGCACATTTTCACACATCATACATGTCATCTTACATTTTATATCCTTCACCTTACATATTACATCTTGTGTCTTATATCTACTATGCATATACACATCTTAGGTTATCTAGGAATCTTGCATTACATACCATACGGCATACTACGCACAATACGCATTTCAAACATTCTCTTTTACATGATACACTCACTACCCGATGACGCACTCTAGTCTCACGATCTATACTGGACTATTTAGGTTATACATCAGAAATGGACTTCATCACTCTTACATATTTAGCATTAAATCTTTTCTCATTTGACATAACTAGATCAATTGATATACGCTTTAGGCTACACGGTCAATTCTTCTACCATTATCTCATGATAGGCTACATCATCACTTCCACTTTCATCATTTCTTGGTATACGTTTTAGTCTACATCACTACTCCTTCTATCATCTTGTCATGATATATGCTTAAGATACAACATCATGCATACTTGATCTTTAGGTCGCATATCATCACTGCATACTCATCACACAACACATAGTTTGACCATTTCCGATGACACACTCTCATTTATGGTTCATTATTGATTGCTGACAAGGCATAGTAAATGAACCTCACTACATACAATTTCATTTATTCAGGGGGCACACAACTCATATCATTCCCTTTGCATTCCATTCCATCCATTGAAATCATACTACATTTTATGGTTGCATTTACTCTTTCTTGCACTTTCTTTTACATGTATGCTATATTACACATGCTAAATAGATATCTTGTATGTCATTATCACTATCATACACACATGCACGTTCAATTTCTTTCTAGTTTTGATCATAGGCTATACATGGGTACTACACACATCATGGATGCTTGACTACCAGTACCACGGTGGCTCTGGGGCATCCACATTCATATGATATATGTGCTACTATTTCATTCTTGTTGAGTGCACTTATTTGGTTTATACATGATCTAACATACGCTTTATCTTTCTATCATGCTATCGGGTGCTTCATGTGCACCATTTGATATGAATGGATACTTATTTCCATACTTGTTTGTTATATTATATGTTATTGTTTGTTCTTGTTTACGATTTTTCCCTTTGTCTTGTATGAACACTTGTTTCTTTGTGACCGATGTAGCCTTGAGTGTCTTATGAAATCATGTGAGTGGTCTCCATGTTTGCAAGTCACTTTGTGGGGCCTACATGGTATTCTTGGGTTTTTACATTATCTTCCTATGATTTAGCTTACACATTATATTTTTGGATTACAATTGTTTTCTACATGGATGTTCATACTAACACATGTTTTCTAGTTACCTTTTTTTTTTTTCCTTAGTCTCAACCAAGCACATCCCTCCCCATGCAGGGAAAATTTTTAGTACCCATGGTCACTCCTCCTTTGGGCCACATTCTCCTAGTTATGACATCACATGCACCCCCAAAGAGGGGGAATCATTTAGGTTTACACACAATACCTCTAACTTTTAGCTTTTAAGTTTATTCCATGACACAAAGTGGGTTATACAACAAGTAGGTTCGGATGAGTCTACGAACTCCATACACAATGGATTTTATAGGATAGGGTCTCCTTATCACATTCAAGGGAAGTTAAAGGATAGAGGATAAACTATACATTCCTCTTTACACTTTCATGACGTCGAACCACCAAAAGAAAAAGACATTTCATAGATCTCTTCACTCTCTTGAAAGCAATTATAGCTTGGAGGATGAATCATACGTTTCTCCCTACACTTCTTCAACAAGTGGCGTGAAATCTTAAAAATCTCACACAACATAAAGTGATCCTTTCTACACCATTTTTCTCATTACGGATCATGTGCACATGTTCCTTTTACATTTTTATACTTTCTTTACATTTTTGTACATATATACATGTGTTTTTACACATTACATATATACATGTGTATTTGACTACTTGATCATCTTCTCTTTTACAGGTTTGTCTGTATGGGAAGAAAGAAGTAAATAACACACACATAATGGTTACAAAACACACACATGGTACTACCCATGTAGGTACACAACACACATTGGCATCTACACATGCGTTTCTACCTTAGGTTGACTCTCGTCAATTTTTTTCACTTTTTACATCTTTAGTATCCACACTCCATATTTTCATAACTCCATGCTTTGTCTTGTCCTTCAACAGGTTTTATTCATTGATCAACATGGATAATAATATACATATCTATCTAATTTATGTTAACAAGTTTTCGACTCAACACTTAAAGTGGGGGTAAATGTAGACATTAATTTACGCACTTTGCATCATTATTTAGTCCTAGTCTCATACTACTATTCATATGGTTCTCAAGTGAAAAGAGTAATAATTAACCCATGTATTTGGCCATTTTGTAGTGCTTTCTATCATTATTTTTGATCTTACACCCATACTTCCATAGTCTGGAATTTCATACTACGTTTTTCCTATTTTTGACTGGAGTGACAAGCCAAGACTAGGACGCCCTAGGCACCCTGGTCCTCTTTGGGTGCCTTGATCCTCTTTACATTTTCCTCTCACTTTTTGGGCACTTTATAACCATTTGAGCTTCTTATATTTGTAGTGATATTCCTTTTCAGGGTTAATTATGAAATTTAAACAAGAGAACCATATAAATATAAAGTTATGTGACCATAATGAGATACCAAGCACTAAGCATCTACTATCACCATCTAGAGTTTCATCCATCAAAGGAACCTAAAGATACATTTAAATTCATATAGAATTCCATCAAAAGAACACAATCTGGATCATTTTCATCATATTTCATTGAGGGGAGCATATTTTTCCATGCACACATTTACTACATTCTACATCTAGTTATTTACTTGCTACTTCAAAAAGTGTGACTCACACAAGTGCAACCTAGGGCATGATTTGCGCACACACACCTAAAACTACATTCGTTCGAGATGTAATGTAGTGCTTAGTTAGTTAGTCCACCATTATGCCCACCGAGGACATTCCGAGCCCCTTCATATGTATCTTTGTTTTTAGGGTTTTGAAGCTTTGTTTTGGGTTTTCCAGGTGATTCTTTATTGTAGGTATTACAACAACATCTAACATAGTTTAGCAGATCGAATGGGAACTCATAATCATAAGCACAATGACATCCGAAATATAGGTAAGAAATGTTGTGGCCTATCTATAACCTATATCGCGGAAATAATAGGAGGAGATCCTTCTTGTCGATATGTAGACATGTCACTAATGCAAACATGCCCCTTTCTAGCATAAGTAGGGATGTATAAATAGTTCACCTTTAGGTGTGGATGAATCTCAATGTATAGCATCATAACAAAGTATAGCATCATAACAAAGTATAATGGTAATTGATATTTGTTAGGAAATTGGCCTTGACATGCCACAAATGCTGGTACAAATCAAGAGTGCACAAAGGTGACATACATTTTTTCACATAATATCTCCCGATTTATTTTACCTGCATTACTCACCCAACATGAGCTCTTAATGACTTCTTTATCCGAAAGTCTACCTACCACTTCATTATATCCCACATTTCATATCACACTATATTTTAGTTCATCCATAAACTTTTTTATTGAATCGGATCGAAATGGTTGTTCTTTTTCAATTTTGTTTGTATTTATGAAGTTCTTTCAATATATTTTTACAATGTATTTTGTAATGCCCAATTGTACTCGATTGATGAATAATAGATGATAGTTTAACTATCTCTAAATAAATTCACTCATGCAAATTAACATAGGAAGACGCCATAACTGTAAAAAATGAAAGTAAAATTAAATTTTGAATAAATTTTTAGCAATTGTAAACCCTAAATTGATATAATTTCACATAAATTTAAATTTATTTTGAAAAAAATTGAAAACCTCGCTCCTATTTTTCAATTTTAAAAAAATATGTAAAAGGAAAGTAAAAACAAAAAGGAATGTATATTGACTATTAATGGGATTGTGGTTTCCATGTTTTATATTCAAAAATGATTTATAAAGTGTCCAATACATTGATGATAGTCATAATACTCATTAGAGTCAATTGATCTAGATTAAGGATTTCTCATATCAAACTACATATGCAGAGAAAGAGACATAAGATTATACTCAAGTAATCTCTTACAAAACAAATATTGTGGAAATGTTATACATGCATGAGTAGATTCCTAGGAGGGGATTATAATTTATTCTTAGTTGGTGGAGTTATATCATTGACTATTATATTTTCTTCATTTTTATTTTCATTAGTTTTAGCTTTAAAACATTCTTTACCTTGAAACTTAGTACTAGGTGTAGATTGTACATTGGGATCATATTATAGTTTGTTCATTTCTACTATCTTTCCCTCTTGGTACTTTAGTGTATGTAATAAGTTGATGAAAGATTAAAAGTTTGAAAACATGATGGACTTCTCCTAAGGAGAAAGTAAACTATTTATGAATAGAAATTAAATATATATATGCACAAGGGAATTATTCATATTACTAAGCATTACATTTTGTATCATAACACAAAACAACTAATACTCTCATTATAATTTCATGTAAGTTTTGACAATTTAGTGTTTAAGAGAATTTATTACTAGATCAAATATTGATTTAGAAGTGTGTTAAGAAGTGATCGGATAATGGATTGAATTCTATAATAGATTGAATAGGGAGGTCATATATCTATTTTAGGGAATAATTTGAGTCTTAAAAGGAATATTTGTGTAAGGATATGATCATTGTAGGCATAATCTATGCATATTGCATGAAACAATTGAAGATGTTTTTTTGGTTCTCCTTTACCTTCACAAATTAATTTAGTTGACAAGGGGGTTTCAAGATTGAAAATTTGGACTTGAAAATTGTATTTTATTGTTCCATTTAAACGAAATTATCTATATGGAAATAACCATTTTAAGATCTAGTAGAATTTAAGCTCCAATTTTGAAGTGAGGGATTAGTGTTAAATCACATATCTCAAAATAAAGAAATTGTTTGCACCATGTAAAAGATAGGAAAATAAAACACTAATGTATATTATAGTAAGATCTTACAATTGTGAAAGTTTTCCCATGTGATCCTAAGAAAAAAAATAGGAATACTATAAAGATTCCCTGGATGTCAGCCTAAAAATCATCCATTTGAGCCGTATAAATTTAAGTAGTGTAATAATAACAATAAAATATCCTAAGTGGTACTGATACGTAATAAGTATAAGCATGGATATAATTCTCTAAATGGGTGATTGTCATGAGTTTAATAATAAGTATTTGGTTTCTCCTTTTGTGGGAGATGAATACTCACTCTAATAGATGGAAAAAGTGCATTTTTATGAATGTTATGTTAAAATGGTATTTTCGAGGTCAACGGACCTAACTGAGAATTGTAAATGGTGTGTAGAAAGGTCAAAAATGTTTCTATGTATTCAAAATCTCATCCCATATGAAATTGAGACATCCAAAAAGTATATAACTATAAGCTAAATTAATTATTAGGTATTATAATAAAGTAAAAATGGAATATAGCCTTATAACATACATAGCATATATAAAGTAAAAGTCAACTTGAATATAGAGGCCAATTTCACTTGTTTTTTAATCAAATCTCCAAGAGAAAGATCATGCCACCACAACAAGATGTGATACTACAAAACTTGGAGTAGGTTTAAGTAGAAGGTGCTAAAAGTGATTACAATGTAACTAGTAAATTCTATTTTTATCATTTTTAGTGTAATTTTTATAATGTTATTTACTTTATGAATAAGAGTGGAAAGAGAGGAATAACCTTTGAGGATAGTTCTACTACATTCGGTGTAGATGAAAATTGGGAAACTGGTGATCTCAGGTAATTTTTCATATTTTCTAGTATGTATATTGTGATTATTATTCATCAAATTGAATTTGATTATTGTATTTGTGTAATGTAAAATATTTTTTCTATACTATGGACATATTTGGTTCATATTGAGGTCACTATATTCTATGTGGTGTGATCTCAACCAAAGATCAAAGATTATATTTCCTTTAGTTTAATGATGAGCTCAACTTAAGATCTTTGATGAGATCAATTTAAGATATTTGATGATCTCATCTTGATCTTTACAATGATATAAACATGATATATACGATGAGATTAGGGATGAAATCCATGCAATCTCTATGATGATATCATTACTATGTTAGATGTGATATCAACTATGCATGCAACTCAAGGTCTTCAAGGAAATTTCTTGTTTAGAAAATAAATGTAATTTTCATTTTGTCCCCTATCAACCTATGAAAATTATTTTCATTTATGAATACTATGGTGGAATGCGTTATTTCCATATATGATTATGCTTATTATTAATCCATATTATGGTCACCATAATAGTCAAGATGTATCTCATGTTTTGGTTAAAGAAAATAGATTGTTAAAAAAAAAAATCATTTTTTATTACTATTCAAAAAATACAAAGTTAAAAAATATTTAAACAATAGATGGCCACTCACTCCTAGTCTACTAAACATGAATTTTTTCATCGTGCCCCTTGTAAGAAATAAGGCATGAATTTTTACATATAACTAGAATGAGGAATTTTTTTCCTTCAAACAATTATTATGGTTCAAATATCATCAAATTAAATAACACGAATCAATGCTCTATATTGACATCACAATATTAGTCAATAGGGTGAGATCTTGACATAAGATATGTACACATAATTTCATAAAATTGAGTGACGATTGGGGCTCCAACTCTGAAATGATATTGGTGCAAGTTTAGGCATAATTCAATAACACTATCAACTTAAGCTCTAAGAGAATATTACTTTTCAAAAAATGAACATAAATTTCATCTATTCCATTACAATACTTGTGATAGGTTTTTTAATGTAAAATTAATATGGGAGTCCAATATTTTCCTCATATGTGACTATACTCATCCGTAGTCCATATTGAGTAATAGTTAACGAGGATATCTAGCTTGGATTAGGTTTAAAATGCATTTTCATATTTTTTTGTTACTTCTTATTATTGTAGAAATTTTGTGAGGTTAAGCTAAATAAATAATAGGAGTTTTTACATTCATATTCTATTGAATTTCAGCTATATTTCATAATGCCCATTGTAAGACCGATGACGTGAATATTAAAAAATAAATAGAACATTAGAATTTTTAACTTTAGATAAATACTATGGGTGGAAGATATTCATTAGATTAGACTGTGCATATCAATACTTAATATTGAGGTCTTAATATTAGTCTATAAGGCATGATCTTAGAGATGGGATTAGATTAGGATTGCAAATGAGTTGGATTTAAATTCTATGACAAGATCATCCAATTCTATGAGTTGTATTACATTATATTATTTTAATATAATGTATGATTATAACCAATACGGTATTAATTTGATAATATGGTGATCCATTCTCCTTAAAAGAATAAGAGCTTAATAAACTAAACTCATAGATTGAAATCTACATCGCCATTACTTTGAAATCATTTCAATACTTAACCCACTTCAAATAGAAACAATAAGAGTGAAACTAATCAAACCCCATTTTATCCCTTTTGCAAGTTAGGATTCCAACCCACAAGACATTAACAAAGGTTATATGTTAATTTGAGTTTATACAAGATAAAAACACACAATATTTCTTTTTACGCATCACTCATTACCCATGGATTAACTTATATGGATAAATAGTCATTCTAATTATGAGTAAAGGATCCTAAATTAGTTTCATAGTATGTAAAATAAATAAGAGATGAGACTCTCTCCTGAAACCCTACATTCTAGTCCTTTATAAAGACAATAAATTCCAATTTTTCTTTGAAAAATGGAATATGATTTTTTTTTCCTACACACCATTGTAAAAGTAATTTTGAGCACAATTTTTAAAGAGAAATAAAAATATGATCATCATTTCTTTTCAATCTTAAAATATCATAGAAAAGAAGAGATTCTTGTCACACAACCTCATAATTTCTTTCTTTCATAAAACGAGATTTGCAAGAGAATAACATTGGAATTCTTCTACAACTAATTCCCACTACAAACCTTCTCCCTTATATAAAAATTTCATGTTTTTAAATTTATTTTCATAAAAAAATTGAACCACCCATATTTTTCCAGTTTTAGAAAAAAAAAAACAAAAAACTGCAGAAACACAGTAAAATACCTTTGTTTTGTGAACTACGTAGTCAAATCAGGCAGTTCAGGTGAATTTTATTTCAAGTAAATATTTGCAGGTGTTGGTAGAGGAAACAAATGGTAGCTTCTTCATTGCTGCAAATATCAAAAGGGGTTTCGCAAAAAGGGTGTTTGTTAGAACCCCCTTCACGTGAATGTCATGTTCGCAAAAACCAATTTATGTGGCTTGCGTGGTGGTTCAGGTGAATGGGGTTTTCATGAATGGGGTGTTTTCCTGAACCCCCTAAAATTGTACCTCTCCTAAAATCACACTCATGTTTTTGGAACACCAAGTGGCACACACTATTGTGCTTCCACCTAGAATTATGTGTTTTATTAGAGGACGTTGGTGAAGGATATCAACTGTGGTGAGGTAATTGGTGGTGTTGTCTTGTATTTTGGTTGCTTATTTAGGATTGGTAACAATATAGGTGTATTTATTTGAGGAGTTAATGGGGTAAGTATTTTTAAAGGTGGTTGTTTACTTGGAGTTGGTAACATTGTAGAGGAATTCATAGGAGGAGGTAATGGGGTAAGTATTTTTAAAGGTGGTATGACACTAGGTTGGATAGGTGGCTATTGAATTACCACAGAAGGAACAATAATAATTATGGCATGATGCTCGGTGAGACATAGACGTATTAGATTAGGAGCCCAATGGGATTTAGCAATTGGAGATGAGCATGTATCATAATGTTTTGTAGTAAACCAAATATAACCTTGATGCTCAAGGTACCTAATTTTTCATTTTAAAGAATAGCGATCATTATCATGATGTCCATTAATTCGTTGATAATTAAAAAATTTGTGACCTTTGTATTTTACAATCCGATACGGAGGGTAGTAATGAGTATGTGAAAATTTGATTAACTCATGATTGAGGAGCTGAGGAAGAATATCACGTTGTTTAGCATTTAGATAAAATTTTAGAGGTTTGGTAGTGATAAGACTTTGGTTTCACTTGTATAAGCACATGTAGTAGACATGGGATCATGATGATATGTAGAAGAAAAATTAGGATGGGCATGAGAAACAATCTTAAGATGTTGGATTTCAGATGTGAGGGAAGTAATCGTTGTTTCCATAGCTTGAAATTTGACTTGAAATAAATGGTGCATGATTTAATGGGATTAAAGATAGATTGATTGGTTATTGTATCGGGGGTGATAAGGTCATCAGAGAGACGATAGAAAATGGCACTTACTTGTGTAGGATGCGTATTGTGTGGAAAGTACATAGTGTCTAGGGATTTTCAGAGAACATCTTTGCATGGTGGGTGAATTTGAAGTAATTCATAGAAGGAGACTTGAGGAACAAATCTAGTAGGATACGTAAAATAAGGATCCAAGTGTTCAATCAAGAGTATGGGTTCACCAAATGATTTAATTTAAATTTAATTAAATCAATATTTCAGTGTAACTAATGTAATGAATGATATACAATGATAATATATAGTAAATGGATAAGAAACAAACATGCAATAATATGAAACCCTAAGGAATAGAAGGATATAGGTTGTCTTAGCTGATTTAAGAGTGATCGGAAGTCGTGCGTGCTGAGGAATTGATGGAGCAGATGAGAAGAGTGTTGTTAATTCTCACTGGAGTTTATGAAACTTAGAGATGTGTAGGAAGGAAGTGCTTAGGGGAGGAAATGAGTGCTATTTGGGTGCTAGTGTCCACCCAAATTCTCATATTATAATATTTTCTATGTAGGATGAGCTTCGTTATTTGTCACTCTAGTTTTTTCGATGCCATTGTTCACACCGGTAGTATGCAAATAGATACCTAGTTACACGTACCCAAAAATCAAATCAAACCTAATAAATAAGATGCAAAATGGGGATTTCGAGTGACCCCAAAGGTCATGCTAAGAGTGATCTTACGGTGATATCTATACTACATCTTATACCCCATGTAATTTTGTGTGTATGTGTGTGTAATGATTCACTAGGTTACCATTGTGCAAGTTGCACTAAGATAGTGAGCTAGATATAAAATTCTCAAAGTATGAAAATGTGTGTCATGGAAAAAAAAAAACTTTCCTCCTATATTGTGTATGTAGAGTGATGCATACCCTTTCCGTTGTGTGGATGTGCTATATGGATTCCTTTGAAATTATCTTATTCTTTTGGATGAAATCTTCGGTGATAATAGATAATGCTTAGTTCTTGGCCCCTTATTTGAGTACAATAGCTAAGTATATATATGATTCCCTTGTTTTAATTTCATAATTGATAACTAAAAGGCCAACCCAAAAGTGTAAAAGGTGACCAAAAGGTAAAATATACCAAAAAGAGTGAGAAAACGATGGAGAGGGTTAGGAGCACCCAAGAAGGATAGAAGCACCTGAGTCATACTATCTTGACTGGGTAGTAGTGTCCAAGACCATAAAAGATAAATCAATTAAGTTCTGGTAGGGCTATAAGATGTTTGAGGCCAATACGAATGCAAAAGATAAATAAAAATGCCAAAAAGGAGTCACAACCACTAGATGACCATAATAATTAGGATTTGGAAATGTAATTAGAGAATTGGGACATTTGATAGCTAAAAGAAGTGTCACAAAGCATGCATTAGTAAGGGTCAATAGATAGACCATAGTATTATTGGGTCTCTTACTTTGTTTACACCATTCCTTGTTACCTCTTAAATCATCAGTTGTGAAATGATCTTAGGTCTTCCTTGGCACTATGCTACCCAATCCATCCCTTTCATCCATAACAAAAAAGTTATCACAAGTAAAGGTATTCCACCATGTACACCATTACCTCGGCCCACTCTTGATTATATCTTTGTACTTGTTATGAAATATAGGCCTCTTGTAACTCCTAAGTGTAGTCATAAAATCATGCACTTTAGACATTATTTATCCCGATCTCATACTACTATTTAGAAGGTTCTTGAATGAAGAAAGTACTAATTAATCCCATCTTTTGGACATCTTATTTTACTTTTATTTCATCATTCCTGCACATTTTTATATACATGCTTAGTTTGTTTGGCACTTTCTTGTTGTTTTAGACTAAATTGGGGTGCCAGGGCCTATATTGGGGCACCCCGAGGTGCCCGATCCTTTCAAATATTCTTACCACATTTTGGGTATTTTCTAACCATTTTCATGTTTATATTTTTCCCAATCAGCCATTTCAAGGTTAATTACGAAATTAGATCAAGACAACCCTATAAATATAAAGTTATGAGACCATAATGAGATTCCTAAAGCATCATTTAATATTATCACTCCATCTAGAGTTGCATCCATTACATCATTTGCATCCACATAGTTCCATGCATCAAGGCTAGGATATCTGCATCAACACACACACACTTCATAGAGGGAGGGATTCTATTATATTCCATACAAACATGGTATTACATTTTCTACATTTATTTATTGCTCGATATTTCACATAGTGCGACTAGCATAAGAGCACCTAGGCACGACATGCACACACACAAACTAAAACTACATTTGGGTCCAAAATATAGTGCAGTAGCGCTTAGAGTAGTAAGCCCTTTGTTGCAGGTAGTTGAGGTCGGTCCACCCATTCATTCTCGCATCTTTATTTTTAGGGTTTTTGATAATTCCTTTACCTTTCATAAGTCTTCATTTCATCTTCCATTATTTGATACATCCAGTATGAGTTTAGTTAATCCAAAGATGAAAACCGATAAAATTTATAGGATACCTTCTAACACCGATAAGATCAGATGCGGAGCTTTTCGAGACCATATCACCTATTCTACCATACCCGGGCGCCTCGGGGCTCCCAAGTACCCTCTTGGGGACTCTAGTCTACTGATATCTTCTAGATCCACCCTTTTCGGGGCCATTGTACACCTATTCTTGATTTTGGAATTTCATGCCAGACCTACAACACTCTACGACAATCATTTATAATAAGTTGAGTTCTTTCCTCACTTTATTCTTGCACATTAGGGTTTTATTTCCATTAGTCTTAATTATTTAGTCAATTTATATGGCTTTAGAGTATTTATTTACAACATTTATGTCCTCCTATATTCGATTAATTGTATTAACATATGCCCAGTTTATTTTAATTTTAGTTAATCACCTAGTCTATAACTACTTATGTACCTAACTCGCCAATTTGTACACGATCTACATCACAACCTTTTCATCCTCATCAATCCATTAGTCCACCCCACTGGGCTAAGTCACCCTATTCCTTCTCTTACTTAGGGTATCATATTATTGCATTCTTGTTGCTTTTCCATTTACTCTATATTATAATTGTATATCATTCATTAGAGTAGTTACTCTAAAATTTAGATTTAATTCAATTTAAATTAAATCATAATATATTAGCATTAGAAGGAATCTAATTTATATCAAAGAAATACCAAATGTACCTATTATTTAATTGAGGATGGTTTATGTCAAAGTCAATATGATTTATATATGCTATGGGAGGATATTCAACATAGATTAAGTAACCAATTCCAAGAGCTTCGAGAAGAGAGGAATTGTGAGCAGGATTATTCCTTAGCAAATCGAGAAAACAGATGTGAGATAATATTTTTGTCAAATCTACATTTAAATCATACGCTCGTATTGGTTTAGGAATAGTGTTGGTATCACTTTCTAAAGTAGTAAAGGTAGGAGGAGATGATGAAGGATACTCTATAATTTGGGTCATTGTATTAACCTCGGGTTCTATTCTAAGCATGACCAATCCTACCATTTTTGTTTCATTTTTGGTTTAAATTTGGAGCTACGTTGTAATTTTGGAGGTAGCATCTTCCCCCTCATTAGATGTTATAAGGATCCTTTCATTGACATTAGTGGAAGATTTATAGGATATTTAGCAAAAGGATCTTGGTATATGCATAAATTAGTGCTTTATGGTGAAACTGGTCTTAAATAACTAGGTTGTGTGCCTTTATAAATATTTACTAAGAACATGGTATCAATGAAAAAAGTGTTAATCCTCGTAAGTCTTTGAATGAACTGATTTGAATATTCTCTCCAAGTTCAAATATCATCACCTATGACCGATGTCCAAACCATAGTATAAATTGGGATAATAGTAATACCAAGGCCTTTGGTTTAGGTTTTGATGTTTGTTAAAACCTTGATTGTTATTTGGAGTTTGATTATATTTTTGTGGCCTTTGGTTAGAATTATAGTTTTGATTTTTATTCTTTGATGGTGGAGGAATATTGAAGTCAACTACATTGTTGGATGAAACTAAATTGACATTCCTTTGATTTAACATATTGTTGTTATTATTCATATTGCCATTATTTACCATATTGGGTTTCTTTGTTTGATTTGTGACACCATCTGTGGTGGCCCCATGATTGTGATTCAATACCTTTTATCCTTGATCGTTATTTTGACCATTATTTTGATAACCTCAATTTTTTTTTTTGGAGTTATAAATTTCTCATTTTGGTCATATGTATTGCGTCTTCTATCAATAATCGTTATGTCAATTCATTGAGTGCCTTTTAAAAACTCTTTATAAGTATGGGATGATAATTTTTGCACCTCTTTATAACAATAATAAACTCATATTGAGAAACAAAGTAAATTCTAAGGTTTAAACGTTACACATATCCTAAAAATAATAAAAGACATGACACTTTTTTAACATATATAAAAAAGAATGCAAGATTTTTTACGTTTGGATTATTGACATTATATAAAACTATACTAACTCACAATAATAAAACATTACTATTCCTCACACACAGGATACCTATGTTGACCAGGAATATTTAGACACATCTGATGAAGTCAGTGTTTGAATCTCAAAAGTGGTAATATATTAAGTGGGTGAAACCATACAATAACATAACATAAAATAATAGAATTTATTTTTAAATTGACATTCCTCGACACTAGTTTTAACGTGTGAAAAACTGGTCGGAATTCGGATGGTATGTCAACTAGTCGAAGTTAACGAGCGATGTATATGTAGCACTTGGCTTCCAATCTTGTGGAATAACATTCTGTGCAGTCAGTGTCTTCCCCGAAGTTAGAGATTTCAACCGGATCGAAAATGGAGCTTTAAGGGGACCCTTTTCCAGAGCCCAGTTGGCGCCCCATACCTGCCTCATTCCTTCCCAGTTACTCGAGTTTGCCTGCACCATTATCAAATAATAAGTGTATTAAGGTTAAAAGACTGCATTGTCCACCATACTGTCTGACATACTAAGTAGTGCGTTAATGTAGGGCGAGTCCTCCCAATAGACAAGTGTAAATATAAGGTTAAAAGACTGCATTAAGTCAAATGATCTGAATTACCTGCATTAATTCGACAGATTGTAGGTCACCGTCTCCATCTTCGTACTCGATAACCACAGAGAACCAATACTCAGTCGACCCCTCATTCACGTGAAATGCAATATTCATACCCGGATACTCGCAGGCCACCCTGGTTTACACGAGAAACAATAAGTACACCCTGGTTCATATGTGAAATTGAAATGGTTGACGTAACTTTAAATTAAAAAATTGAGAGAGAAATACCGTCTGAACAAGATAGGCACAACGCCTGCATTACGAAGAGTGGAAGCTCTTTCAGGAGAATTTGCCATGTTGGAGAAAGCAGTGCCGCTGAGATCAAAGTGGTTTTGCCCAAATGTGGCCGAGCAACCAGGGCATTCGTCCGTAATCACTACATCTACTGGCGCTTGAGAGCATGCATCATTTTGTGTACATTTCACCTGTTATAGATATAATCCTATTATGATAAAAAAAAATAGACTGATATAAGAGCACACCCTAAAACCACTAAACATGATATGAAAACACTCTGCCTGGTAACATTCTCCGCAGCCTCGACCTCCTTTGAACAAATCAGAGCTTCCCGCAGCTATCCGCGATCCGATAGGCAGTGCCTTCACAAGGTTGCCGTATCCACACGCTCCACCTGTAATTATTATTCTTTTAAACTGTAATCAAATGTTCATGGTAAACTGTAATCGAATGTTCCATGAATTGCAGGGAAAGGAGAGTAAGAGAATGTGAGTGTTATTTATACCCTCGCTTCCATCTCCATCTGGACTGCCATACCAAGTTGCACTGGCTTCTTGCCAATCCGCCTCAGCTGCATCAACGTTAAAAAATGGCATCCATATAATAATCAACCCTGCAATCACCACAGGCAGTGGCAGTACATACGATGAAGCTGCCATTGAGAGCGACTGCACGAGTGGTGAGTTTAGTTGTTGCAGCATTTGTATTTATACTTGCACGAAAGCACAAAACATGGGACATGCTCATCTCCTACAAATCTGCAGTCAACACTCTCTTTTAATAGCTAACATATCTCAACTCACCTCCAATATACTCTCATCTTATCTCTATAACCAAGTTGCCTGAGTTATTCTCGCCACTAACTCCTATTAAAATATTAGAAATATTATCTCATACAATAATTTCCAATGTTCACATTAACACTATTTTCCTAACACATAACTAATGTTGGAAATTATCATCTCATATATTAATTTTTAATGTTTAATGTTGAAAATTAATTACTTCTTGTGGTTTCCCTTTACATCATCTTAGTATACTTAACACACTAACCTTATTATTTTTAATAAGGATGTAAAACATTCGGTGAACCCAACTTGCGACTCAATCTTTTCATCAATCCTAGTTACCTTAGGGTTCCTCTTTTCTATCTTGTTGTATGATTCTTCCTCTAGGCCTGCTTATTCTATTTTTGGTTGCACCAATGGCTTCCTCTCATGAGAAAACCATATCATTCTTTGAATATCTAAAGCGACACCCCCATGTGGAAGAATTTTTTCCATGAACTTTTTCATAACACTCAAATTCATCCCAAAACACCCATCGAGCATGTTCAATATGCTCTTCAAAAGGTTCTATCTTTCAATATTGGTGATCATTATATTGCACATCCTCCTCAACCACTCATTAACAATGGACTTCCTCTATATGTTCAAGCCTTTATGCATAAGACTTTGGTCAAGCGCGTTCTTATTGATAAAACATCGGGCCTCGATGTTTGCAGCATCTATTTTATCCACATTTTAGATGTCTCTATTAAGGATATTTCTCCTTCTCATCTTAGCATTTACACATCTGAAAATGTCCCTCACATAGTCTTTGATTTTATCACTATTCCAATCATTATTGGCCCTAATACCTTTGACATTGTCTATTATATTATCCTCGATGATTCTCACTATACCATCTTCCTCGGGAACCCATGGCTATATGCTACACATATCACCTTAGTACTCGTTGGTCTATGATTTTTAATAAAATATCTACTCATCTTTACAAATGGGACCCTTCCCCTTTTAATTATATATTATGCTCTATAGCAGTAAGCATCCACTAACAATCAAATCAAATTTCTTTCTACTATTCCACCTAGATGCAAATTCACATGTTTATCTTATGCTCCACATATTTGTTGAAACACTTACTTAAGTGCAACCTCGTGTATCTCCCTCCATCATTTGAGGTTAATAGGAGTGAGCCTCCTAGCGAAAAATTTAATGCTCTTGTTTATTGTAACTATTATAGATGTATTGGGCACCATACAAATTGATGTGCTAAACTTTATCATGTTATACAAGATATTCTTGATGCACAAGCTTTTGAATGGGATATCCCTTGTAAGTCCACTATGAAAGCTACTCTTGCCACACATTTTATTACTTGACATTTGGATCAATCACTCAATCTTCTCCCTCGAGTCTTTCTCACACTCTACCTTGCATAGCTACATCTATTGTACCCATAGTGTTGGGGCATCTCATTTTCCACTTTAAACTGTCACCATGACTATGGATTTCAAATTAGTTACTTGGAAAAATTCTAGATACACATAAAGATCATACACCTCCCTAGTTTCACAACCACATTAACACTACACATCGTAATAAGCCTCCATGTTCCACTTTAACAATTACGTCTCATATTGATGCATATTATCTTATGGATCTGTCCAAAGATATCATGACACTATATGCACTATTTCACACGTGTTTCAATGAGTTTTCTTATCTCTTTCGTTTGAGATACATTTGAAACCCTTATTAGGGATTGGATTCATGACTATGTCTTACAATTACAACAAGGTGACTCTATATTTTCTCATACATCGGTCCCTATTCAATTACTTTATGACACATCTATAGCCGAGGGGCACTAATATACTACATCGTACTCCCAATACATCTCCCAAATCACTTATGATTCTATTAGTACTATGGGGTCATATCTCCTCGATACAGGCCATTACCCTTTCCCTGACTATCACATTGTGGCCACATACTTTATCACAAAACAATTTACTTATTCATGGCCGGGTTTTACCTCGGCCCTATTTTTTACGATATGGTTGTAGACACCAATTTTTGGTATCCCTTTTCATTCATCCCGTATCCCTTTTTTTGGTATGGTTGTAGACAGTACTTTTGTAACTCTTCATGTCTTAAAGTGACGCTTAAAAACAAAGACACCTAAGAAACAAGAGTATATGTGATAATGGTTTAGGAACAAATTTTCTCTTGAAGTCCTTATGGTAGATTTAAGCTTTGAATTTTTGTTAAGAATGGATACAAATTGTTCTTGGTGGGACTAGGCATTTGAGCCAGTATAGAGTCAACTAAAAATAAAATAAAATAAAATTATGTCATGTAAATGCTTAATTGAATCAAACTAAATTTGGAACTAAAACAACCATAGTAAGAGAACAATTGTGCTTCTAATGGAAGGAAGTTTATAGGAAAGGGAAGCTTGAACCTTCACCTCTTTTGATGTGTATTATTTTCCCTCGACAACTTCTGCGTGGTCCCCTTGCATAATAAAGGTAAAAACAATTAAACATCAACTAAACATATTTTAAGAAACAAACCTTTGGCATAAGAACGAGAGAATTAGGAACTTTGTATGTAATTGTGTTGGGTTTTAAGATGATCCTTTTAACAAACCATAGTCGGGGGACAACAAGTTCCTCCTCTTTAATGGGAGAGGCTCCATTATTGAAAGCAAGCGAGAAAAACTTATATACAAATATACAACTTTCAAAGTCTGGATTCCGATACTCAAACATTTATTCCCAAAGATCATCAATACAAAATCTTTGGAAGAATTAAGTAGATGAGAAAGGAAGAACATGACAATACCTTTAGGAAATATAGATAGCAGAGTATAACCTTATACGTATTGAACCAAGGAGTTGCAGAATAGAATCATTCACTTTCATAACCAATATAATTCCATAGACGCAAAGTTCCAAAAATCATACAAACAAGAACACAAAGTTTCCTATCATAAAATATGGATAATTCCCAAGTTCGGACATGGAAAGAAGAGAAGTAGTGGAAGAAAGGGGAAAATTTATGTATTGATTACTTTGAATCTATTACCTTTACAGAGTCTCAGGATCCAACCTGAACAACAACATGGAGAAGCCATTAAATAGTTTCCAAGAACAATTACATTCGGTTACAAAAATGATGAAAAATGATTCAAGAAACCAATGTCTGAGTCTCTCCAACACCTCGGTCGTTTCCATGTATGGCGGAAAAACTAGATGCATTGAATTGTAGCCATTCACTTGGGAGAGATTTAAAATGAAGCGGGCTTGAGGACACCTTTTGCATTTTGTGCCCTTTGGAGAAATGGCACTTTGGAACATTTTGGCTGCACACCCGCTTTTGATATGATCTTGACACGTGGCCTTACTTGAGTGGGGATATCTTTTATAATTTTTACATTTTTTCAATGCGGGCTGAAAAACACAAATTTCTTCGTCGGCCCGCCACCCCGCTTTGACCTTCGATGTGGGCTTAATATTTGACTTTCTCCCTAGGCATGGGTGGGGCTACGGGTCACTTTTTAAATTTTAGCTCCTTCATGAAAACAAAGCTCAAATTCTCAAATCACCCCAATGGTCCACTTTCCGCCTTGAATTTTCAATGGCATCAAAACACAAAAGGGCCCGCCTCCCCACCGACACTTGAAACATGGCCACATGTCCTTTACGGGAAAGTTCAATATTTTTTAATTTTTGACTAAGTACCATTTGTTTGGTGGGGCTGTATATCTAACCCTGGACATGTGGAGAGCTAGCGCTAATTTGAGTTTCCGCTTTGGATACGCCTCATGAAATTGCGTCGAGCTGATGCGTGACTCCTTCCGCTGGTCTTGGACGTTTCAACGGCCAACTCTCTCTCCATTGACTCTAACCACGTGGTGAGCTGGTGCTCATTTGAAGATTGGCCCTTTGGTTTCACTTCTAAAATTGTGCCGTTGAGGCATGTGGAGGCTTCCACCGACCCACTCATACTTAGTCAATTTAAACGATTGGATCTATCTCTTTTTGGACTTGGGACACATGGAGGATTGGCACAAGTTTGAGAACTACCCCTAGCTTTGACCCTTGAAGTTACGCTGATGAGGCACATGGCATCGTCTGTTGAACCTTCCATACTTAGTTGATTTGGGCTTGTTCTATCTTCATTTTGGACCTGGGACACGTGGAAAACCTGCGCTTATTTGAGGATTGTCCCTTGGGACCTACTCTTATATTTTCTTCATTTAGACGCATGGAGACCTGCTGCCGCTTGAAACATGGCCATGCCGCATCCAATCATATATGTCCACGTACTACCCATGGATGTTGGGGTGAAAATTGACAGGAAGATACGCCTGTCATTCCCAACTGTGTGAAAAATAAAAATAAGGGGAAAAACTCCACCTGTACGCCCAAATTTCTAATTGTTCTCCATGGAATAGAAAATGGAAAATGATACCAAGCTCGACACGACCCATTACTCCAAGGTACCAACTCAAAATTTTTGAAACTTGACTTCAAAAAGAGGGGATTTTTAGAGTGACAACAATAGGCTCTTTCTAGGGATGACTTAATAGATGAACGAGGCAAGATCAAGAACCATATAAAAACTCTGGGAAATTAGACTAGTGCCTTATCCATTGGGAAAATAGAGTCAAAGGCAAAACCAACACAGAAGACGAAACACATGAAAGGGAAACAAACCAAAAAGGAAAGACAAAAACAAAACACAAAGGAACGACCAAAACCAAAACACTATACACAATATACAGAAGGAACACCTAGTCACCTAGGACTTGAAAAATTTCAAATACTTCCCACTATAAGGAAGTGGGAGAGGAGATCCATCCATATAATCCAAATAGAAATAATTTTCTCTAGCAAAGTACCTGATTTTAAAAGGACCAAACCAAAGAGAATCAAACTTACCATGGCTTCCTTGAGGTTCATGCCTTTTGTCCCACAACAGAACAATGTCTCCCACTTGAAAATCTCTGGGTCTAGCTTTCTTATCAAACAAAGATTTTACCTTCAGGTGATGATGAGTTTATATCCTATAAAAAACCTCCGCAACCTTTCTTCATCCACTTTTGGAGATACATGATCTTCTTGTCAAGGAACTGGAAAAACTTGAATCTTCAATAGCCTTCATTAAGTGGGGTAAGTGCACCAAGTTGGGGGGCCAAAAGGGGGTCTTAAGTGGACGCATTTTTCTGAAAAAAAAACTTCAACTTGTACGAGTTTTTGAAATAGTTACACTCAAAATTGGAAGATGTTGTAGAAATATGAATCATAGAATTTTGAGTCTAGTTTCTAAGCTACTAAATTTTATTGAAAACAAATAATTTTAAGTGGGTCAAACAACTAAAATACCAACAAATGCTCTGTTTTTGTTAAAAAACATAATAGAGTGACTTTCGTGCCCCCACCATTTTTAGCACCATTTAGTATTTTTGAAAACCCTTTGGTAGAAAGATAACTAGGAGCATCTAGCTTGGGTTCCATTTTTTTAGATTTTTTAGCAAATATATTTTTATTTATGATTTTTATAGTACGAAATTTTATGTTTTAAAAATAATGAGCTCGACCATGCCCTCTCCCCCTCCCCACAGCCTACCTCAAAAAATATCAAAAATTAGATCTTGCTTTTTTTTTTTAATATGTATAGAATTATGCCTAGTTTGGGCTAGTATAATTTTTTTAAAATTTTGATCACCCAAAAAAAGATACACCATGAAAGATAGGCATCTTTACACTTGAAAAATAGCTATAAAAAGGCATAGTTAGAAAATAAATAATATTTAAACCTTATATTAGTCAGAAAATTTGAAACATTATATTTTTAGAAAGAAGAGACTACTGCTCTACGTCGTGGTATAATTTTTTTAAAATGGATCGATTGTTTTATTTTCATTTATCATAGAAGAAGTGGATTTTTTACGTTTTCTTGTAAAACAACGTTGTTTGTTTTGTTTGTGCGGAGTCCATGCCTCGGGTTTGGGGATCAAACTAGATCCCAATCCTTGAGGCATGGCTTGGGAAAAGAGACAACGCAAAATGCGTATGTTTATAACACATACTTGTTATAACACGTACGCATTGCGTGTAGTATAAACATAACGCATATGCATTATAATGCGTACGCATTTTGTGTAGTATAAACATAACGTGTACGCGTTATAACACGTACACGTTCTGTGTAGTATAAACATTATGTATGCTTTTGACATACTTATATTTACATAAATAAAGGTTTAAGTATAAGCTTTTCATTTATTCTTTTGAATTTATGTAAATATAAGAAATTAGGGTCACTCTACACCTTATGGAGTTAGTCTCACAACTCCATGAGTCATGGTTTAGGAGATAGTTTTTAAAAGTATAATTTGGTCAGTACATAGGTAATTTTTCAGGATTTCAACATTCAACCTAAATATTTTAACATTTAACTTCTACAATCGAAACCCTAAACCATAGGCCATAAACCTAGACACTAAAGCTGTAAAATTTTAACCATGATACCTAGACCCTAAAACCTAAACCCTAAACCTTAAACATTCAGCCCTTACTCATGATCCCTAAACCCTGAGCCTTAAGCCCTAAACCCTAAGCCATAAGCTCTACACCCTAAATCCTAAACCCTAAACCATGAACCATGAGCCTTAAATGCTAAACCCTAAACCATGAACCTTAAAAATAAATCCTAAACCCTAAACCCCGACCCTTAAACCTTAAACACTTTGAATCCTAAACCCTAAACCCTAAGCCTTGAACCCTATACCCTTATCCCTTAGCCCTAAAATCTAAACCCTAAACCCTAGAACATATACCATAAATCCTAAACCATAAACCCTAAACCCTAAAATATGATCCCTAAACCATAAACCCTAAATGTTAATCCCTAAAAATTAAATCCTAAACCCTACACCCCGAACCCCGAACCATAAACCCTAAAACTTGAACCGTAAACCACAAACCCTTATCCTTATAACACTAAATCCTTAACCCAAAACCCTAAACCTTAAACCCTAAATCCTTAACCTCGATCTCGTAAACCCTAACCCTAAACCCTAAACCATAACCCTAAACCTTGAACCCTAAACCCTAAACCTTAAACCCTGAACCATGAGCCCTAAACCCTAAACCCCAAACCATAATTCATCAATATTTCCTAGTATTTTTCCTATAACCATCATTGAGTCTACTTATAGAACTACCTTGTTTATGAGAGGTGGGACAAGTAACTAAATGGATATGACATCTACCTTGTGCCTTGTAATGCATATATTACACATCTCTTCCAAAAAAATCTCCCCACATATACTTGCGCTCTTGAATGTAAATTTATTCACACTCTGAAACAAATTTCACATTTCTCATATTTCCATGTATGGTATTATGCAAGCTAGGATGACCCATTGGAAGCTGGAAAAAATAACCATCACAACAAAAAATTAATCTTAAATGAAACAAAAGAAACATAGAGAATATATCAATGCAGAGGTGTAGGATCATAATTGAATTTCCTATAGTATCCTCTCCTCTGGAGAAAGATAAAGTTCAAGTGTTCTACTGGAATGGATAGTAAATTTGACAGAACTTCCTAAAGTGTTCAAAATAAGAATAGAAATAGGGGAATGGCTAAAAACACTAAGGGGTTATCAATCACCTAGTAAATCTTTCTTGTTTAGTTCTAAATGGGAGTTACCTAGCCTACAGACTTAGTGACCTTCCATTCATTGATAATTCCTTATATGATAAACCCATGGATGTTTTCAAAATCCCCTAAACAAAAAGATAGGGGTAGTCATCAATCCTAGTGAAGGGTGTGATGTGATTTCTAAGAAAATTGAAATTCATATAGATTTAGAGGTCATAACATGAATTTTCAAATATCTCTATCATTATAAATGGAAGCCAAGTAACAATGTCTCCTTGTACATCCAAGGATTAAGGACTACTGGGGTCTTTGGAAGGATTGGACAATTAGGAATATGACATTTCCCTCCTTCAAAATATCAATAGATGAAAAAAATCAAAATTTTATGACTCTCTTTGAATGTTCGCCTCAAATTCGATGAACCCGAACTCGTGACCTAAACCCTTAACCCTCAACCATGAGACCTAAACCCTAAACTATAAACCCTAAACCCTAAAACAAAAATAATAAATCCTAAACCCTAAACACTAAATACTAAACCCTAAAACCTAAACCCATAACCCTAAACCCTTGACCCTAGACCCTAAACCCTGAGCCCTAAGCCCTAAACCCTAAATACTAAATCTAGAGCCCCGGCTCTAACCCCCAAACCTTAAACCAGTAACTCTGAACCCCGAACCTTAAGCCATAAACCATGAACCATGAACCCTAAACCCTAATCCCTAAACCATAAACCCTAAACCTTAAGCCTTGAACCCTACACCCTAATCCTTGAGCCATAAACCCTAAACCTTAAACCATGAGCCCTAAACCCTAAATCTAGAGCCCTAATCTCTAACCCCTAAACCTTAAACCCGTAACTAACCGCTAAACCTTAAACCCATAAGTCGAACACTTTGAACCCCGAGTCGTAAACCTTAAACCATGCACCATAACCCCTAAACTCTAAACTTTGAGCCCTGATCCCTAAACCCTAAACCCTAAACCTTAAGGCCTAAATGTTAAATCCTAAAGGTCCCTAAACCCTAAACCCTAAACCCTAAAAAACTAAATCATAAACCCTAAACCTTGACCCCTAAACCCTAAACTCTAAACCCCAAGCACTAAACCTTAAACCCTAAACCCTAAACCATATACCTTAAACCCTAAACCATAAGCCCTAAACACTAAACCCTAAACCATGAACCCGACCTTTAAACCTTAAACCCTAACTCTTAAACCCTAAACCATAAACCCTAAATCCTCAACCCTAAACCTTAAACCCTAAGCCCTAAAACCTAAACCCTATACCATAAACCCTAAGCCATAAACCCTAAACTCTAAGCCCTAAATCCTAAACCCTAAACCCTAAAACCTAAACCTTAACCCCTAAACCCTAAACCTTGAGCCCTAAACCCTAAACCCTAATCCCTAAACCCTAGGCCCTAAGCCATAATCCCTAAGCCAAAACCCTAAACCTTGAACCCTTAAACATAAACCCTCAACCCTAAACCCTAAAAACTAAACCCTGAGCCCTAAACCCTAAACCTCAACTCTTAACCCTAAACCCTCAACCCTGATCCCTAAACCCTAAACCTTGAACCATTTTCCCTAAACCCTAAACCCTGACCTTTAAACCTTAAACCCTAACTCCTAAACCCTAAACCGTAAACCCTAAATCCTCAACCCTAAACCTTAAACCCCGAGCCCTAAACCCTATACCATAAACCCTAAACTCTAAGACCTAAATCCTAAACCCTAAAATCTAAACCCTAAACCCTAAAACCTAAACCCCGACCCTAAAACCACGACCCCTAAACCCTAAACCTTAAGCCCTATACCCTAAACCCTAAGCCCTGAACCCTAGGCCCTAAACCATAAGCCCTAAGACAAAACCCTAAACCTTGAACCCTCAAACATAAACCCTCAACCCTAAACCCTAAAAACTAAACCCTGAACCCTCAACTCTCAACCCTAAACCCTAAACCATCAACCCTGATCCCTAAACCCTAAACCCTCAACCTTGAGCCATAAACCCTAAACCCTCAACCTTGAGCCCTAAACCCTAAACCTTGAACCTTGATCCCTAAACCCTAAACCCTCAACCCTTAACCCTTAACCATAAACCCTAAACTCAAAACCCTAAACCATAAACCCTAAACCATGAACCTTAAGCCCTAAGCCCTAAACCCTAAACCCTAAAATTTTAACTATGAGCCTTAAACACTAAACCTTAAACCCTAAATTCTAAACCTTGATCCATAACCCTTAGCCATAAACCATAAACCTTGAACCCTAAACCCTAAACCCTAAATCATAAACCCTCACCCAAAGGAAATTCCTAAAAATATCATTCAGCGTGTTTCAGTGTCTAAGGAATAGTGTTTAAGGTGATCGATTGACTCGTTTAGTTTTTATGAGAGACTACTTCATTTGAAGGCCTAAAAAGGCATTTTGGCCATTTTATAGTTAATTGAACACCCTTCGAACACACTAAAATGAGCTAGTCATGTCACCGAGTTATCGAGGACCATTATTTGTGAAGTATTAAGGCATCATTTGTCTCCATAAGAGACATATGAGAAAAATCATGTATGAGAATCATGAATTTGATTCCATGAAAGGATGCTTTTAGAGAAAGGAAAGGTGAGGGGATGATATTTATATGGAGCACCATGTTTCTAAGAATGAGCAATCATCCGAGTTCACTTCATGCGATTCACTTAGTATTATTCGTAACAACTCATTCAACACCTAGTAGTGTTATCACACCTTAAGGAGGAGGCACATTACAATCACCTCATTTTGTCCATAGGAAATGAATCTCATTCAGGGAACAATCCTCTATCTACAAAGTGAGGATCACTTTTTAGTAAGAAGTAAACAAACATCATAGAGTTAATTCATGGTCACTAAAGCGAATTATGGACCAAATTTAAAAATTAGTACTAATTCAAGCAAAGTGGTAGGGCCAAAATCCATTTTAGAAGGTCAAATAACCTAAAAATGACTATATTATTTCCAAAAACAAAGACCGACTACAATATATATGCCCCTGAAAGTTTTAGGTCATTTGTTGAAATCTTGAAAATGAGTAATTACTGACCAGATTAGATTTTGAAAAACTATCTTCTAGATTATAACTTTTGGAGCTATGAGACCACTTCCATAAGGTGCAGAGTGACCCTAATTTCTTATATTTACTAAAATAAATTTAAAGTATAAGAAATAATAAAAGAAATCTTATACTTAAACATTTATTTTTGTAAGTATAAGGCACCAAAACACATATGCATGGTCCATATTATAAAAATACGTACGCGTTATAATGCATTCGCATTTTCACTTGTTTAAAACGCATACACGTTATAGTTTTGGTGATTCTTGAGCCAAAAATAAATAAAATGCAAGCGTGTTTTAGCAAAACGTGTACGCATTTTGCTTTTTTCATATTCTTGTCAACTTTTTGGCCCCTAACTTTGTGCACTTACCTAGTGTAAAGGTGGTAATTCCACTTGTTACTAGTAATCGAGCTTCAACACCATACACCACTTGAAAAGGAGACATCCTAGTTGCTCTTTTAGGAGTAATTCTATCTGAGAGAGCAGCATAGAGATTCTTGTGCCAATTCCTCGAGAGTCATTGACAAGCTTCCGAACGATGGTTACCGAATTCTTGTTTGTTGATTCTACTTGTCCATTCACTTGGGGTAGTAGTGCAGCGTAGAGTGAGCAAGGAAATTCCATAACCATAGAAGAAATTCATCATCTTAGAAGAAGAAAAATTTAAGTGTTATCAGTCACAATTTTTTTAGTACCCCAAACCTTATCAATATGTTCTCCTTAATGAAATTACACACTACCTCGAAGTATTGCTTTTGAATGGAATGGCCTCTACCCACTTTGTGAAGTATTACGTAGTAGTTAGCACGTGAGTATGTCCAAGACCTTTGGAATGTGGGTTAAGAGTTCTAATGAAATCTAATCCCCACTGTTGAAAGGGCTCATCAATCACTACTAGTGTTAGTGGAAAAGTAGCCAACTTAGGTCTCCCAACAAAATTCTGACATGCTTCACACTTACCTAACCATTTAGATGCATCTCTGAACAATGTAGGCCAATAGTACCCAATATGAAGGATTTTGTGAGCAATGACAACTGAAGAGAAGTGGGCTCCACAAGCCTAATCATGAAAAGTTGAGAACAACTTCTTCTATTGTTCTTTGTCTACACACTTCAAGAATCTTCCATCTATGCCTCACTTGAACAAAGCATTCTCCCATAACACATATTGTGTTGGCATTAGCTTAATAGCACTATTTTCTTTGGAATTCAAGTGGGATGGAAACTCTCCATAGGTAATAAAATGTGTGATATCATCATACCATTCATCTGTTGAACTGAGGAAATGGACAACAAGAACATCAACTACTTCTTTGGATAATTTTCCATCAGCTCCTTCAAAGCAATAAGCTCACACAAGCCTTTACGCTAGACTAGCCTAGTTGGATTGATATCAAGGTCATATTCCGGACCTTTGCTACCCAATTGCCTCTCTTTGTTCCAAACTTCTGTTGTGTGAGAATAGAGTTGATGGTTGTATCAAGAACAAGCGCAACAGAGTGAGAATTAAGAATATAAAAATGAAACTACTTAACAGCTTTGACCACTGCAAAATCATTTTTCTCCATCATAGTATATTTCAACTCACGAGCTTTCATAACATAGATCATGAAGGAAATTGGAAGCTCATGATCCTCATAATTTTCCGAGTCAAAGACACAGCAACTAAGGTACTCTCTGTAGCATAACAATAGATGATAAAATCCTTGTTGAAATCAGGACATGCCAAGATGGGGGTTTTAGCAATGGCTTTCTTGATACCTTCAAATGCTTCCTTACCCTCAGAAGACCAACCAAATTTTTTCTTTCCTTTCATCATGTGATAAATTCTCATAGTCAACTCTGTAAAATCAAGAATGAATCTCCTTAGGAAATTAATCTTACCAAAGAAAGAGTGAACACCCTTTTTACTTGTGGGAAGAGGAATCTGTTGGATTTCTTGAACTCTTTCTAGATCTATCTTGATTCCCTCTTTGGAGACAATATGCCCCAGTAACTTGCCTTCAGTGACACAAAAGACAAACTTCTTTGGATTGAGAGAGACTCCATGTTCTCTGCACTTCTGGAGGACTACTTCAAGATGCTAAAAGTGATCTGCCCTTGTTTTAGAGAAAATAGTCAAATCATCAAGGTACACTACAACACACTTTCCCTTCAAAATGCTAAAATCCAAGTCCATTTCCCTCTGAAAGGTGGCACCAGCATTGATAAGACCAAAAGGTATTCTCTTGTAAGCAAAGGTGCCCCAAGGAGTATTGAAAGTAGTTTTGTGTTGATCTAGGGTACTGACCTCCATTTGGTTGTATCCAGAGAATCCATCAAGCATAGACAACATCTTAGAGCCTATGACAGCTTGAAAAACCTGATCCATCATGGGGAGAGGGTAGTTTTCCTTCAGAGAAGATTGATTCAAATTCCTGAAATCCACACAGATGCGAATCTCACCATTCTTCTACGTGAGGGGCACAATGTTGGCAATCCATGTTGAATGGTGTATATGAAAGATGATATTTTCCTTTAGCAACTTCTGGATCTCTTGAAAAAATAGTACCATCCACCTTGGGATTGTAATTCCTTTGTTTCTACTTGAACGGTTTTATCCCGAGGTTTCAGAGGGATAAAATCTTGCATCTCCTTTGGCTAAAAATCCTTGAGATAATCATACGAATAGGCTAGAACATCAACATACCTTTTTAGCATATTTACTACCTTCTTCTTCTCCTCCCGATCGTAGTATTTTCCAATGTTCACCATCTTGGGTTCATCAAGACTCCCAATAGTAAATTTTTCAAACTCAAACAGATCGTCAAGCTCCTTGGGAAGTTTTAGACTTAAGGTACCTATCGTGCTTATCAAACAGGTCTTCCAAACTCACCAGCCATTTAGGGATATTGTTACCTTTCAATTTGATGCAGCCATCTTGATCTTTCTCTTCCTTGATATCCCCTTCATTAGAGGATACACACTCTTTAGGAAAGGTATCACTTCCTTCAAAATAAAGCTGGTCAAAATTATCCCTAAGCTCTAAGAAAGAGAGAAAATGTTGATCATCATTGAAAACCTTCCAGTTATTTACATTATCTAGTACATTGGGCCTATGAATCATTTCAATGGTAAATTTCTCTTGAGATAAATTTGGATGAGGAATCAACAAATATTCGAATACAGCTAGAGAATCAACTCTAGTGTTCCTTTCTCTTGGAACACCTTCAATGAAGAAAGCATCTAGAAACTCAATGGAATCCGAGACAAGATTCTGTAATGCTTCAATCTCCTATTCTTGACTTGAAAAATATCTCTAACTTGTTTCACAATAAGCTTTGCATCACCATGAGCACAAAGATTCTTCACTCCCATTTATTTTTCCATGTTCAATCAAAGTATGAGTGCCTCATATATAGCTTTATTGTTTTATTTTCAAAATAGATCTTGAAGGAGAAAGGATGAATGTTCCCTTATGGAGATGTCAAAACCACTCCAGCTCCAGAACCAATGAAGAGAAGCTTCCATAAAACTCCAGAGTCCAAATGCCATTGGGGTCATGAATCAATCCCTTAGGAAGCCTTGCCTCATCTTGTGACATGATCATGTAATTACCATGCCTGCATCCTCATAGAGTATCTGTGCTTTTGGGTCATCAGTCTTTTTGCAAAATGTACTCAGTCTATTTCTTAGGTAGAATATTCTTCATTTTTCCATTGACCAGGATCAAAGAATGCGACCAGTCCATTTGAATTTCACCTCCTACCTCCTTACAGAAATTTCTACTCGGCAACATCCCATATGAGGGGGGAATATTAGCTACCAAAATGGTGGCTAAGACCCTTTTCTCTGGAAAAGTAGCAAAAGCTACTTGTGCATCTTTAATTCTGCCAACCAAAGGCACTTTCCTACTTTCCATGGAATAACAGGAACCAAAGGCATGTGTTAGGGTCAAACCCAAAGCATGGGCTACCTTTGCAGGCATTACATTGTCTGATGCTCCTGAGTCTATAACGTAATTACTACGTTTATGACCAGCTATGAGAAGAGTCACATAAAATGGTTCAATTTTATCATTAGGGGAAGTGACTGCAACCACAAGGCTTGATTGAGGTGAGGAAGAGGGGGTGGGAAAAATGCCTTTAGAAGTACTAGATGAGACTTTGGATTTGGAATTTACAAAGTTTACCATTTTAGCAAAAGCTTTTGGATGAGTCTGGTAAAACTCTACCTCTGAAATTTAGATTTTAGTATTTTTAGGTGATCAATGATATTGAAATATCCAGAGGTAGATGGGACATCATTGCTAGGAACTTGAGAGACTCTTGATCTATCAGTTTTAGGATTTGAAGGAGAAGGAGTTTTGGAAATAGAAGTAGAAGAAGAAGGATTAACATTACTCACCTTTTGTGTGGAGGTAGTGGGAATAGGATATCCTCTTCTTGCAATCATTGGGATAGTTATAGGAAGCTCCTTGGACTTCTTGGCAGGCTGCACCACTTTTTATTTTCTATTTGTTTTCTCCCAAGTCATAACAACATATGACTCACTATTCATATCAGCCACTCTCTCATCATATTCATCTTCATCATCCATACCTTTAGTGGTGAGGAAATGAACTTGAGACCCACCAAGCTCTTCTAGTTCTTCAACTTCTTTTTCTAGTTCTTCATATATTTCATTACACTCCTCATCATCAGGGTCTTCAACTTCACAATTTGCACTTACCAAAACCTTGATGGGTGGGACTTCAATAACCAATCTGGTCTGAGAGGAAGGCGGACAATTCCTGGGCTGAAAATTATTCCTTGGAACATCTTGGTAAGGAGTATGATGATCTAATTATTTCTTGAGAGAAATGAGATCATTTGCATGATTTTTTTACTAATTGATCAGAATTGGCTCCAGGGGAAGAGGAAGAGGAAGAAGCTTTAGATTTGGAGGATTCTCTTTTCAGTTTACCAAACATGATCAAATCATCCTCAACACTGATAGCTAAAAGTTGATCAACATCCAAAGTTGCAAGGTTATCTCTCGCTTAGTGCATAACTCACTTCAGGAAACTGGGCTTTGAGGAAGAAGCACTTTTGGATTTGATCCACCGAACGAGTGTTCTGTGGAATTTTATTAATTATCTTGTTTAATTTAGCCATAAAATTCCTCATGAGCTCAAATGGCTCCTTCTTGATATGATAAATTTGTGTTAACAGAGCATGGACATCTTCAGCAGGTTTGAAACGCTACTCAAACTAAGTTGTCATGGTATTCCAATTAGTGATAGACCCAACAGGAAGATGGTAGAACCAATCAACAACATTTTCCTGTAATGTCTCCACAAAAATCCTGACAGAGACATCTTCATGTTCAACCCCAAGAATCCCACATGCAACAATGAAGGCTGCAATGTGTTCATCTGGATGAACCTTCCCATCACCCCTGGAACTTGGGAAAACTTTTCTTGTTACCCCTAGGTAACTCATGTAATGGCTGAGGAAGAGCAAGAGGCCCAACCTATTGTCCCCAAGGCAAAGGAACTGCCATCTTTGGAAAAATTGCTGAAGAGGAACTGAAACACCAGCAAGTATCAAAGCATGGAGATTAGGACTGAGATGCTCCTGAGGAATGCTATCCTTGGAATTTCTATCTTTAATAGGAGGTGTGCTTGTAGAATGATTTCCTTTGTTCCTTCTTGTTGGAAGAGAGAAGTTTTGTTGCTCCAGAAGTTGAAAATGGGAATCTTCAACCCAAGAGCTTTCTTCCCACGTGTATACCGTAGAGTCACTAGACCAATAATGATCTTGAAGTTGTTATTTTTAGAAAGGGATCCGTTAAAACAAAATCCCAGTGGAGTCGCCAAAAAATGTTGGGTTTTAAAATGATCCTTTTAAAAACCATAGTCAGGGGACAACAAGTCCCTCCTCTTTAATGGGAGAGGTTCCCTTATTGAAAGCAAGCAACAAAACTTATATACAAATGTACAACTTTCAAAGTGTGGATTCTTGATACTCTGAAATATTTATTCCCAAAGATCATCAATACGAAATCTGGAAGAATTAAGGAGATGAGAAAGGAAGAACATGACAATACCTTTAGGAAATATAGATAGCAGAGTATAACCTTATACATATTGAACCAGGGAGTTTCAGAATAGAATCATTCACTTTCATAACCAATATAATTCCATAGACACAAAGTTCCAGAAATCATATAAACAAGAACACAAAGTTTCCTATCATAAAAGATGGATGATTCCCAAGTTCCAGACACGGAAAGAAGAGAAGAAGAGGAAGAAAGTGGAAAACTTCTATATTGATTACTTCGAATCTATTACCTTTACAGAGTCTCGGGATCAAACCCGAACAATAGCATGGAGAAGCCATTAAATAGTTTCCAAGAACAGTTACATTCGGTTACAAAAATGATGAAAATTGATTCAAGAAACCGATGTCTAAGTCTCTCCAACACCTCGGTCATTTCCATGTCTAGCAGAAAAACCAGATGCATTGAATCTCAGTCGTTCACGTGGGAGAGATTTAAAATGAAGCGAGGCCTAAGGATGCCTTTTTCATTTTGTGCCCTTTGAAGAAATTGCACATTGGAACATTCTGGCCCACCCACCCACTTTTGATATGATCCTAACATGTGGCCTTACTTGAGTGGGGACAGATTTACAGTTCACTTTTATAATTTTTACCTTTATTCAATGTGGGCTCAAAAACATAAATTTCTCCGTCGGCCCACCTCCCCACTTTGACCTTCGATGTGGGCTTAATATTTGAATTTCTCCCTAGGCATGGGTGGGGCTGTGGGTCACTTTTTAACTTTTATCTCCTTCATGAAAACCAAGCTGAAATTCTCAAATCCCCCAAATGGCACTCGCTTTCTGCCTTGAATTTTCAACGGCATAAAAAAAAAGGGCCCGCCTCCCCGCCGACACTTGAAACATGGTCATGTGTCCTTTGCGGGCTATTTCAATATTTTTACATTTTTGACTAATTCCCTTTTGTTTTGTGGGGTTGTATATCTGATCCTAGACACGTGGAGAGCCGGTGCTCATTTGATTTTTCACTTTGGATACGCCTCCTAAAATTGCGCCGAGCTTACGCGTGGCTCCTTTTGCTGGTCTTGGAATTTTCAATGGCCAACTCTATCTCTCCATTGACTCTGACCACGTGGTGAGCTGATGCTCATTTGAAGATTTTACCTTTGGTTTCACTTCTGAAGTTGCACCGATGAGGCACGTGGAGGGTTCCGCCAACCCGTTCATACTTAGTCAATTTAAACGATTGACTCTTTCTCTTTTTGGAAGTAGGACACATGGAGGATGGCACAATTTTGAGAACCACCCCTAGCTTTGATCCTTTAAGTTGTACCAATGATACACATGGTGCGAGTCTATTAAACTTTCCATACTTAGCCGATTTGGGCTTGTTATGTCTTCATTTTGGACCTAGGACACATGGAAAGCTTGCACTTATTTGAGGACTATCCCTTGGGCCCTGCTCTTGGAGTTGCATCATTTGGATGCATGGAGACTTCTTCTACCACTTGAAACATGGCCACACTACATCCAATTAGAGATTCCCACGTACTACCCATGGATGCGGGAAAAATTGATGGGGAAGATATGCCCGTCATTCCTGACTGTGTGAAAAATAAAAAGAAGGGGAAAAACTCCACCTGTATGCCTAAATTTCTAATTGTTCTTCATGGAATGTAAAATGGAAAATGATACCAAGCTCAACGTGACCCATTACTCTAAGCTCGACTCAAAATTTTGAAACTTGACTTCAAAAAGAAGGAATTTTGAGAGCGACAACAAATTGGAAATATGGAATTTAATTATGTAAGTTATGAAGATTGTCATAAGGGATAAAGAGAAAACTTAAATGGTCAAACAATAAGTTGAATGTGAAATTAATTAAAGAATATGTATGTGGAAAAAGGACAAAATTATCATTACATAATAATGTTCTTGGAATGCTAATCGTAACTAAGATGTTATCATGGTAATGATGTGTGTGAGTTTCCAATCATTGGGTCCCTTTTCTTGTTGTTGGATCATTGCTAGCATTTGTTCATTGGGAAAGTGTGGAATTGACGTGTATATGGTGTTGTCATGTGTCTATGTGATTCGATGACTTATGAAAGTGCCGTATGCATTGTCGATTTTTTGTATTTTGAGCCCTTGCGGTGTTGTTTAGTGAGAAATGTAAGTCAAACAAAAATTATCCTAGCATTTCTTGTTATATTTATGTGTGTAAAATGTGGGCGTTACACTCCTCATCAACCACCTTCAAAAATACCTACTCACCCTCAATTATATCAACCTTATCAACATCCTAACCCATCTACCTCATATATTCCACAACCAAAACCTTCAACTTCTCATCCCCACACATCCAATGATCCCATACATGCATTAGTAAGTAGAATGGCTAACCTTGAAACCATTATCTTAGGATCCAATACCACCTTCTCCTATGAGAAAATTTGCAACAAACCTATCAATCCTTCTTTCCTTGTAAATTCTTATCCCCACATTGGGAGCTCCCAAAATTCTCTAAGCTCAATATTTAGGAGGATCCCTGATAACACCTTTGTGCCTTTAGGCATGCATGCTACCTCATTTCTCATGATCAAGACCTTATGCTTCACACATTCCCCATGTCATTAGCCAGACTCGTGTTGGATTGGTGAAATGGAATTCCCCAATATTCCCTATTTTTCCTTCACACAAATCATGTAATTATTCCTAGAACACTTCTCAATCAATATCACATGTGATATCCCCATTACAGACCTTTATGCCATTAGACAATTTGATGACAAACCTATCATGGATTTTGTCACATAATGGTATGGAATAATCAACTAATTATCATTTTCCATTCCTTAGACCAAATTAATCAAATTTTTCTCACGGTATAGTGTGAAGCACATTTCCTCTACTCTTCAAATACAATCTTTCCAAACCTTTGAAGAGGCATTCACCATGACGCATAAAATTGAACTTTTTCCCTTGAGAAAGGCCATCTAAAACTTCAATGAAATAAACCCAAGCTCGAATATACTAAATCCTCCATGCATGGTGATAAATATAAGAATGCCACTATCACCTTCATGGTTAAATCTTTCTCCACATCCACTTCTCACACAAATCCTCCACAAAAATCTCCTAGACCACCTCCTAATTGTACCTCTCTCGAGGAATCTTATAGTTCAATATTTGACAAGTTAATGGAGGTAAATCTTTTCCAAATTCCTCCCTTTTGACCTTTAGATGATGTATGATCCAATCCAACATGGTATTGCAAGGATAATTATTTTAAGTATCATCAAGTCTCTAGTCATGACATTAAGAAGTTTCCTACGTTCAAATACCTTGTCCAAAACTCATTGATCATAGTGACCTCTAAGTGGATAACCCTAATGCACCACCTAATCATCCTCTCAACATCTTCAAATAACCTTTCCCCAATCATCCAGCAACTAATCAAACTCCCCCTCCCACATCACAAACACCTAATGCCCACACAATCAATACTATAGACAAAGAACAACCATCACCAACATCTGTCATCTCTTTATCCATTGTACCTACATCTATTTCAGAATTCTCTCCCATACCCACAACTTCATCAACATCTACACCTATCTCTAAACCCATTATATCTACATCGACTATATCCATAACTAGCACATCCACACCAATCTCAATTACGCCCACTTCCCCATCTATTTCTACCACATCCCTACCTATAACATCTATTCCTTCACGTACATCCACCCCAATGCCCATATTAACATCCCCTCACACATTCCTATGTATATGTCTGATTCCACATCAACCACATCTACTACTATAACCATACCCACCTCAACATCTGAATCTATATCCATATCCATACCATATCTCGAAACATATACTAGATGAGACACCCCCATTTAACACAAATATGAATGATACTCTTGCCCCATTTACAAGTCCAATCACTCTCACAAAGAAAAATATTATACCTATATAAATTACTACCCCTTTTGATCTCATCAAGCACATCATCTAGAAACTACTTCCACATTCAATATCCACAACTACAACACAATCTACATTACCTCATCATTCCTACCAAAGAAAAAATCTCACAACCAAATTCTAAGAACCTTGGCATGCCCATTCAAAATTCCCTCACACACCCACAAAAAAATTTGGATCTCCTTACTCCCAACACTAATCATCCTAAATAATATATTAGCGATAACATTTGTCGGATAGGAAAATTGGTGGTTATCTTATCAACGCTATGGGAATATAATTCCCTCTACTTTAATGGTGCAGATTCATGTTTATGTGCGTGTGTGAAATTGTTTTCAAGGGTGGCCTTATGGCTAGGGATCTAACATGGGCACTCCATTGACCCCTGTGGAAAAATCTTGTAATTTCTTGCAAGAGATGAATTTGTTAAGAGATCGGGAAAGGGAGCAAGAAAAAAAGAGGGGATTAATGTTCTAGGTAGAAAATCATATTCCTATACCCATTAACTAGAAAATTCCAACACACATAGATTTAGAAGAAAAACAATTATGCAAATGGCAACAAGACTAGTTAATATTTAGAGCACAAAGTTTCATACATCTCCCGGTTCAAAAGGAATGAAAATCATTCTTTCTTCATTGATGCTTGAGCAAAATTGTACATGGCAAGAATGGGAAGAACATATAGATGAGAAGTAGAAGAATTGTTATCTATTTTCTTCTTCACAAGGAATAGTCTCTCATGATCACACAAAATTAACAACCCTTTGGAAAGGGGATTCCTTTACAATTTATAGATATATAACAGAATATTCACTTACCCCCCACATGACCTTTCATATTCCTTTGCACAACTTATGAATTTTCACATTCTTAGGAAAGAATTAAGTCCCATTTTATGAAATAGGGGTGACTTATTACATTAAACATTAAATTCATATTTAAATAATAAGACAATGAAAAAGTGCAACCCAAATGAGGAAATAAAACTTCTAGGAGAGAGAGAAGTAAGAAAGAATGTTGGAGAAGAAGTTACCTCGATGAAGTTTACTAATCCTTTTCCAATGATCCAATGCAATGAAATTTGGATCCTTGAATTCTTTACACCATGAGAAAAATGCTTTGGATGATGCATGGACACCTGAACTAAGGGTTTAGAAACAATGTTGAATGAATCCTTTGGTCACGCCAAGTGTTACTCAAGAAAATTTCTTGAAGAGGTTAAAGATGGAAAATGGACCCGATCACCTTTGTAACATGGCCATCTTGCTACATTGATTGGAAATATTTGATAATGTGTATTCGATCACTGAAGAATTCCCATTCTACAATATGAAACAATCACTTTGATCCATGGAGTGTCATCATTCTTTCGTTCTTTTGGTTACATACATGGATGGTAAACTAGAACAAACACTCAAAAGATGAAAGCTGTGACAATCTCGTGATCTTGAATTTATTGGCTCTCAAGACACTTCCTTTGCCTAAAAAATGGGGAGGGGGGTTTACTATTATTAGTAAGTGACAATTTGCCCTATGAAGGAGGCTTACTATTTTTATAAAGTGGTGTTTTTACCTCATTTTTTTGATGAAATTAGTATTTTTGATATGAGTTTTTTTGTTGCAGCTCTAAAACTTCACATCTACCCTGTCTTTGGAATGAGAGATTTTTAATTTCAAAAAAAAATCATGAGGAAACTAGGTTTTTTTTGCTGCAAAATAATATGGGGCACACATTCAAATTCTTATACTTGATAGGAATAGGCAAAGCAATAAATAATACTAGTTCAGACCCTACCATGCCTTCTGATTAAGAGGATACCCTTGAGATATACAATGCCTGAGAAAAAAATTTCAAGATTCCTCACCTTCAAGGCTACGAAGAATCCATTTGGTGGTAAGAGAAACCCCTTGCAATTGTATGTTGATAAGGCCAAGACCACCGGTGTTTTTCGGCGTACAAAAACATCCCAAGCAACCCTATGAAAACCATGGTTCCCCTCAGATTTGGCCCAAAAAAATTCACGCAGAATTTTTTCCAACCGATGGTAAACAGCCTTAGAAGGCTCCCAACAGGAGGAATAGTAGACATGAGTGGGCGAGAACCTTGGAACAAACTTGAAATTTGCTAGCAAGATATAAATGCTTGGTGAGCCAAAAGGAGATTTTTTTTTCAACTCATTGAATCACATAATCCCAAGGGTGCAAGAAATTTAAACTAAACACCACGTTCAATCCAGAGCCATTGAAATCCCTCTAACCAAGGAGGTTTGGGACTCCTTTCTGCCTGTAGCATTGAGTCTTTTTCCATTGAATGGTAGAACCAAAGCAAGAAAAAAGGTGTCAAGACATTGCATAGCATTAGAAACAGAGCCTCAAACTCAACCAGGGTGAGAAAAGAATCATTAGCGAAATTACCATTAATCACCTTTGAGGCGAAGAAGGAAGATGAATGCCTTGGACTAAACCATCATGAGCAACTTTGACATAAAGAGAAGGAGCAAGAGGGCAACCTTGGTGGATGGAGCGATGAAGAGAAAATGCTCAAATTTTTACCATTGATAGTAATACATGCACCAGCACCTTGGAAGAGCATATTAATAGAGCGAATGAACCGAGGTCCGAAGCCAATATCCTGTAACATGGCAAGAATGAAAGGCCACTCAACTTTCTCAAAATCAATTTTGATAGACAGAGCGGGTGAGAAGTCAGGCGCACGTATTCCATGCCCTCCCAAACTACAATAATGTTGTCCAAGATATATCTATTTTTAATAAAGCCAGTTTGTTCACTCCGATGATCAAAGGTAATAGTTTTGTAAGCCTGTTAGCAAGAGCTTTGGCAATAATTTTGTATGAGACATTAAGCGAGTGATTGGCCGCGATTCATGAAAAGTTCGGATCACCGGTCTTAGGTATGAATTTGATGTTACCTTAGTTGATCGAGCTCCCAGAGTGTTGGAGGACATAGCTCCTCTGCACTGTATGTTTGGCCAGCCAGGCGGTGGCGATTCACAGGTGGCGGGCGCGACCAATCCAAGTTTCCTCGGCTCTCCTTAGCCATCTCACCCAATCATGGGCAATGAGGAGGAGCAACCGCAGTTGATGGTTGGGCACCGATTCACCGACACCCCCCAACCGTTCGAAGATCCCCCGCAATCACCTCCTACCTCCATGTTCACAAATTTCTTAATATGATTATGTAATATGTGCCACTCGTAGCCTTTACTTTTACTCGCATTTGGGGTGTGATATTTTCCACCCGATTTTGTATGATTAGCATTGTACATTTCATCATTATTATATGGATATACTTTTCAAAAAAAAAAGTCTTATGTACTTAGATTATAATGTACTCTAAAACACTATATGATTATGAAAAACCCCACATTGATTCGTGTACTAGTTTTTTTAGTGATAAGGATTTTCTCTTCACGAGTTACAAAGTTCTTCGGTGAGAATTTTTTCTAGAGTGTTCAAAATCCAAATTTCTTCATGTTTTCCTTTTCTTCGGATCATAGGAATATGGCAGCAATTTATTGAGGATGAAAATGGTGGAGAGAAGGTTCAATCAAAAATCTGGTAGAGTTTCGACAACGTAGGGAGAATGTGGGGCATGAGCATGAAAATGGCTAACTTCTACATCATATAGCTTTGAGCATGAAGAGAGGGCGTGGGGTGAATTTTTTTCCCCAAATATCCCATTGGTTTAGCATAATAGGTGCAAAACATTTCTCCTTATCATTTATTTTCCAAGTAGCGGTTATTCATTTGATGAGAGAAATGAAGTGGGAAGCCAAAAAAAGCACCTGGGGTTGGATGATGGTCATGTGAGGAATCTAAAGGTAACCAAGGGGTGGGGAACAATGTTTTTCCCCATTTTAACTTTGGTTTCAGATAGTATGTTCAAAAACTTTATCCTTATCCTTTTCAGGACAAGTGGCGAGCATGAGGGGGTTGGTGGAGGAGGAAGTCAACTTGGTTAAAGGAGTTTAAAGTGACCCGTTTGGGTCATATGAATGACCACAAGTGCTTAAAGGGGAGGGCACACATTTTTGCACCTATTTTACCTTTTCGAGGGACAATGAGGACACAAAATTACACCTCATCTTGGTGTTTCCATGTGTCTGTCAACAAATTTAACTAAGTATTGAATTACATACCTTGGAGGGTGACTTAGAATGACAATAACTTGATCTCCTAGATGAAGTTTTGCATTCTTATTGATATTATTTTTCATGTAAAATGAATTTTTGGAAGGATGAGATGGGTCCCATGCCTTAATTATTCTTGCAACACCTTAAAAAACCTCTTTTTCTCGGGATCGTCCATTGTGCATGGAAAGAATGATCTTCTGGAAATAATCATAGGGTTTGAAATTTATTATCTTTTCAACCATGTAGAGGGTTGAAAATTATTTCCAATTACATATTTTTTGGATCAAAATTAATTCCAGATCTCTTTGAATCACCTCTTGAAGCTCAAGTACTCTTCCGCTGCAAGCTCCTTCGGCCTCAAAACCCACTTTTAGTGAATTGGCTCCTAAACCTCGAAACTTCCCAGAATCTTCCAAAATATATTCCTTAATGTTCCTAGCTCTTTAATACCCCTCCATGATGAATTTTATCCTTCGTTCTACTCCATGGGTTGTGCACTTAGCTTAGGAAGGCTGATGGTAGCCCCTCTTAATATTGCTTAAAATTCTGATTTTAGAGAGACTTCTCCAAAAGTTATTTGAATGACTATTTCTTCCTAAATCACCTAGGGAATGGATGAAAAACACATGTAGACCATTTAAATGAAAGGATAGGGCTGGTACAAGGAATAGGATGACCTAGGGGGGTTCTTGGAAATGTATAAAAATTAATTTTTTTTACACTAGGGTATGGTTGTCTTATTTTCTAGTGAATTCTTCCGATGAAAAAACATAGGAAAACAACTGGCTCTAGCTTGGGGAAATTTTATGGACCAAGAACAGTGAGGAAATTACATGATAAATCCCATAATCTTAATTATTAATAACATTGACCATTACCTTATCCATTGGGATTCATAGAGTCATTTGGAATAGATAGAAAGAAGGAGTGCCTACACACACATGATGAAAGGAAACACACCAAACATGAAAATGAAATAACAATCATAAAGAGAAAGGGAAAAAACCTAAATCACCTATGGTATAATAAGGGTGACAACCCACTTTCACTCAAGTTCTCTTCTCTTCTCAAAGGTTACCCTTGAGTGGGTAACACCGAGTGATGGTGATCAACGAGGCCATTGATTGGATCTAAGAAGTAGCATCCTCTCCTCAACTACTTATGAAATCCATATGCTTTCATAACTATCTTTTTACTATTTAAGAGTGAGCCTATATGAATTTCTTGATTCTCATACCTTTTCTTAGAAATTCCATTACCTTCCTTCTCTTTGAATCCATTTCAAAAATCCAATTACCCTCCATGTTCATCCATACTCTTGATCATTTTTAGTTGAATATATAATCATTTATCCAAGGCTTGTTTTCATTCAAATTATTTGAATCTTTAGATCTATTTTCATTCATGCATTCATGTTCATTCACATATTTTCTACAAAGATCCCGTAGTCACTTTTCCTAACCCACGAAACTCCGGGTATCTTTGGCATATCACCCAACTGAAATGAGCGCTCACCCGAGGCATGGGAAGGTGTCGAGCCCCTCCTTTATGTGAGATTTGCAAGAATGTTCATCATTAATGGATAAGTAATGCACAGACATAAATGCATACATTCTATAACAAAGATAAAGAAACTCAAATCCACATACAAATGCACCAAAATATGAAGGAAAACATCATAATAACATAGAGGAATCAGATATGAACCATGAGTATTATCAAGAACATAATGGTTTTGACCCATAAACATAATAAAGAACACTGATATTCAGAAAAATCCACCATATATTGATTAACAAGTGTTTACAGTAGCCAAATACATCAAGAAATCCATAAATGGACTAGATACATTCAGATTTTTAGTATTTTCCTATAATGGCTCCATTATAGAAGTTACAATTCTGATCACATATCTCTTATCGCTTTCTCTTCACTCTCCTCGTGTATTTTTCCCCTTTTTCCTATTTCCATTTAAATCAATACATAAGAAGAGACGTGAGGTAATCTCCTATAACCGCTTAATCATTACCCAGAGCAAGTTGCATGCCAAATGTCATTGTGTCTCATCATACTCAAGTATCTTCAACATGCAAGTGTTAGCTAATCCATAACTAACTCTACTTTACAACTCTTAATCATATCATGATTACCATATCGTGGAATATGCTTTCTTTGACCGGAAAATCTTTATATTATAACCTTATCCATAACTAATTATGGTCACATCTATACTTATTCCATTATCGTGACTTTAATTGATATCTAAAATGCGGTTACGTCTTGACCTTGTTCTTCTGGATGCGACATTTCACGCCTCCCTAAAATCTACTTCCGTGAGCCTTTGTGCCTTGTTGGCATGCGTCAAAGCCCTTTGCACCTCCAATACTTTGTCATTTTAGGGTCTCAATAGATCCTTGAATTGAAATTTTTTACCCATATCATTATGAGGTATTTAAATGTTGAATGGAGGATTAAAAATAACCTCATACCCATCTTGTAAGGCCATCACATGAGTTAAGAGGTCAAGACTTAGCTCAAAGGCTATCTTGTGTCATATGTCACTTCTAAAATTTCTTATACTAAATCCTTCTTTGAAACTACCCAAAGCTCACTTTTACCTTCATTCAAAAATATTCATTCATAAATTCAGCGTAACCATCTAGAGGCATCACTTAATTATCTTGAAGATCATGGAATTCAACTACTCCTTCATGGAATGGAGTCTAAACAATTGATGGCCTTGGAATCCTTAGCTTCAACTTTTTCATTATAGAAAAAATCCTCTTCTTCAAATGGGAAATAGAACACTTCACTTTCATCATTACATTCATCACCTATTATATCGGGATGGACATTGGAATCTCCACCTTTGTGGAACTCATCATGATCAATTCTTGAATTGGTTGAGCATCCTCAATTAGATTCACATTTGTCTTGTATATCCATACTTCACACGATGATTTTGAAACTAAGCTCGGGGTTTTTGTTTCTTTAGAATCATTAGGATTTCTTACACAAATTGTTCTTTAAAACCTTTCAAGGTTTATCTCAAGATGGATTTGGCTCTTCATGGGTGACATGATCGATATTTTATTCATCTTCAAATGGGGAGGATAATATATCTTCTTCATGTGCAAGCATACAAGTTGATTTCTCCATTTAAAATTCACCATAAACCACTTATTCTTCTTCATGGCCCACATCATCCAAAAATTCAAGGATATGCTCCCGTAACTCAAAGTTCCACAATGCCTATTCAATATCCATGCCCCTATGGGAAGGAATGATAGGTCATATTTAGATGGGAATCTCATCTTCCTCCTCGGTTGTTACATAAAGATTCATCCTCCTCTTGTTTTGGTATAAGATGTTGGCTCCTAGATCTCCTAATTTTTGCACCATGTACCTCATATTTTTTACGTGGAAGAAATATTTTCATGTCTCCCTTAAGCTGGAATGGTTGCAGAAGACCAATTCATCTAGATCTTACCTCCCAACTCTTGGCAGAATATTCTTCTTAGCAACATTCTAATTGAGGTCAAAATATTTGCTACTAAGATCATTGTTTAGACATTCTTGTCTATAAATTTTGTGAAGACCACCAAGTAGGACCTATTTTAACTCCATGGAGTAATAATAATCACCGGGTTGAGTCATGGTGATTTTTAGGGCTTTAGCGACCTTCACGGGTATTACATTTTTAGAGGCACCAAAATCTATAATGTAACTATTCAATATTTATTCTCCAATGAGAAGAGAGACATAATAAGGATCAACCTCGTCTATCTTTGATACAATCAAAGCAATCATTTTATGTGAAATAGGTGTAGGTTATTTTGGTAGTAGTTCATTAGAACTAGGAGTCGCAACATTTGGGTTTGTGTTATTATTCTGATATACCTAAAAATATCTCGAATTTCTCAAGATGAGTTTGTAGATATTCAGTTTCAATAATCTACACTTTGGTTTTGTTTGCATGTTCAATGATGTCAAAAGGAGAAGATGCATAGAGGGTAGGTGAATAAACTTTTTAGGATTTAGGTAAGGCTCAAGTAAGGGTAGATGTTTGGGGAATGGAGGATATCTTCAAAGGTATTAGGAACTTTTTGAGTACTATATTTTGTAGGAGTGGATTTAGGGTTAGAAGAAGCATTAGAATACTTACTTGAAAGAGAAGGTGATCTCTTACTTTCCTAAGGATTAGGTTCCACAAATGGATATTTCATGTAAGGTGGAAGTGGATATCCTCGACTAATTATTTTGTTTTGCAGATTCGCAACAAGAGGATCTTCATTCTTCTTCTTTACAGAAGTAGTGGATGAAGGAGATCCCTTTTTACACCGAGAGTGGGTGAACACCACATATGTTAGGCTAGAATATTTTTTTTCATCATCTTCATTAGCTCCACATTATTCATTGAATTTGATCTATGAGTTGTTCTGTACTTACTCAACTTGTAGAAAATAATTGCCTATGCCTTCTTATTCAAGTTATTCTTCATCTTTTTGAATCCTAAAACTTACATTTATAGGTGAGACCTCCAAGGGAAGCCTTCGGGGTGCTCTTTTAATCTGATTTATGTTATTTCTTTGAGGAGATACTCGTTCGAAAATTGATCTCTTCAATTATGTCATTTCATTTTCTATTTTCTCTAAGAACGGATCCATTCTCTCATCTTTAAGATGTTGAGCTTTACCCTTTGAAGGGTTCTTGATCTTCTCAAACAGGATGATAGCGTCTTCAATTTTGATTTCCATCCACTATCCATGTACAAGATCTCTTGGTTAAACCATCTGGAGAAATAATTCTACCTCCAACATTTGAGCATTGATGAAGAACCTTTTACGTTTTTATTAGAGGATGCATCTTCAAGAGGTATCCTTCGAGTAACATTTTTAATGATATATGAATTCCCTCATAGTCTCGTTATACTCCTTATTCATTTGAGCCAATTACACCAAGATATATTGTGAGTCCTTGGTAGATTTGAAGCTTTCTTCAAACCTAGAATTGATAGCTCCCAAGAACTGATTGATCTAGTAGAAAGGAGGTACAACCATTATTTTGGATTTTCTTGGAGAGACTCCACAAATAATCTTATGGTAACTTCTTCATGTTCGAATCTAATAATATCACATGTTGTGGTGAAGGATGTTATGTGTTCTTGATAATTTGGGTTTCGTCACCTTTGAACTTTGGAAATTTCTTGCATGAACCTGTTGGTAACCTATGGAGAACGGGTGTAAGAGAGAGTGGACTGTATTTCTTCCCCATGGAATAATGGATTGAATACTTTTTTCTTCATCTACCATTGTTGCTTGCTTCAAATCTGGATTCGATCTCTCTTCGTAAATTCTTCTCATGATTCTTCTTCTAGTTTTCATTCCTCTTCACTAGGGAATTCAATATTAAATGGGGTTGAAGGATTGGAGAATTTGTAGGAGTATCAATGGGAGTGTGAATAGGATTTCTGGAGTTCCACTTAAAGAACTAGATGGGGTTGTGGTGTTGTAAAAATAGTAGTGATTATATTCTATCCTTTCTTGTTGATTTTGCAAAGCCTTGAAAGTGGGATCGATAACTCCTATCACTGTTCAACATGGCATATATTTTTTAGCTAGTTATTTGAGAAAATATGGAACCCAAAATATGAAAGGGCACTGTGGATTGTGAAGGGTCACTTTGAAAGGAATAAAAATGGGTCTCTCAAGTAATGGACTTCACTCAATTCTTTTTATTTTTTCAATTTTTAATTTTTCTACATTTTTTTGAAATATTTACTTTTTTTTTATTTCGTGATCATAGTTTGGGTGAAAATTGCTGCCAAGTCTCCCCATGGTGGGCAAAGAAAGACTATTGTTGAGCAACATTTTCAAGTGGAAATTTTTTGGTTATGGTTATAGCCAACACTCTAGGAATCTAATTCACTCTACTTGAACAATGCAAGTTTAGTTTTATATGTGCATGTGAAATTTTTTTATGGGGTGGCCTTAGGGTCGGGGATCCAACACAGGCACCGCAATGACCCCGCAAAGAAAATCTTACAAGAGAGGACTTTGCTAAGAGAACGGGAAAGAGAGTGACAAAAACAGAGGGGTTAATGTTATAGGTAGAAAATCATATTCCTATACCCATTTACCGAGAGAATTAGAACACACATAAATTTAAAGGAAAATTAATTATGCAAATGTAACAAGACTAGTAAATATTTAGAGAAAAAAATTCATAAATATCCCGTCTAAAAAAAGGCATTAAACTCATTATTTCTTCATTGATGCTAAATCAAAATTGTACATGAAAAGAATGGGAAGAACATATAAATGAGAAGTAGAAGTATTACTATTTATTTTCTTCTTCACAAGGAATACTCTCTCTGAAATTGACAACCCTTTAGAAATGGGATTCCTTTACAATTTATAGAGTTAGAAGAGACTCTTTTCCTACCCCCACTTTTGAACATTCATATTCCTTTTCACAACTTGTGACTTTTCGAATTCTTAGGAAAGAATTAAGTCCCCTTTTATAAAATAAGGGTGACTTATTACATCAAAAATTAAAGTCACATTTAAATAATAAGACATAATGAAAAAGTGCAACCCCAATGAGGAAATTAAATGCATGGTGAGAGAGAGAAAAAAGGGAGAGAGAAGAGAGATAAAGAGGAGAGAGATAACTAATATAGAATATCGGTGAATAAATTGCGTATGATGAAGTTCACTAATTCTTTCCCCATGATCCGATGAAATGCTCCAATACAATGAACTCTAGATCCTTGAATTCTTTACACCACGAGAAACCTCCTTTGGATGATGCACGGACACCCCAAACTTAGTGTTTAGAAATATTTTTTAATGATTCCTTTGGTGACTTTAGTCTCTCATAAAGATCCCTTCTAAAGAGGTTGAGGCTAGAAAATAGACCTTGATGACTTTTACAACATGGTCATACTTGTACACCGATTAGAAATTTCTAATGAAGTGCTTTTTATCGATGAAGAATTCCTATTCCATAATATGAAACAATCACTCTAAACAATGAAGTGTCATCATTCCTTCATTCTTTTGGTTACACACATGGATGGGAAACTAGAACAATCACTCGTAAGATGAAACCTCGATAATCCCCGATTTTGAATTTCTTGGCTCTCGAGACACTTCCTCCACCTAATAAAGGGGGGTTACTATTTTTATTAAGTGACTATTTCCACCCTTTTCGAATCCGATTACTTAAATTGTCATTCTAAATAAACTATGTGCACACTGATTCCACTGAAACTATGTTTTGTGAAGACTTATTAAAAATAGAAAGTACATGTGTATGAGGCTTACTATTTTTAGAAAATGGTGTTCTAGACATCAATTTTCAACGACATAAGTATTTTGATATTTTTTTATCTTTATTGCACCTCTAAAATTTCATGTCTACCGGGTCTTTAGAATGAGAGATTTTAAATTTCAAAAAAAAAATCCATGGGGAAATGGGGTTTCTTCGCTCCAAAAAACTGGGGCTCACATACAAAATCTTACACTTGTATTTTAAAGTCATATAAAAACTAGATGATTGAAAAAGACCTGCATTTCTCCATGCACTAGTTTTTTAGTTATGAAAATTTTCTCTTTGCGGGCTACGAATTTCTTCAGATGAGAAATATCTTATAGAGTATTCAAAATTCCATATTTATTCATTTTTTCCATTTCTTCAGTTCATAGGAATATGGAAGTAATGGATGGAGGATTAAAATGGTGGAGATAGTATTTAATAAAAAATCCTGGCAGAGTTTCGCAACGTAGGGAGAATGTGGGGTATGAGCATGAAAATGACTAACTCTTGCATTGCATAGCTTTGTGCATGAAGAGAGGGTGTGGGGTACAATTTTTTACCCCCATTGTCCCTTTAGTTTGGTACAATATGTGCAAAAAATTGTTCCTTATCATTTTTGCGATAAGTGGTGGCTATTCATTTGATGAGAGAAATGAAGGGGGAGCCAAAAATAAACACATGGGGCAGGATAAGGTTCGTATGAGTAATCTAAAGGCAACTAAGGGTTCCCGGCACATTGTTTTTCCTGTTATCCATTTTTTTGGGATAATAGGTGCAAAAATGTGTTCCTTATCCTTTTAATGACAAGTGGCAAGCATGCGAGGGATGGTGGAGGAGGAAGTCAACTTGGTGAGAGGATCTTAAAGTGAGCTATCGGGGTCATATGAGTGAACCGAGTGCTTAAAGGGGGGAGGGTACACCTTTTTACACCTATTGTCCCTTTGGTAATGGACAACGAATAAATTTAAAGTGCACCTCATCCCGGTGTTTCCATGTGTCCCAAAGAAATTTGACTATAATAGATAATAATATTTTTATTTTAGTTTAATCATCACCTCGGGTTTACTTTTCAGGATATCTAGCCTCCACTGCACGCTGCTCACTCTTATCATGGGTTTTTTTGCATCACTACCACCTATGGCCTACGTGTCTTTCATCGCACAATATTTCTTACACGAGGACCTTGTTCTTCACCACTTACTATACAACAATCATGGCTTGATCATATTGGGGGTACTTTAGACCCGATCACACAAATATTTCATTTCCTATTCCTTTCGGATACTTATTTATTTCAATATCTCCTTTCTTGGATATACACAAAATCTCACTCATTAGTATGCACATGGATTTCCATTACCACCCTTCATTTATGAGGATTATTCCATGGGTATGTACAACTTACACCTCAATGGCTCAATAGATTACCAACCATAAACTATTTCTTACTAAGTCTCTAATGCTTACCCATTTGACTTTGACACTGATACTGATGACCTTCTAAATGAAATTACATGATTGTCTTATTCATCATATACACACTTTGTGGCCATGACATCAATACTCCATCCCAAAACATCATGCGATGTCTCATTCTCTTATCACTTTCTCCACACACTTATACATACATATTAACATACACATAGTTCAATCATTATGCGATGACACACTCTTGTGCTTCGACTCACACTTGACTATCTAGGGCATCTCACACACATGAACCCCACACACTGCACTATAAACTATAAAAATTCACGTCTTCATACATTTTACATTTTTCATCCTACATACATCGTAAACATTGTACACATACTACACCATAGCCACTACATATTATACATTTTCACACATCATACACGTCATCTTACATTTTACATCCTACACCTTACATATTACATCTCGTGTCTTACATCTACTATGCATATACACATCTTAGGTCATCTACACATATTGCATTACATACCATACACCCTACTACGCACATTACGTATTTTACACATTCTCTTTTACGTGCTACACTCACTACCCGATGACGCACTCTAGCCTCACGGTCCATACTTGGACTATTGAATTTATACATCACAAATGAACTTCATCACTCTTACGCTTTAAGCTACATCACCACTCCTTCTAGCATATTGACGTGATATACGCTTAAGATACAACATGCATACATCATCTTTAGGTCACATATCATCACTACACACTCATCACAACGCACGCATTGCACACAACACATAGTTCGCCATTTCCCAATGACGCACTCTCGTTTATGGTCCATTATTGACTGTTGATAGGGCATACTAAATGAATCTCACTACATAAAATTCTATTCATTCAGTGGGGCACACAACTCATATCATTCACTTTACATTCCATTCAATCCACCCAAATCATACTACATTTTATGGTTGCATTTACTCTAGTTTTCACTTTATTTTACATGTATGCTTTATTACACATGTTACATAAATATCTTATATGTCATTATCATTATTATACACACATGCACGTTCACTATCTTTGTATTTGTGATCATAGGATATACATAGGTAATACACACATCATGGATTCTTGACTACCAGCACCACAATGGCTCGGGGGTATCCACATTCGTATGCTATAGTTGCTATTGTTTCATTCTTGTTCATAGCACACTACATTGGTTTATACATGCTTTGACATATGCTTTATCTTTCTAGCATGCTAACGGGTGCTTCATGTGAAACATTTGTTATGCGAGGATACTTGTTTCCATACATGTTCGTTATATTGTTTGTTATTTGTCATTCTTGTTTACGGGTTTTTCCTTTGTCTTGTGTGCACACTTGTTTCTTTGCGACCACCGCAGAAATGTGAGTGGTCTCCCATGTTTACAACCCACTTTGTGCATCCTACATGGTCTGCTTGGGTGTTTACATTATCTTCTTATGATTTAGCTTACACATTCTTTGTTTGGCTTACAATTTTTTTCTACATGCATGTTCATACTAACACTTGTTTTCTAGATACCTTGTTTGTTTGTGCCTTGGTCTCAACCAAGAACACCCCCTCCCCGCAAGGAAACTTTTAGTACCCACAGTCAGTCCTCTTTTGGGCCGCATTCTCCTAGTTGTGACATCACATGCACCCCCAAAGAGGGGGCATCATTTGGGTTTACACATAATACCTATCTTGTATAGTTTTCAGTTTTTTCCATGACACAGTGGGTTATACAGTGAGTAGGTTTAGACCCGTCTACGAACTCCATACACAATGGATTTTACAAGACAGGGTCTCCTTATCACATTCAAGGGTAGTTAAAGGATAGAGGATAAACCAGACCTTCCTCTCTACACTTTCATGATGTCAAATGAACCAAAAACAAGACATTACAGAGATCTCTTCACTCTTTGAAAGCGAGTTATAGGTTTGAGGATAAATAAGACTATTCTCCCTACACTTCTTCAAACTAGTGGCGTGAAATATCAAAAATATATTGCACGATATGAACTTGATCCTTTCTAAACCCTTTTTATTATTATGGATCAAGTGTATATGTTCCTTTTTCATTTTCAAACTTTCTTTACATTTTTTTACATATATACATGTGTTTTTACACATTACACATAAACATGTGTAGTTGACTACTTGATTGTCTTCTCTTTTGTAGGTTTTTCTGTATGGGAAGAAATCAATCAACAACACACACAAATTAGGTACAACACACACACACACATGATACTAACCATGAAGGTACATAGAAAACATTGGCATCTACACACGCGTTTTCCGCCCTAGGTTCACTCTCATCACTTTTTTTCACTTTTTACATCTTTAGTCTCCACGCTCCATATTTTTATCACTCCATTCTTTATCTAGTCCTTTTACACATTTTCTACATCAATCCACATGGATATCAGTACACATCTCTATCTACTTTATGTTACCAAGTTTTCCGCTCACCAACATAAATTGGGGTAAATGTAAACATTAAATCAAGAACTTCGAGTCATTATTTAGTCTTAGTCTCGTACTACTATTCATATGGTTCTCAACCGAAAAGAGTAATAATTAACCCATGTATTTGGCCATTTTTTAGTGCTTTTTGTCATTATTTTTGATCTTACACCCATACTTTCCTAGTCTCAGACTTTCATACTACGTTTTTCCTATTTTTGATTAGGGCACCGAGCTAGGACTAGGGTGCCCTAGGCTCCTTGGTCCCCTCTCGGTGCCCCGATCCTCTTTACATTTTCCTCTCACTTTTTGGGAACTTTATAACCGTTTTAGCTTCTTATATTTGTAGTGATCAACCTTTTGGGGTTTAATTATGAAATTGAAACAAGAGAACCATATAAATATAAAGTTGCATGACCATAATGAGAGACCAAGCACTAAGCATCTACTATCACCATCTAGAGTTCATCCATCAAAGGAACCTAAAGCTACATTTTCATTCATATAGCTCCATCACAAGGAACACAAGGATGGATCATCTACATCATACTTCATAGGATATGAGTCTATTTTTTCCATGCACACATTTACTAAATTCTACATCTAGTTATTTGATTCCTACTTCACAAAGTTTGATTCGCACAAGAGCAACCTAGGGAATGATTTTCACACACACACCTAGAACTACATTGGGTCTGAGATGTAGTGCAGTGTTTAGTTAGTAAGTCCACCATTGTGGCCACTGAGGACAATCTAACCCCTTCATATATATCTTTGTTTCTTTAGGGTTTTGTAGGTGATTATTTATTATAGGTCTTACAATGACATCCAAAAATTTCAGGGGACATTAGTAGGATAGGAATTCAATGCATGAGAATATCCAAGTGAGACCTAAGAGGAGGTTTCCTAGCCATTTCTACATACCAAGGAACCTACCTCTTAGACAAGGGCACCCACATGCACTCCTATCCCTTTTCGGGCACCCCATTCTAGTTAGAAAACTCAGATCCGTGCTTTATCGGGATTACGTGTGGTCATTTCCTCCTCCTATTCACTTGATTTACACTGTGACATAATCCCGCACCTTCGCTTCGAATAAACTAAGAAATTATTAACCCTATTTGTCATATTAGGGTTTCACATTTCTATTTACTTACTTGGATTGGGTCATTCCCATTATTTATTTATTTGTTATTTATTGTTTTGCATAGCATCATATTAGGCTAGAATATTTCTATTTTGGATTAATCATTTTCGAGAACCTAACCTCAATCTTCATGCTTTTAGGATCCTCATTCTTTGTTTGTCCCTTCAGATTCTATTCATCATGAGTATTTCTCTTAATGATTACTTTCTTGAGAATCCCGATTTAATGCATAGATTACAACATCTTCTTGATATATATATAGATCTTATATATCTATTTAAATATTAAAAAATTATAAAGTAATAATAATAAAATATTAATTTAAATTAAGGTATAATTTTCACACACTAGAATAGAAAGGTGTTGAACATTTGGTGTCAAAATCCTAGAAACATGAGGTTCAAAATGTAGCACTGTAGTAGGACCCTAAATAGAAGATACACTAACCTAAATAGTACTCTTCTCCAAATAATCCAATACCCCGATAGTGGAATTTCTTGGTATCGTAAAATTAGTAATCTCATTAATATTAAGGGAACATGCTCCCATAAAAATAGCATATTTGTTGAGAGGGTTTGACCAAGTCAACCCTACAACTTTGACCGATCCTAGAGCTTGAAACTATCCTTTCATGGCCACTCGGCTTGGCCCGATTCATCCGCATCTCCTCTACTCGCAAGTTTCTGCTATCCTTCCTCCCATACATCCATTTGGTGTCTATACTCGAAGAAGTGTTTGATAACCCCCTGAGTTTATTCATCTCTAGGCCCACATGCATAGTGATTCACTATGTTTGTTGTCTCGATCTCTTTCGTGATCTTGGTTAGCAACCTCTAAAGTTTATTTGTGACTTTCTTTAGTCTCCTATGAAATTTTGACATAAGACAAGTCGGTCAATGGAGTCATTCTTGAAAGTCTTGGTGACCTCATCATTACACTTCACAAAATCTTTGAAATTTTCCTTAATCTGATCCTCATGAAGAGAATCGATGTTTTGATTGAATAATTTACAATTGGCATTTTCAAAATCCTCTCGAGGTATCATTCAAGGCATATTTAATCTCCACTCATTTCTCCTCTAATTTCTTGATTAGATCTTGTAATACTTGACACCTTTGGAATTCCATGGCCTTTTGATATCCAAACAATTTTGAGGAATCATCAATCACCTCTTCCTGAAGAAGCAAGTCAGAATCCTCTTCCCTAATATCACTCCATGTTCCCAAAGTTAAATAAAATTTATTATCCTCCGAGGAGGATTCGTCCATCTTAGAAATGGTGGTTTTGCTGACCGTAAATCATTATATATCTCAATTGCTTCCTTGATCGGAGGATTAGCTTCCTACGTGAATTATTTCCATCCATCCACTCACCGATCTCCCTTTCTCGCCTAGCTTATTGAGCTCATGATAAGAAATATCATCAATTTTAGATGAAATTGTCATAGCCGTAGTAGTTGAGATGTCATTGGATGGAGTGGGTTGGTTTACTTTACGCAAAGAAGGCGGTGCGGTGAGTTGCTCGACCTTGGTCTTGAGCTCATCGGTGGTGGCCTTGTCTTTATCATAGTTCTCCAAAAGGGCCCCAAGAGCAAAGTGTGTACATCTTGCTTAGCTCCTTCATGAGTAGCCCCCCAATGACAATTTTGATAACTAGTAATTTGCTGATGTGATTGTTTCTTTAGTTTTCCCCTCAATAGGGTTGGCCACCTCTATCACATGCTCTCTAGATGAGTTAACCATCAGACTTGATATGATTCTTGGTCTCTTGGCCTGTCTCTTGGGCTTAGACTCCAATATGATGAGATCTATAACATCTCCTAGAGGAACCTTTTTCTTTTTCTTAGGAGTTTGTCTAAATAGTCATTCTGGTATGGCTAGAGCCGACAAAGATGAAGTGGTAGATCAAATACTTGAAACATCAATTAGAGCAAGATCATTAGAAATATAGGCTGGTATTTGAGCAGAGGTAGCTATGATGGAAGGCGTGGATGTAAGGATAGCCATAGGAATAGATAGAGAAATGTTGGGGGTTGTGATTGAGGAAAATGGAAGTGTTAAAGGAAATGAGGAGGAAATCGGTGACCCAATATTTTCCCCAGCTGATAGAACTAGAATTGACAAAAATATCCGGGCCATAGAAGGGGATGGAAAAGAAGAAATGATAGTGGAAGTGGAAGGAACTAATATTGGAAGTGATAATGGAGTAAGGAGAAGATGTGATGGATCATGAATGACACTAGGAGAGTCATGAATTCCATCACTTTAGTCATAGGAACTGCAAGTGATGTACTCTTCGGAGTAGTAGAATTAGAGAGAGATAAACAACCAACAACAAAAGAAATATTCTTTGGAATTGTAGGAACCTTTTGAGTCGACCTCTTTCCTTGGTGGGCATTGGTTGGTTCATTACTGGTGTAGCCCCTTCATTTGTAGGTTGATTTTACCCTTTGGGTGAGATTCCCAAGGTGGTCAACCAACTGAAATTCCTTTTTAATATGGGTCTTGCCCTCTCTTTGGTATTGCTACATTCTTCCACATATCAATCAATCCATGCCAAGTGATTGATTAGTAACATTATCGCTCTTGTATGATGAATCCAGGACCTCATCATTGTCTTGCATGTCTTTTGACAAATCATCCAAACTAAATTACTAAACTTCATCAAGGGTTAATATTTCATAATCCCTTTGTCGCACGATGTATTTTTCTTGACAATGAATCCATATATCTTCTAATTGGGGTACGTGAGCACTAGACCAACCTGTCTCCCCAAACTTACCCCAATAATCAAAATTAGTCTACGGATGAAAGGTCCATAGGGTTACCTCATCCATTTCTACATCAACATTTTTTTCCTTGTGAATATTCGGGAAAGAATACCTACCAATTTAAACAGGGAAATGCATTCCCACTTTGTGATGTTTGTTTTGGATTCAATGATAATCCAACAACTTCCGAACTAATTCCAATAGAATCCATTTATCAGTGGGACACCTTGGAAATTTTCTTGGGGAACCTATGGCGGGAATCACGGATGTAGGTGAATGTAGGAAGCTGGAAATAGATTGCTAGTCATTCCCACACTTCTTGAAAAGCCTCATCGAAAACCCGCTAATTGTATAGTTCTTTGTCAAAATGATAGAGGATGACATCAAAGAAAGCATCATCGACTCTTCGGAAATGCTTGCTTCCTTCTTCCATAGTGAGATGGGAATAGAAGTCATATATTTGGGAAGTGCTATGAACACCCGTGGTATTCAATCCCGTAAAATCTCCCATAGTAAGCAGCAGCCGCATATACGGGAAAGATGTCATGTAGAAGGTTTTTTCGACACTCTACCCAATTGATAGCGAATGGTACCACTAATGTGCTCACCCCATCGGATAAACTTGTCATTCTTCTTGATAGTGGAAATGTACCAAAACATCCATTCTGGAATTCCTTCGTAGAAGGAAGACCTAAAACTCTTCTTAACAAAGACAATAAGATCGTTAAATTTCTAAATAAAATCTGATCAATGCATAGTTTTGGGTAATTTGGTGAAATTCTTAGCTGAGATAGGATTTCATAATAAACTTTGAGCATACTTCCTCCTTATCCCAATGTTCCAGTTCTATTTCTAGTGAAATTGTGGCGTAATCTTGAACATATGGAAGTTTAAGAAGATCCTCGAAGAAATCTAGGTCCAAATGGATTACCACCTTATCATCATTATCCCTAACTTACATGGAGTATTCGTCGAAGTGGGCCATTGCAGCTAAGAAAAATTTTGGGCAATGCATAGATGCAGGAAAACTGGTGGTAATGGAAAGCCCACTGTTGTAGATGGCCTGCATCCATGGTTTCTTATTTGGAGCCTTTAATCTTTCCCAAAAATTGGGAAGATCAATTTGTCCTAGATTAGTGTCCCCAATATTTCCTAAGTCGAAGGATAGGTAGGATTTGGGAGAAACCCCAAGAAAAAAGTATTTCATCTCCACTTTTCCTTTTGAAGTGGAAGCATACATCAAAACCCTGTGTTTTGGTAGCTGAAGTTGTAGAAATTCTGAAAACCTGAAAGGAAACCTCTGAAATTCCAAAGCCAAAAAGTTTCGAAAGAAATCACTGAATCGAAATATCTGAAAATTTTCTCCAAAGGAGTTTCCTGAACTGAAATATTTGAAACCAAAAGTTCTAAAGGAAATCTCTGAAACCAATTTTTCTGAAAATAAATTTTCCGAAAGAGTTCCCCAAAGTCGGAGGTTCTGAAAATCTGAAAGCAACAAAACTCAAATTCAAAAATGAGAAAAATTTGAAAGAAACTTCCCAAACTGAGATCTCCAAATATTTTCTTTGAAGGAGTTTCCCAAACAAATTTCCCGCTTAATGATCTTCCAAATATTTTCCCCGAAGGAATTCTCTGAATGAGTCTCTCTGAACAAGTCTGAGGAATCTGTAAAACGATGTAAAATTTCCAAGGCTAGAATATGAGAAACGAAAAGAAGTATGGGAGGCCTAAAAATATCCTTTGAACAACCTTGAATACCTGGAGAAAATTCAAAAAGTGAAACATGGTGAACCAAAGGAGCGACATCATAAAAACACAGAGGGAAACCAAAGGAAAACCAAAATGAGAAGGAAACAGAGGGAAAATACCTAAAACCAAAAGAATATAAACAAAAAACCATACCTTGAAAAAGACGTCGCAAAGTACAAGAATGGAATGTCAGAGAAAATGTGTCAGGTAAAAATGACAAGTAAAAATCTAAGTTTAAATAGAAATCCTGATATTAATGGTAAAAATACGATCTGTATGGAGGTAGGTGAAAATTAATTGTGTGTAGAATCTCTGAAGGTCGAAACCCTAAAGCCTAAAATTCAGGATTTTGGACTTTAGGGATTGGGAAGTAAAACGATGAATGGTGATGGGAAAAATCAAACCCGAAAACCGAAAGTTTGAAAATTCAGACTTTCAGACATTCGGACTTCAGAAAACTTCAAGTGAAAATCCTAAAATGACTCGGAGAACTCCAAAACCGAATCCCAAAACTTGAAATTTGGGTTTTAGACATTCGAATTCGAAGTCCGAGAGGGATTTAAACAAAAGAGCCAAAAAGTCTGAAAGTCTGAAAATTTGGCCTTTTAGAGTTTCAGACTTAAGAAAATTTCAAGTGAAATTCGAATCCAAGCTGAAAAAATCCGAAAGGGGAAAAAAACTCCAAGTCTCGAAATTTGAAAAATTTGAATTCTCATCCTTAGAAAAAATTCATTATGCGAGGATTTCTTTAAAAACATTGGTCTAACACATAGCTTTCTTCCGGGTAGGTTAAATGTGTTAGTGTGAGTTATCCTATGTGTCCTCCTCTCATATTGGAGGGTCATCTCACATGGGTTAGGTTTAGGGTTTACATGTGTGTCATGCACTAGGGTTACTCAGCACCCTATATGTACCCGTTTACTATTCATTTATGAGCATGCCAAGACACTTCGTTGTCTTTCCTCTATGTGTAAGCTTTGTTTCTATTGAGCAAGTTCTTCCATTACTGATTGATTCTTTCTTGCAATTACACTGGAGCTATCATGATTCCGTTGGAGTGCAACTACTTCGTGGTGCCTCATTTTTGATTCGATTCTCGCAAACTCTTTTCATGGTATTAGAGCTGAGATCGGGTAAACGTGCACTCGTTATTTTTTAGTTGTGATTACTCTTTCATGGTTTCGTTCTTTTACTCTGCATGCAAGTTTTTCGATCACTATTTTCTGGTTTTTCCTTGCTAACGTATCTAACAAGCTTTCTCAAAAAGTTGTGTCGTTTTTTGTGCCTTTTTTGTGCATGTGCAGGTTTTCATCATACCTTGAGCAATCAGGGGTTTTGCCGCCATTTTTAGCTAGCTGCAGCTAAATCCAAAATAGAGTATTTTCTAGTTTTTAATTTTTTTAATTTAACTGGAATTTTTTAGATCTCTATTTCTGGTTTCTCTGTGTTTTTGCATGTTTTTGCAGGATATTTGTGGCTTCTCTGTGGTTGTTGCATGGTAGTCTTGTTTCTCTGGGAGATTGAGCTAAAAACGGAGAATATGGGGTCAAATGTTTTGGGTGAAATTATGTGTTTTTCTCCTCTGCATATCCTTCGAACTGCTCTACTCATGTGAGCCCTGGTGAGTTGTTTTTTATAAGCCCTGGCGAGTTGTGTTTTGTTGAGCATGTGCATGTTTTACTATGTGTGTCTTACTTTGCTTTGGATGCGTGACCCCTCCCACCACACTCACCACTCCCAAAAAAATAAAACAAATAAAACTCACCTGGCCAAACAACCAAACCTCTACATTTTTTTAACAATGATCATGCTTTTTGGGTTCTCCTTGCCACGCTCTTCCCCATCTTTGCTCTCCCACACCCCGCCATAGCCTCCCACCTACCACGACCACTCCTTGTTGTCCGCACACTATACACTCACAAACACAAACCCTGCATTTTTCACGGCCGCGGATTGTTTTTCCCTCACTGTTGTAAGTCACATTTATTTTGGTAAGTGTTTTATGTTTTTGATAAGTATTTTTACATACTTTCTAAAAAAATTAAAAGCTTTTCTTAGTTGGTTTTAAAAAAAAAAACAAAAGCTTTCCTTTTTAAAATCTTTCCTTTTTAAACACAAACATAAAGCTTTCCTTTTTTTAGTAAAAAAACGAATACCTTCTAATTTGTGTTTTTAAACAAAAAAACAAATTTCAACCGATTTCTTTTAGTTGGAATAATTTAAATTTTTCATTAAAAAGGGAAAGTTTTTTTAAAACAAAAAAACACAATCTTAATTAATTAATCATATTAATTAAGTTTTTTCTTTAGATGTTAATTAATTGTAATTAATTAGATTTATTTAAAATCTAGTTTTACTACTTATGTTTCTAATTCACGATTAGCAAAATATTGACTATCGACATCTAAATTAACTTTTTTATCATTTTTTTTAAAAAAACTCCACTAGCTCTCAAATTAGCCAGATTGGACATTTCCAAATGGTAATTTTTAATGTTATTATCTATTTTTTTCTCGATCGTGCGCTCAAGTGTGCAGCATCCCTTTAAGCCTTTTTTTTTCTTAGGGTGTTTTTTCCAGTGATTCGAAGATATCTGAACTCCTTGAGTTCCCAATCTTTGTATTTACCCTTATTATTGCTTGCGACTAGTGAGCCCATCCGCCATGATCTGCCGCAGCAAGGGGGTTTTCACTTGCGACGTGAGATGCTTTTTCTCACTGACCGGGGTTGGGTTTCACCTCCTTTCTTTTTTTTTTTACTTGTGCTTGTTTACGGTGTCCTATTTGTTGTACTCCATGAAACACTATTGTGGTCTCCTCTCTTGCACGTTATTACACTGATTGCAAGAGGAGTTACCAAGTGTTTCAAACCGCACGCCCAAACCCAATTGTAATCAACGCACAAAAATATAAAGTTCCGAAAGCAGGGGGTTGTTATTGTCCTGGGTGGTTGTGTTTCTTTTCTGCATTTCTTTCTCTCTCTCTCTCTCACTATGGATGCACTTTCAATTCCTTTGCTTACGTCATTCAACTTTTCGAATGGAGATCGAAAATAATAATGAAACTAAGGGGTAAAGGGTTATTCCGCATCACCATGGGAACTGAGACTGAACTAGATGATGAACCTGAAAAATCTAAGTGGTTAAACCGTAGTGATGAAGCTTTAGGTCTTCTTTGCATGTCTGTTTCTCCTGACTTTCTCTTCCACATTGAGGTGTCTGAAACACCTAAATCTACGTGGAAAATGCTAGATGCAATGTTTGGACAACTAGATGACATGAGAGCGCATGAGTTGGAAAACAAACTACTAGGGTTAAATCCTAGTGACTTTGAAAACCTACAAGCCTTCTTCTCGAAATTTGTCCACATTAGATTGTTGTTAAAAGGATGTCAAGTAGAGAAGAAAGATTCTCAACTGATCTTGTCGATTCTCTCTAAGCTAGGTCCCGAATATTTTGTCTTCGTGTCAACTTTCTACGCTACAAAATTTGCTTTGGGCGATACTTGGACTATGCCCTCCTTTGACTGTTTTTCATCCCAACTCATTTGAGAACAGGACAAACTCATTCAAATGGGGTCTCTCAAGTCCAAGTCACATGCCCTTGTAGCAAGTACTAGCAAGGGAAAGAAGACTAAAAAGAAGAAAGAAACAAAGGATCAACCTAAGAAAGAAACCAAGACCAAACCTAAAAATGACACAAACACTTTGACTTCTGAGCCTAAGGCACAGAAAAGAAAGTATTTGTGTTCCTATTGCAATAATTTTGGTCACGACGAGAAACACTATTTTGAAACAGATTGATCACTTATCTCATTTACTTGAGAAGAATAAAATAAGTGTTCCTGAATCCATAAAACAAAGTGCTCCAAAGGCCGAGTCTTCTGCTGTAAAAGGTGTTAAAAATGATAAGAAGAAAGGAAAGGCCCTTGTAGCCAGAGTTTCTCCTTCATCGACATGGATTATAGATTCCGGTGCCTCGCACCACATGGGTTCTTTGCATGTTGAGTTTTCCAACATCGAACCTTGTGGAATGTCCCAAATCATGATGGGTAATGACACGATAGTGTCAATTTTCGGTAGTGGATTGGTAGAGATGGATGAGGGAACATTTAACCAAGTGTTGAGTGTTCCTGATCTCTCTACCAATCTCCTATCGGTTTGCAATTACTCGCCTTGGTGAAGGAATGTAAGTGGAATTTGGTCCTAACTCGGTGATTATTCGTGAGCTTAACAATGACACTATAGTGGCTGAGGGAAAGGCAGATCACCGTTCACGGTTATACACCTTCTCCCACTTTACTTCTGATTCTATGCCCACTACCTTGCTCACTCATGCAAATGAGGTTAGTAAGCTATAGCATGAGTGTTTCGTACATCTAAATTATCACTACCTTGAACAATTGAGCCAAAATGAAATGGTCAACGAGTTGCCTCGCGTCAAGTTTTCTAAGGGTATTTGTGAGGGTTGTACCCTTGGAAAGCATCCTAAAAAGAACTTTGACAAAGGAAAATCCTGGAGAGCCACTCGTCCTTTGGATCTTGTTCACAGCGATGTTTCTAGTCCATTTCCTTCTCCTTCATTTACTAGAGCTCTTTATGTGCTAACCTTCATTGATGACTATTTGCAATATACTTGGGTATATTTTCTTAAGCTTAAGTCTGAAGTTTTTGAGCATTTTCAGGACTTTAAGGCTCTTGTTGAGAAACAGGCGGAATAGTCTATCAAGGTTCTTCGAACCAAAAATGGAGGTGAATATGTAAACAATAGGTTCATGGATTTTTGTACTTCTAAAGGGATCTCCTTACAAAGCATACTGAGTTTCTTATGGAACTTCACATAATGGAGTCGTAGAAAGAAAGAACCATACTCAAGGAGATGGCCACTTGTATGATTCACTCAAGTCTCTTCCTCCGCAATATTGGGCCGAAGCAGTGAATTGTGTAAATTACATTCAGAACTATGTTCCACATAAGGTAGTAGGAGGGATGACACCCTTTGAAGCCTGGTTTGGACGTAAGCCTGATTTTGAGCACTTTTGAGTCTTCGGATCCAAGGCTATGGCTCGGATTCCCAAGAAGAAACGTAAGGCTTTGGAACCACAATCCAAACCTTGTATCTTTGTAGGGTATCCTGATGGTGTAAAGGGATATCGATTGATGAATCCTACTTCTCATAAGCTATATATCGAATGAAGTGTTAGGTTCGATGAGTCTTCTTCGACTTCTACTTCTCCACCTATTGAGGTTCTTCAGCTCGCTAATTCATATTCTAACTCATCAAATGATGATGCTGTTGAGCGTGCTCCTCTTCCAGATCCTCCCAACCATCAGACCTTTGAGTCTTCGATTCTAACGGTAGTGATGATGAGGACTATGTCCCTTCTCACTCAAGCAAAGAATCTTCCAACTCTGAGCCTGATCCTCCTAGTCCCCTTTGGGCAAGGAAAAATTTACAAATTGCTGGAGATTTAGTTGGAGATACTTCGGATATGTGACGTACTCACTCATATTTCGTTGGACCCCACTCTTTCTTCACCCGCTTCGATCCACAATCTTTTTGGGAGGCTTCGGTATTCCCGAGTTATATTCTGCCATGGATGAGGAGTATTCCTCTCTAATGAAGAACGATACTCGAGATCTCACCACTCTTTCGAAAGGAAGAAAAAAATTTGGTGTAAGTGGGTGTTAGAACAAAGTATGGAGTAGATGGAGATGTTGAAAATTTTAAATCGTAATTAGTAGCTAAGGGTTTCTCCCCGATATAGGCTGGGTTGATTATCTTGAAACCTTTTCTCCAGTTGTGAAAATGATTTCTATTCGACTAACTCTAGCAATTGCCGCAGATATGCAGATGGAAAGTCCATTAAATGGACGTTAAGAGTGCCTTCCTTCATGGTGACCTAGAGGAAGAGATCTATATGTAACAACCTTCGGGTTATGTCAAAGATCCTCCTCGTTTGTAAGTTAGAGAAGTCTCTTTATGGCCTCAAACAAGCCCCTTGGGCTTGGTATGCCAAGATGGACTCCTTTTACTTACATCAGGGTTTACTAGATGTCATTCTAATCCAAATGTTTATATTCTATGGAAAGATGACTCCATACTCATTCTTGTTCTATATGTTGATGACTTGTTGATCACAGGCAATTCTTCCTCTATTATTGATTCTGTGAATATCGCCTTGGCCAACAAGCTTTCCATGACTGACTTAGGTCTACTTCATTACTTCCTTGGGATCCATATTTCACAATCTAACTTGGGAATCTTGATTTTGCAACCTAAGTATGCTCTTGATTTACTAGCTCGTTTTAGATGTCTGATTGCAAGTCTTCTCCTACTCCTTTTCTTTCCGGGGTTAAGTTGGTTTCAGATTGCTCTACTCCCTTGGTTGATGGTACTATTTATCGATAGTTGGTGGGGGCTTAATTTACTTGACTCACACTCGACCGATTTATCATATGCTCTTGGGATCATGTCTAAATTCATGCAGGAGCCACATGAGCTACATTGGAAATTAGCTAAACGGATCCTTCATTATGTTTGTGGCACTTATGCTGATGATGGCATTCACTATCATGGAGAGGTAGATATTGAATTGATTGGGTTCATAGATTCTGATTGGGCCAGTGACTTAGATCATCAGAAATATACTTTTGGCTATAGTTTCTCTCTTAGTTCAGGTCCTATTAGTTGGTCTAGCAAGGATCATAATGCAATTGCGATATCATCTACTGAAGAGCATAATACATGGGAGCGATTAACGTTGTCACGTTTTATTTAGCTACTGGGGTATTCTAACAGAATTTGGCATCCACTTTCAGCGGCCTACCATTATCTACTGTGATAACACAAGCACAATCTCTATTTGTAGAAATCTAATTCAGCATCAGTGGACAAAGCACATTGAGATCCATATGCACTTCATACGAGAGCTTATTCATGATGGTATCATCGACATTCAGTACATTCAGATAGCTGATCAGATTACAAATTTATTCACCAAGCCCTTCACTAAGATGAAGTTTCTTCACTTACGATCTCTTCTTGGGGTGAGGTCTTCTACAGCTGCTCATCTTCTTCGGGCTATGTAGTCCTTCTTTTCTTCTTCTTCTTCTTCTAGGAAGATTGTGTTTGTATATGGGCACCTTATCAGGCCTTTAGTTGTCGAGCCCCATTGACACATCTTTCTTAGTTGTTTAGGGTGTCTTCCTTTTCCATCTGACTCATCCTTATTGCTACCCCAACTTCGATGAAGGGGGGTGTTAGTGTTAGTTATCCTATGTGTCCTCCTCCCATATTGGAGGGTCATCTCACATGGGTTAGGTTTATGGTTAGGTTCAGGTTTTACATGTGTGTCATGCACTAGGGTTACTCAGCACCCTATATGTACTCATTTACTATTCATTTATGAGCATGCCTAGACACTCCGCTATCTTTCCTCTATGTGCAATCTTTGTTTCGTTGAGAAATTTCTTCCATTACCGATTGATTCTTTCTTACAATTACATGGAGCTAACATGATTCCGTTGGAGTACAAATACTTCGTGGTGCCTCGTTTCCGATTCGATTCTCACAAAATATTTTTAAAATGATTAACATGTACCTTGAAGATCTAGTTTCTCTCCTACTCTATCTTGGGACACAACTCCTTTGATAACTTGAAATATCACGGCAAAGGAGTCCCAACCGGTTTAACATCGTGCATATTAAACCTCTCTAAGCCATGGACTTAATATACTCTTCCTGAGATAAATTCAACTTTCATCCTTCCTATCCCAAGATATCATCATACAAAGGATTTATTTGGTTGCCCCAAAATCCTTCATAGCAAAGGATTCACTTAACTTCTTCTTGATTACTTTTATTTCATGCATGTTTTTTCCTTCAACTAACATGTCATCCACATAAAAACACAGGATAATATAAGCGCCAACTTCAAATTTCTTTATATGCACGTAATGGTCAAATTTGCGTATAATAAAACCTTTCTCCATCATACAACTATCAAATTTATTATACCATTGATGTGGATCTTGTTTTAGGCCATCCAAGCTCTTTTTCGGTCTGCACGCCATCTTCTCTTTACCTTTGACCTCATAGCCCTCTGGCTACTACATATATAGATCCTCCTCCAAATCACCATGGAGAAATGTAGTCTTTACATCCAGCTGCTCTAAGTGCAAATATTTTGTTGCCACTAATCCAAGAAAAGTTCTAATACAAGTCATTTTCATTACAGGAGAAAAAATATCATCAATATCTATATCTTTTCTTTCATCTTTCTTCATCTTTAACTTTGTACACCCACTTCTTCTACGCAATTCTCTTTTTCCTTTAGGTAGCTTCACCAAATCTCAAGTTTGGTTCTCCATGAGATCCTAATGCTCCTCATCCATCGCTTGCTCCCACTTCTTCATGGCATATACCGCATTGCTTCATCAAAGCTCTCTCGGATCTCCACTATCGTGAGTAATAAATAATAAAGAGAAGGAGAAAAACATTTAGGTTCTCTTCTAACCCTAGAATACCTCCTCAATTTAGGAGTTTGGGGTTCCTATTGAGTAGGTTCCTAAACTAATTCATGTGTCACTTTTCCATATGGAAGATCCTCTACCACTATATATTCTTTCTTGGATTCTTCCTTGTATTTCTGTAACTATTTCTTATACATAACTTTCTCATTAAATACCAAATCCCTAGATTTAATTATTTTCTTTTCCTTAATACTCCAACATTTATATCCAAATTTATCACCACCATAACCAATGAAAGTACATTTTTTCTTATTTAGCCTCTAGCTTGGTCCTATCATCCTCATCTATAGGAAAAAACACCTCACATCCAAGGAATATAAGAAATGAGTAATCAAATTTCTTACCATACCAAGCCTCCTCAGGTATACCTCCATCCAAGGCACTTGAGGGTCCTCTGTTAATCAAGTGCACATTTTTTCCCACCACTTTTTCCCAAAAAAGAAAGAGGCAGTCCACATGTAACCTCATGCTCCTTACACGTTCCATTATTGTCATGTTCACCCTTTCTGACACCCCATTTTGTTGTGGAGTTCCTTGAACCATATTTTTCTGTGGATTCCATTCTTAGAACAATAATCATCAAACTCATTGCTAAAATACTCCCCTCCATTTTCTAACTTGAGACATTTTAGCTTAAGACTTGTTTCATTCTCTACCAAGGATTTACATTTAAAAAAAGTGTCAAATACATAAAATTTGTTTCTAATACAATATACCCAAAGTTTCCTTGTTACATCATCAATAAAAGTAACATAATAATTTGAACCCCCAAGATATGACCCGAGGCGTCCCCCAAACAACCAAATGAACCATCTCTAACTTACTCTCTTTCTTTGTAGGTCCAACCTTTAGAAACCTTACACGCTTCTCTTTCCAATATACGTAGTTCTCACGTAAATTCAAACTTGTTTTGTATATCCCTGTAAAATTATTATTTATGATCTCCATGCCCTTATGGCTCATATGACCAAGCCTAGCCTATAGTTCCACAATTTTGTATCTTCTTGAACACACAAGATTAAAAGCATTAGTGCAATTAATGGTTAAATATAAGGTTCTAACCTTTTTACCTCTTGCCACATCAAGAGAACCTTTGGTAACTTTGCCAAGATTTCACTATACATATCATAAGTACAACCATCACCTCCCAACTACCCCGCCGATATCATATTTCATCTTAATGTAGGCGCATGTCGACATCCTTCATTATCCATGTATTCATATTCTACATCTTAACCTCGACAATAACCTTTTTCCAACCTGTGTTTCAAGGCTCATCATCACTAAGAAAAACATGCCCAAAATTCCTTGAACATAATCAATAAAGTAATGCCTATGTGGGGTAGCATGGAAAGAATCCCCTAAATCTAAAACCCAAGATTCAATAATATTATAAAAAGAAAGAATCAAATCATCCTAACATATATTACTCATTTCCATCTTTTCCTCCTTGTTTTCTTCTTGTTGTTTCTTCTTATCCCGAAGCTCCCAACATTCATTCTTTGCATGCCCAGACTTTCCATAGTGTTATCATACCATCTTGCTTTTTGATTTTGACCTTTCCCAATCTTTTAATTTTCCACCGCTTCCTCTATTCTTCGGTCTCCCTCTAGTTTCCAATGTCAAAGCATTCTATGAAGTAGAAGATTCCCTAGATATTTTTCTTCACATTTCCTCACTTATAATCACCCCTACAACATCCTCAAACTTCAACTTCAATTTAGTCTGAAACCGGGTTTCTTACCGCCATTACTAGCCTATTATAACTCTCAAGTAAAGAGCACAAAATTAATAAATCCCTAACTTCTTCATCAAATTATATTTTAATTGAAGCTAGCACATTCACAATCTGTATTGAAATCATTCAAATGATCGCTATTGAACTATTCTCATGCATATTCATATTAAACAAATTTTTAATTAAAAATATCTTGTTAGAGGGAGAGGGTTTTACATACAACTTCCCTAATGTACCCATAAGTTTCATTGTAGTCTTTTCCTTTGAAACATTAAATAATAAAGAAGAAGCAATACATATCCGAATTGTTCCAAGAGCCTTCCTATCTATAAAATCCCACTTTGCATCCATTATGATCGAGGGTTTGTTCCCTTTCTCATACATCGAATATAAACATCCTTATGATAAAGGTAATATTCCATATTATTCTTCCTAAGGATAAAATTATCCCGTTGAATTTATCAACCCTTGATCTTCCATCATCTATCATAGCTTCCACTCAAGGTAAAACTTTCCCTTTGATTCAACACTTCAACAAACCAAACCAAGCTCGATACCAATTTTTAGGAAATAAGGGATAAAACATGTGGAATAATCCCACTTTGAATCGCAATAGTAGAAACTAATATGTAGGAAATATTACTGATTTGAATTAAAAGTGTAGAAAATAAAAGAACACAATATAAATACAAGTATTTAATGTGGTTCACACAATTGAGCTACATCCACTAAGAATCACTTGCTCATATTTTATGACAAACCACCACTCTCTCAATACAATACCGAGATCTGTTTGAATTTGTGCTCAATAAACTCTCTTGAATTCATACCCGAATTCACACACATCTACAATCATGTCTCACCTATCAAAAATAAATTAATAGGCAATCTGCTAAGTACTTTTACAATACCATGGGTCTGAAAACCATGGTCTAAAACTGCCCCATAAATCTATAGCTCAAAAATCCCACCCATATGAGAAGAGCATGTTTCTAGAGATATCGAGCACATTTTTTGAGGCCAAAAAAAATTTCTCCCCGAAAAAAAATTTTAGTGTACATTATTCTACACTTCTACACATGAAAACATGCTCCATAACATAACACCATATCTACCACATCCCTACCTATCACATCTAGTCCTTCACCTACATCCACCCCAACACCCATATTAATATCCCCATCACACATTCCTACTTATATGTTCACTTACAAATCTACTACTATAACCATTATCACCTCAACATGCATTTGAATATATATCCACATCCATACCATCTCTCAAAACATCTACTACACATACACCCTCGCTTAACACAATTGTGAATGATACTCTCACCCCATTTACAATTCTAATCACTCCCACACAAAAAAATATTAAACCTGTATAAAATATAAACCCTTTTGATCTCATGAAGTGTATCATCCAAAACCACTTCCACCTACAATATCCACATCTACAACACAATCTAAATTACCTAGTTCGCCTCTACAAAATCTTTGATTGAAATCATCATCATTCCCGCTAAAGGAAAAATCTCACAAACAAAGTTTAAGAAACTTGGCATGCCCATTAAAAATCCCTCATGTACCCACAAAAAAATTTGAGCTAGCTACTCCCAAGACTAATCATGCTACACAATATGTTGGCAAAAAAAAAAAAAATTGGGTGGACAAATTGGCGGTTATCTTGTCAATGCTCTACAAATCTAAGTACCTCTACTTGAAAGGTGCAGCTCTACATTTGTATGCACATGTGAAATTTGTTTCTAGGGTGACCTTATGGTGGGGGATCCAACTGGGAACTCTATTGACCACTGTGGAAAAATATTGCAATTGCTTACAAGAGAGGATTTTTCTAAGAGATCAGGAAAGTGAGTGAGAAAAATAGAGGGGGATTAATATTATAAGTAGAAAATCATATTCCTATACCCATTAACCAAAGAATTCTAACACACATAAATTTAGAGGAAAATTAATTATGAAAATAGTAGCAAGACCAGTAAAGATTTAGAGAAAAGTTTCGTAAATCTCCTAGTCAATAAATGCATGAAACTCCTTTCTTGATTGATGCATGAGAAAAATTGTACATAAAAATAATTGGAAGAACATAGAGATGAGAAGTAGAAGAATTTCTATCTATTTGCTTCTTCACAAGGAATAATCTCTCATGAACGCACAAAATTGACAACCCTTTGGAAAGGGTGTGCCTTTACAATTTATAGATATAGAAGAGACTCTTCACTTACCCCCACACAACCTTTCATATGCCTTGCACAACTTATGAATTTTCACATTCTTAGGAAAGAATTAAGTCCCCTTTTATAAAATAGGGTGACTTATTACATTAAACATTAAAGTCGCATTTAAATAATAATACATAATGAAGAAGTGTAACCCCAACAAGGAAATAAATTGTTGAGGAGAGATTAAAAGGGGGAGATAAGAGAGAGAAAGAGGAGAGGGAGAACTAAGAAATAATGTTGGAGAAGAAGCTAACTCTAATGAAATTCACTAATCCTTTCCCGATGATCCAATGCAATTAACTTTGTATCCTTGAATGTTTTACACCATGAGAAACCTCCTTTGGATGACGCACAAAACCCCAAACTAATTGTTTAGAAACACTATAGAATGATTCCTTTGGTTACCATGAGTATCACTCATAAAAATCCCTTCGAAAAGGTTTAGGCTAGAAAATGAACCATGATGAACTTTGCAACATGGCCATACTACTACACTGATTGGAAATCTTTGATGATGCGTATTTGATCACTTTGAATAATAGTCATTCTCGCAATATCAAACAATCACTCTAAATGATGAAGTGTCATCATTCCTTCTTTCTTTGGTTACACACATGGATGAGAAACTAACAATCACTTAGATGATGAAACCATGAAAATCCCATGATCTTAAATTTCCTATATCTCGAGAAACTTCCTACACATAAAAAATTGGCGGGTTACTATTTTTAGATAGTGAAAATTTCCACCCTTTTTGACTCCAATTACTAAAATTGTCAACTGGATCAAAGCTGTGTGTACTTTGCTTCCACCAAAACTGCTATTTGTGAAGACATACTAAAAATAGTAAGTGCCTTTGTAGGAGGCTTAATATTTTTTCTAAATTGGTTTTTTGTACCTCGGTTTTTTTGACGAAATCATTTTTTTGGGTATGGGTTTTTTTCTCTTTGTTGCACCTCTAAAACTTCACATCTACCCTGTATTCGGAATAATAGATTTAAATTTTCAAAAACAATGTCACGGGAAAGTGGAGTTTCTTCATTAAAAAAATATGGGGTGTGAATATGAAATCTTCCACTTAGATTATAATGTCCTTTAAAAATTAGATGATTATAAAATTTTCACGTTGATTCATGCACTCATTTTTTAGTTATGAGGATTTTCTCTTCGTGGGATAAAAAGTTCTTCAGAGAGAAATTTCTTTTAAGTCTTCAAAATTCTAGATTTCTTCATGTTTTCCTTTTCTTTATATCATAGAAATATGGAAGAAATAGATTAAGGATGAAAATGGTGGAGATAATATTTGAGCAAAAAAAATCAAAGTGTTTCGACAGCAGTACGGAGAATGTGGGGTATAAGCATGAAAATGGCTAACTTTCACATTATATATATTTAATCATGAAGAGAGGGGGTGGAGTTAATTTTTACCCCAGTGTCCCTTTTCTTTGGGATAATAGGTGCAAAAACGTTCTCCTTGGCCTTTTTATGACAAGAAGTGGTTATTCTTTCGATGAGAGAAATGAAGTGGGGATCCAAAAATAAACACACGGAGATTGGATGCGGGTTATATGAGGAATCTTAAGGAAACCAAGGGGTGGGGCACATTTTTTATCCCCATTGTCCCTTTGTTTTGGGACAATATGTGAAAAAATGTGTTCATTATCCTTTTCAGGACACGTGGCAAGCATGTAGGGGTTGGTGGAGGAAATCAACTTGGTCAGATGAGCTTAAAGTCATCCATCGGGGTCATATGAGTGACCAGATTGATTAAAGGGGGAAGGAACACTATTTTTGACCTATTGTACCTTTGGTGATGGAAAATGAGGAAAAAAAAGTGTGCCTCAACCTGGTGTTTCAACTTGTCCCTCAACAAACTTGACTAAGTATTGAATAACATACCTTTGAGGGTGGCTTGGAATGACCATAACTTGAGCTCCCGGATGAAGGCTAAGATGGAAAATGGTTTGCATGATTATTTATATAATTTCTGATGTTAAAGTAATTTTGAGAAATATGGGATGGGTCCCATGCCTTGATTATTATTGAAACACCTTTAAAAACCTCTTTTTCCTTGGGATCACCCATTGTGCATGGAAAGAATGAGCTTCCTAGAAAAATGCATGGGGTTTGAAGTTGATATTTTTCCACAATGTAGAGGGTTGAAAATTATTTCCAATGATATATTTTTGGGATCATAAATCATTCCATAGATCCTGGAATCACCTCTTGAAGCTCAGGTACTATTTCGCGGTGCAAGCTCGTTCGGCCTCAAAACGCTTTCGGTGAATCGACTCCGAAACCTTGAAACTTCCAGAATCTTACAAAATATGTTCCTTAATGCTCCTAGCTCTTTAATACCCCTCCATAATTAATTTTATCCTTCATTATGCTCCAGGGTTTTGTACTTAGCGTAGGAAGGCTAATGGTAGTCCCTCTTAAGATTGTTTGAAAATCCACTTTTAGAGAGATTGCTCCAAAAGTTCTTTGAATGACCATTTATTCCTAAATCACCTAGGGAATGGATTAAAAACACATGTAGACCATTTAAATGATAGGATAGGGTTGGTACATCGAATAGGATGACACAGGCAAGGTGTCTTGAAAGGTATAACATGAAATTTTTCGACACAAAGGTATGGTTCTCATGTTTTCTAGTGAATTTTCTCGTGTAAAAACATAAGATCTGTTAGAGTAGGTATTTACCTTAGCTCATGTTCACCTAGGTACATTATTTACCTTTATTGTATTTATCCTCACCCACTTATGTGTGTGGATATTTCTTTTTATTTATTTAGATATTAGGAGATATTATCTAGTTGTTAGGTATAGTTCTTTCCTTGATCTATGGTATTGACTAGTTCTTTCCTAGATCTATGGTATTGACTAGATCCTTGATGTCTAGTTCTCTCCTAAATCTATGGTCTTGACTATTTCTTTGATGACTAGTTATTTCCTTGATTTATGGCTTGATCTACGACCTTGAATAATTCTTAGATTGGTATTCCTTGCCTATTTAAGCAAGGCCCATTCTCAATGTATTACATTGAGTTCCATAATAATATATGATATTGTTGCTCATTTGTTTGTAAAGGTTTTATGTAAAGTTATTTTGGCGAATTGATTTCATCTTATTGATCATGGTGTTTGATTAGCATCTGTGTTCTTGGCTTGGTACGATCTGGTTATCGTTCCTTTCATGGTATCAGAGTTGGAGATTGTTGTTGACATCCGTCTGTAAGTTTTATTTTGCAAATAAATTATTTGTGTATTCATATATTTGGGATTTGGTTGTATTTTTTTGCTATGTGTATTTTTATGCAAAATAGAGGCTTCCATTGGATCCGAAAGGCATGAAAACCATAAGATCAACTATAAACTCGACTAATTCTAGAGGTAGTCATTTTTGTGTTTTTTATTTTTATAGAGAAGCACATAGGTGCGCCTTGGGATTCAAGTGAAGGAAAAATTAAAAAACGTGATTTTATTTATTCGGGTTTGTTGGTTTTCTCAAGATCTATAACGTTTTTTTTTGTCAGAACGTATCTTTCTCGATTTGTGCGCAGGAAGGTTTTCGGATCTTTTCTTTTTTGGCAAGGGTCCACGGATGTTGTGCACGTTTTTTACTATTTCAAGAAAATCTGCAGGTTGCTATTTTCGGCAAAAAAAGGTCACTTCCTACACAGTCCGAAATAGTACCCATTAAAATCCCTAACCCTTGGTCATATGGTATGGTCATATGAGGGCTTAAAGCTTGTGATTCCTACTAGTAAGTGCTTAACTTCAGCGCGTTTAATTTTATTTGTGTGGTGAAGGTAACAACATTTTATTTTGTTTTAGTGGCACCTAAAATAAATAACAGAGCAAAATATTTAAAAACTTGTAACTTTTGATCAAGAACTTAGTTTTGAGTGCCGTTTTTGCAAAAGTGCTTGTTTTTTGTGATCTTTCCATTGGAGTTATTTATTTTGAGAATTGCACTATAATTATAAAGTGCCAAATATGGAGGAGTGTTGTAATCAATTGTGGATGCAGTTTCGGCTGAGCCCGACATCCTAAATTTTTGGGAGTTGCAATTTGTACCTATCATGGATTTTGAGAATGATATGCTTTTCTCTGAAGTATGTGGACTTCAAGAGGATATTATAAAATTTGTGGAAGAAAATAGATCACTCAAGAAGTGAAATTCTCTTCTACAATCACTCATTCACAATAAGGATACAATAATACACTCCCTGCAGAACAAACTTACTAGCCTACAACATCACCATCATATTGTGGACAACCACAACCATGCTCCTAGTCCACTTGCAGCTATTGCTCTTGAACCCACTGACATTGATCTATCAGTCTTTGAGTCTGTTCCTGCTCTTGATGCTCATACACCTATGAAGCTTGTTACTGCATGCTCTTCCACATCTGTGCCTATTACAATACCACATGTTGTGTATCCTATTTCTGCTTTCACTTGCATGGCTTTTTTGAGAAGCATACTACTGCATTCAGTTCTCGCATGCTCCGTTCTATGGGTCTCACTAGTGGATTCATTGGCAGACATTCATAGGGTATTGTTTCCTCTATTCCACATGTTAAGTGGAATTCTTGTCATGACATTGGTTTTCGAGCAGATACTTCATTGGGATCACACATGACAAATCTCCTTTTTTTTGTTCACTCAAATCTTTTTGAGGATCATGAGCAACACATGAGTTCTAGCACCTTCACTCAGGATTGAGAAACCTGAGATTTCAGTTGTCAGACATGATCAACCTGACACACATTATGATGTTCTTTTGTATGCACCCATTGTGCATTTTGCACCAAGTCATATGCAGGCATCTTCTTCATCCATCCGTGTTGATTTGGGGTGGATATCTGATCACTCGTGGAGATGACATAGGCATTCATTGAGAGGACTCTACATGTGTGGCTCCTCCACCATTCAGCCTCTTTCTCCACTTTCTATACCTTATGCATTGTGATGCTTCTTGTTTTGAGCATTTTTCTTTAGTAGGTGTAGTGTATCTCTCTTGTTTGTTGAGAGATTTTGTATTTGTATTTTCGATGTTTTTGGCATGTTAACAGTCTCTCTTATGGGGATTTATTCTGATAGAGCCCAATGTTAGTTTGTAAGTGTTCGAGTAGTTGTTTTGGGAAACTCATATAGATTTGTAGAACCTCTCCACCCATTCAGCAGTATGGGAGGGTGTGGTGTTGATCTTGCTTCTTCGGGTTTTGTGTCCTTGCCTTGTTACCTTGGCTTTTCTTGGATCATGACACTTTGGATTTTGTGTCATTGCCTTTTTGCTTTGGTTATTGTTCTTGGATCGTGGCACACCTATTTTCAACACTTGATCAAATTATGTTTGGCATTTTTTTTGCACTTTCAACATCACTCTATTGACAGTCTCTTTGTATGGAGCTATTCTGGTGGAGCCCAATGTCAGTTGTTTTTGAGTTTTGTGATCGAGCAGTGGATTCAGACCACATTGCACACCAAAATTCTTCAACATTGTATGATTTTTTTGAGCTGAGCTTCTAGGATTCCTTAGAGCGGGTCTTTACTCTCTTTACTTTGTTGATACTAGTTTTGGGTACCTTGCGGTGTCCCTTTTTCCCAATTATTGTACATGAGTACCTCATCAGGCCTAGTTTACTGGGACTCATACTATGGACATGCCACTTCTATTTTGGCTCCTAACTTCACTTGAGGGGGGGTGTTAGAGTAGGTATTTACCTTAGCTCATGTTCACCTAGGTACTTTATTTACCTTTATTGTATTTATCCTCACCCACTTATGTGTGTGGATATTTATTTTTATTTATTTAGAGATTAGGAGATATTATCTAGTTGTTAGGTATAGTTATTTGCTTGATCTATAGTCTTGACTAGTTCTTTCTTAGATCTATAGTATTGACTAGATACTTGATGTCTAGCTCTCTCCTAAATCTATGGTCTTGACTAGTTCTTTGATGACTAGTTATTTCCTTGATTTATGGCTTGATCTACGACCTTGACTGGTTCTTAGATTGTTATTCCTTTCCTATTTAAGCAAGGCCCATTCTCAATGTATTGCATTGAGTTCCATAATAATATATGATATTGCTGCTCATTTTTTTGCAAAGGTTTTGTGTAAAGTTATTCTGGCGAATTGATTTCATCTTATTGATCGTGGTGTTTGATTAGCATCTATGTTCTTGGCAGTACGATCCGGTTATCGTTCCTTAATGCTCTGGCTCTTTAATACCCCTCCATAATGAATTTTATCCTTCATTATGCTCCAGGGGTTTTGTACTTAGCTTAGGAAGGCTAATGGTAGCCCCTCTTAAGATTGTTTGAAAATCCACTTTTAGAGAGACTACTCCAAAATTTCTTTGAATGACCATGTTTATTCCTAAATCACCTAGGGAATGGATGAAAAACATATGTAGACCATTTAAATGATAGGATAGGGTTGGTACTTTGAATAGGAAGACCTGGGTAATGTCTTGGAAAGGTATAACATGAAATTTTTCGACACTAGGGTATGGTTGTCATGTTTTCTAGTGAATTTTTCTCATGTAAAAACATAAGACAACGATTGGATCTAGCTTGAGGAAATGTTATGGACCGAGCACATGCAAGAAAATGACATGATAAATCCCATAATATTATTTTTTTAGAACATTTACCACTTCCTTATTCGTTAGGATTCACGAGTCATTTGCAACAGATAGAAAGGAGTACATGCACACACATAATGAAAGGAAACACACAACACATGAAAAGGAAAGAAAACACACAATGGGAAATTTGAAAACAAAAATAAATCACCTATGTTATAATGCGGGGACAACGTGCTTTCACTAAAGTTATCTTCTCTTCTCAAAGGTTACCCCTTAGTGGGTAACACCGAGAGAAGGTGATCCACAAAGCCATTGATTTGGTTCCATGAATTATCCTCCTCTACTCAACTACTTATGAAATCTATATGCTTTCAAAACTATATGTGTACTTTGTAAGAGTGAACCTACATGAACTTCTTGATGCTCAGACCTTCTCTTAGAGATTCCATTACCTTCATTCTCTTTGAAATCCATTTTGGAATGCCAATTTCCTTCCATGTTCATCCATACTAATTATTTTTTTGTTGAATATATCACCATTTCTCCAAGGTTGGTTTTTCATTTAAATTGTTTGAATCTTGAGCTCTTTTCATTCCCACACTCATATCCATTCACATATTTTCTCTAAAGAGACTTGAATTTATATTTTTGACCCATATCATTTTGAGGTATTTGAATGTTGAATGGAGGATTAAAAATAACCTCATACCCATCTCGTAAGGCCATCACACAAGTTAAGAGGTCAAGACTTAGCTTAGGATCTCTTATGTCATATGTCACTTCTAAAAATTCTTTATCTTGAATCCTTATTTGATACTACCCAAAGCTCACCTCTACCTTCATTCGAAATATCTTCATTTAGAAATTAAAGGTAACCATCATAAGGTGTCACTTCATTATCCCTGAAGATCATGGAATTCTACTACTCCTTCATGGAGGGGAGTCTCAAACTTGAGGACCTCATAATCCTTAGCTTCAACTTTTTCATTATAGAAAAAAGCATCTTCTTCAAATGGGAAAGAAAACACTTCACTTTCATCATTACATTCGTCATCCATTGGCTCAGGAGGAACTTTGGATTCTCCATGTTGTTGGAACTCATCATGACCAATTCTTGAATTGGTTGAGTATCCTGGATTAGATTCACATTTGTCTTGTAGATCCATAGCTCGCACAAGGAGTTTGAGAATGAGCTCTGGATTTTATGTGTCTTCCACATATCTTAGGAGTTCTTACACATATTGTTCTTCATGGATGACATGATCAAGAGAATATTCATCTTCAAATGGGAATGAGAATATCTCTTCTTCATGGGAAATCATACAAGTTGATTTCTCCATTTTAAATTCACCAAGAACCAATTCTTCTTCTTCATGGCCCGCATCGTCGGAAATTAGGGCTATCCTCTTGTAACTCAAATTTCCTTAATTCCTCTTTAAGATCCATGTCCTTACGGGAAGGTATTCTTGGTCCTATTAAGATGGGAATCTTTTCTTCCTCCTCAATTGTTACGAAAATATTCATCCTCCTGCTATTTTGGTATAAGATGTTGGCTCTGGATTTCCTGATTTTTGCACCATGTACCTCATCTTCTTCTCTGGAAGAAATTTTTCCATGTCTCCCTTAACCGGAATGGTTACATAAGACCAACTCATCTGGATCTTACCTCCCAACAACAAAGAAGCTTCTACTTAGTAGTATTCTAAACGAGGTCGAGTTTCGCTACCAAGATCATCATTGAGACCTTCTTGTCTAGAAATTTGGCAAGGGCCACTGTGCATATTTGACATTCCCTACAAGTAGGACATGTTTTGACTCCATAGAGTAATAAGAACCACTTTGGTTGAGTCATGGTTATTTTGAGGGATTTAGTGACCTTCGGGTGCATTACATTGTTAGAGGCACCAAAATCTATAATGTAATTGTTCAATATGTATTCTCCAATGAGAAGGGAGACATAGAAAGGATCGACCTTTTCTATCTTTGATGCACTCAAAGAAATCATTTTTGTGACAAAGGTGTAGGTTGGTTTTGTAGTAGTCCATTACAACTAGGAGATATAACATTGGGGTTTGTGGAGTTTTATTATTATTCTTGATATGCCAGACAAATATCTCAAATTGCTTAGGATGAGACTGCATGAGATATTTAGTTTCAATAATTTGTACTCTTTTTTTTCATGTTCAATGATTTAAATAGGAGAAGATGCGCACATGGGAGGTTAAGACACTATTTTGGGAGTTAGGATAGGCTGGGAAGAAGGGGTTTATGTTGGGGAATGGAGGATCTTTTGAAAGGCACACTAGGAAATTTTAAAGTACTAGATTTTACAGGAATGGATTTAGAGTTAGAAGAAGCATTGGAAGACTTACTTGAAAGATAAGGTGACCTATTACTTGCTAAAGGATCAGGTTCCTCCAATGCATATTTCATGCAAGGTGGAAGTGGAGATCCTCGACTGATTATTTTTTTTTCTAGAGTCGCCACAGGAGGATCTTTGTTCTTCTTCTTTGCAGCAGTAGTGGAGGAAGGAGCTCTCTTTTTAGGTTTAGAATGGTTGAACACCACACATGAGAGGTTAGGTGCCTCAGTTTTTCCATCTTCATTTCCTTCATAGTATTCATTGAATATGATCTATGAATAATTCTCTACTTCCTCAACTTGTAGAAAATCATTGTTTATGCCTTCTTGTTCAAGTTAAATTTCATATTCTTGAATCCTACTCACTTGGAATTGACAAGTGGGGCCTGCAAGGAAAGCCTTGGGGTGCTCTTATAATCTGATTTATGTTATTTCTTTGAGGAGATACTTGTTAAAAAAATTCCCTCTTCAATGATGTCATTTCATTTTGTAATTTCTACAAGAACGGAACCATTCTCTCATCTTTTGGATGTTGAGATTTACCCTTTTAAGGGTTCTTGATTTTCCTAGATAGGATGATGACGTATTCAACTTGGATGTCCATCCATTGTGCATGTATAAGATCTCTTGGTTGAACCATCTGGATAAATATTCCTACCTCCGGCATTTGAGCGTTAATGAATAATATTTTTACATTATTATCAGAGGTTGCATCTTCAAGAGGTATCCTTCTGAGTAACTTGTTTGAACGAGCTATGAATTCCTTCATAGTCTTGTTAGACTCCTTCTTCATTTGAGCCAATTGCATGAGGATATCTTGATAATCCTCGGTAGATTTGAATCTTTCTTCGAACCTAGACTTGATATCATCCCAACAAGTGATTGATTTGTTGGGAAGGAGGTAGAACCATTCTACTGCTTTTTCTTAGAGAGACTCCATGAACAATATTACGGTAACGCGTCTTCATGTTCGACTCAATAATATCGCATGATATGGTGAAGGAGGTGATGTGTTCTTCAAGAATTTTTGTTTCGTCACCTTTGAAATTTGGAAAGTTCTTGTGGGAACCTGTTGGTAGATTATGGAGAAGGGGTGTAAGAGAGAGTGGACTGTATTTCTTCCCCATGGAACAATGGGTTGAGGTATTTCTAATTCATCTACCATTGTTGCTTCTACTTGATCTGGATTATTCTCTCGCTTCTACAAATTATTTTCATGATTATTCTTCTGCTTTTTCATTCCTCTACGCTAGGGAATTCAATATTCAATGGAGTTGAAGGATGGGAGGATTTTGAGGAGTATCTACATGAGTTTGAATATAATTTCTGGAGTACAGTTAAAGACCCAAATGGGGATGAGGCTTGGGAAAAATAGTAAGGGTTATCTCTCGATCCTTTATTGTTGGTTTTGAAAATCCTTGAAAGTGGGATCAAAAATCCTCTCAACCTATTAAACATGGTATATATTTTTAGCCGATTATTTGAGAAAATATGGGATCTAGAATAAGAAAGGCACTATGGAATGTGAAGGGTCACTTTGCAGGAATAAACAATGGGTCTTTCGGACATGGAATTCACTCAATTCTTTTTTATTTTTTCTATTTTCTATTTTTTTACATTTTTTGGAATATTTATTTTTTGGATTTCTTGATCGTATTTTTGGTGCAAATTGCTACCAATTTTGCCCCACAGTGGGTGCCAAAAATAGTTCGTGAGAAAAAATTTCACGTGGAAAAAATTTTGGTTATCTTGCCAACACTCTAGGAATCTAAGTCCCTCTACTTGAATAGTGCACCTTCATGTTTTCATGTGCATATGAAATTTGTTTCTAGGGTGGCCTTATGGTCGGGGATCCAATAGGGGCACTCCACTAACCTTGCGAAAAAATATGTAAGAGAGGAATTTACTAAGAGAGCAGGAAAGACAATGAGAAAGAGAGGGGGATTAATGTTATAGGTAGAAAATCATATTCCTATAACCATTAACCAAAGAATTATAACAAAAATAAATTTAGAGGAAAAATAATTATGCAAATGGTAACAAGACCATAAAGATTTAGAGAAAAAGTTTCAGTAAATCTCCTAGTCAAAATGGCATGAAAATCCTTCTCTCTTCATTGATGCTTGACAAAAATTGTACATGACAAGAATGGGAAGAACATAGAGATGAGAAGTAGAATAATTTCTATCTATTTGCTTCTTCACAAGGAATGCTCTCTCATGAACACAAAAAATTGACAACCCTTTGAAAATGGGATTCCTTTACAATTTATAGAGATATAAGGGACTTTGCACAACTTATGAGTTTTTTCATTCTTAGGAAAAGTTAAGTCCCCTTTTATAAAATAAGGGTGACTTATTACATTAAAAATTAAAGTCCCATTTAAATAATAACACATAATGAAAAATTCCCACCCTAATGAGGAAATAGAACATGAGGGAGAGAGAAGAGAGATATAGAGGAGAAAGAAAAAAGAAATAATGTCGGTGAAGGTTGCCTCTAATGAAGTTCACCGATCCTTGCTCGATGATCCAATGAAATGCTCCAATGCAGTGAAGTTTGGATCCTTAAATGCTTTACACCATGATAAACCTCCTTTGGATTAAGCATGGAGACCCCAAACTAAGTGTTTAGCAAAATTGTTGAATGATTCCTTTTGTGACATCGAGTATCTCATGAATATCCTTTTGAAGAGATTGAGGCTAGAAAATGGATCCTAATGACCTTTGCAAGATGGCCATATTACTTAATTGCACCAATTAGAAATTTCGATGAAGTGCATTTGATCACTGAATAATTCTCATTCCACAATATGAAACAATCACTATGAACCATGAAGTGTCATCATTCCTTCGTTCTTTTGGTTACACACATGGATGGGAAACTAGAACAATCATTCAGAAGATGAAACCATGACAATCTCATGATCATGAATTTCCTAGCTCTTGAGACACTTTCTCCACCTAAAAAGGGGGGGTAACTATTTTTAGTAAGTGAAAATTTCCACCCTTTTTGACTTTAATTACTTAAATTGTTGTTCTAGATCAACTATGTGCACACTACTTCTCGAAACTAATTTTTTTAAAGACTTACTAAAAATAACAACTACATGTGTATGAGGATTACTATTTTTAGAAGGTGGTGTTCTAGACCTCTGTTTTTGATGAAATCAAGTATTTTTGATATGGTTTTTTCTCTTTGTTGCACCTCTAAAATTTCATGTCTACCTAGTCTTGAGAATTAGAGATTTTAAATTTCAAAAATTTTACCGAGGGGAAACTCGGGTTTTCTTCACTACGAAACAATCCAGGCATGCATACAAAATCTTCCACTTGGATTCTAATGGCCTTTTCAAACCTAGATTATTGCAAAAAAACCTGCGTTGATCTCATGGACTAGTTTTTAGTTATGATAATTTTCTATTCACGGGCTACGGAGTTCTTGTGGCAAGAAATTTCTTCTAGAGTCTTAAAAATACATACTTCTTCATGTTTTCCTTTTCTTCATATCATAGAAATATGGAATCAATGGATGGAGGATGAAAATGGTGGAGATAATATACGAGAAACAAATCTAGCAAAGTTTGCGGCAAAGATAGGGAGAATGTGGGGGTATGAGCATGAAAATGGCTAACTCCCACATTATATAGCTTTGAACATGAAGAGAGGGGATGCGACACATTATTTTACCCTGATTATCCCTTTAGTTTGGTACAATATGTACAAAACATTGTTCCTTATCCTTTTTGCAATAAGTGGTAGCTATTTATTTGATGAGAGAAATGAAGGGGGAGCCAAAAATAAGCACCCAGATTCCAGATGAGGGTCATATGAGGAATCTAAAGGAAACTAAGGGGTGGGGTGTATTGTTTTCTTTCCATTTTTCCTTTGGTTTGGGATAATATGTGCATAAAAGTGTGCCTTAGCCTTTTAGGACAAGTGCAAGCATGTGGGGGTTTGTGGAGGAGGAAGTCAACTTGGTCAAAGGAGCTTAAAGTGAGCCATCGAGGTCATATGAGTGACCATTGTGCTTAAAGGGAGGAGGGCGCACGTTTTTGCACCTATTGTCCCTTTGGTGAGGGAAAATGAGGAAACATAAGTGTGCCTCATCCTGGTGTTTCCACGTGTCCCTTAGCAAATTTGGCTACAATAAATAAGAATATTTCTATTTTAGTTTAATCATCACCTAGGATTTTCTTTTGAGGATCTCTACCCTCCACCACACACTCCTCGCCTTTATCATGGGTTTGTTCACATCACTGTCGCATATGGCCTACGTGTCTTTCATCTCATATTATTTCCTACATGAGGACCTCATTCTTGCCACTTTCTATAGGACAATCATGGCTTGATTATATCGGGGGTACTTTAGACCCTGATCACATGGATATCTCATTTTCTATGCCTTTTGGTCACATATTTATTTCGCAATAGCTCATTTCTTGGCTATATGCGCAGAATCTCACTCATTGGTATGCACATGGATGTCCATTACCACCCTTTACTTATTAGGAATATGCCATGGGTATGTATAAATTACACCTCAATGGCTCATTTCATGATCAACGAGAAAGTATTGCTTACCGAGTCTCTAATGCTTACCCATTTGACTTTGTCCCTAATATCGATGATGTTATAGATGACATTACATGATTATATTCTTCATCATATGCACACTTGGGGGGTCATGACATCTATACTCCCTCCCCAAACATCATGTGACATCTTATTCTCTCATAACTTTTTGCACACACTTACACATACATCTTAGCATACACATAGTTCGATCATCACCCGATGACGTGCTCTTGTGTTTTGATTCATACTTGACTATTGAGGGCATCTCACACACATGAACCCCACACACTGCACTATAGACTTTACACATTGCACATCTTCATACATTCTACACTTTTCATCCTACATACATCATACACATTCTACTCATAATACACCATAGCTACTACATATTGTACATTTTCACACATCATACACGTCATCTTACATTTTACATCCTACACCTTACATATTACATCTTGTATCTTACATCTATTATGCATCTACACATCTTAGGTCATATATGCATCTCACATTACATACCATACACCCTACTACGCACATTACACATTTTTCACATTCTCTTCTACGCATTGCACTCACTACCCAACGCACTCTAAGATATCACGGTCGATCCGGATTGTTGAGGGTATACATTATAAATGGACCTCATCACTCTTACATGTTCATCATTCAATATTTTTCATATGAAATACCTATATTAAGTGATATATGCTTTAGGCTACATGGTCACTTATTCTACCATCATCTCATGATAAGGAAACATAATCACTTCCACTTTCATCATTTAGTGGTATACGCTTTAGGCTACTGACACCACTCCTTCGATCATCTTGTCATGATATACACTTAATATAAAGCATCATGCCTACTTCACATTTTGGTCACATATCATCACTACACACTCATCATAGCATATTGCACACAAAACATAGTTTGACCATTCCCGATGATACACTCTCATCAGAGCCTAGATTTTATCACCAACAACCCAAGGCATGCTGCTAGCACATCACTTAGTCTAAACTAAGTGATCACCCAAAGAATGTGTTATCTAATTTCACCCCTGGTGAAATTGAACAACATAACAGAGCCTACACACTAATGAACTCTCAACCATTCTAGAGCTTGCAGTCATACTTCAATGTTCGGGCACTCAAAGTTCAAAAGGTTCCATGGAATGTTTTAAAGAGATTAGGAAAATTGAATAATAACCTAAGTCCCTAAAGGGGCTCACCGAGTTAATTCCCTTGGCTCGGTGACCCAACATCCAAATCAAGATCCTTGAGCTAGTTTGAGCCCACCGAGTTGTCTCATAAGGAAGAGTGATCTATTTTCAATGGACCGAGTTATGAACTTGAAGGAACGAGTTGAGCTAGCTTCCATACACACCAAATTGTTTTATGAATGCCACCGAGCTATCTTTTCAAAGGAGATATCGAGCTGATTTTATATGACCATCGAGCTATGTTGGTGTTATGAAAGACCGAGCTATCACAGTGTGCATCGAGCTATTTTTATAAAATGTCGAGCTATTGAGAAGACATTACTCGGTAAATTCCATAATACGTGGGTCGAGCCATAAAAGAGACCAGGACGAGTTACTCCTTGAGGAACCCCGAGCTAGTCATGTGGAATGACACCGAGCTGATTAACAAGGACCACCGAGCCCACAACCATTGACCCATCTCCTTTCAGGACAGTAGAGGTGAATTATATGGGCTATTCCAACTCATGCAGAGGGAACCGAGTTTTTGTTTGAATGATGAACCGTTCATATAAGCGGAGCTCTTCATCAGGACTGAGCCATTAAAAGAAAGATCATTTCATCGGATGAGGTCTCTAAGTCTCTCGGTGAGATATTCATCAAGCCCGAGATAAACGTAGGGAACTAGGTCGTGTTTCAAGCTCTTTGGATATAAGAATGGTCGAGTTGTTCACAATGTTGGGGCAAGTTGCAGGTGTTTACAAGAGCCGAGCCACAACATTGTTACTTTTTTATAGAGACATAGGGTCAGAGAGCTCAAACCTGTGGCAAATTGGGCAAGTGAACGAAGAATCCGCTTTGGAAAACGATGGATTTCAGCAGAAATTCGAAGCAAAGGCACATAGAACTTGGTTTGCGTAGCAAGAAGATGAAGAGCTCATCCACAGACTCAACGATGTGCAACCAGTTGATCTTAGTATCATAGGCACACCCAAAACATTGTTGATCAAGTTGCATCAATATGAATCGCTAGGGCTATGGATGAGTCATCACAGGGAGATCCGACCATATGGTGGTGAACTAGTTCGGGCCGCGACCTGGTCGAGTTCGTAAAAGATGAAGAAAGATTTAACTCTTCGGTAAGAACTTAGCAAAATTGGAGAACTCAGCAAACCATTGGAGGCTTTGCGGAGAGTGCGGAAAAAATTGACTCAGACGGTCGAGGAACAAATGGGCTGGTGAAGCCTGAACCCGCTGAAAGAAACGAGGTGTGGAAAAATCAGATGAAATCAGCCTAAGCCACACTATGACATGCAGAACACGAAATCCTGACTTCGTCGATGTACAAAGGGCTGCGGGCGAGTCAGTGGTCAACGACCTTCACGGCCCAGTAAAAATGGTGGGGTGTGGAGAGCTATGCAGACGCGGTAGAGGTCAGGAGCAATGCAGACGAGGAAAAGGGTGACTCGACGCTAAGAAAATGGTGAGTTGGTTTCCAGTGCCAATGCGAATCCCGTGAAGTGGGTAAGAAGAGAGCCAGCTTGGCTGAGCTGACAAAGTTGCAAAACACTAAAGGACATTCCCCCAAAGCAAACAATGAGAAATTAATTATACGGGCCTGAAAAATTTTAATGCCCAGACCATTTTAAATTATGCAAGAACATTAGGGAAAGGAGAGAAAATGTTTCAAAATTATTTTCCAGCCAAAGAATTAATTGCCAATACTATGGAGTTGAAGCAACCCTGGAAAATACCAAACAACTACATGTTCTCGAAGTTCATATCTTGAGAAATTCTCAACAAAATCGCACAAATAAATACTCGTTGGAATCATATCTCCGAGTTTGATGCATAAAAACTAAGAAATTCTATAATTGATGGAGATTTCTTAGAGAATTTCAGTAGATAACCAACCCACTTCCAAGCAAATACTTTCATGGTGGTTGGGAGTGCATTTAATGGGCATGGTCATCATTCTTTCTTTGTTGCAAGTCATGGGACAACATGGGGATCCTTTTTCAAGAAAAATTCCATCAATTGCATTCATTTATTACAACTTGAAAGTGGTTGAAAAGACAAATTTGGGATTGCATTCTCTCCCTCTTCTAAAAAATTATATAAATTGTAATCTAGGGCTCATTTTGTAAACGAATTGGTCATTTTTCTCTCTTATCCCCTCTCTTTCTTCTCTGCTAGGGTTGAATGTGGAGCTTAAGCCTCCTTTCTAAGATTTGTAATGGCATTTTCTTTCCTCTTGCCCACTGATGATGTACTATGTAAACTCATGGAGCAATAAACTATGTTTTTGTGATGCATTTTGTCCATCCTTTACATATTTTGTTGTCTCTACTTGCCTCTCTTCATTGCAGGGTATATTGTGCATATTTATGATGTTTATTACAAGTTTTGGGAGTCCTGTGTTTAATGGGTTCTAAATGGTGTTCTTTGTGAATTAATCCTCGGCATGTGGTGCATTTTTTCCACTTGTCTCCATTGCTCACCTCTCTACATTTTAGGCGGTTGGATTTGTGATTAACCACCTCATTTTTGGTGCATCACCGCTTTTAGTGTATGTTTTATTTTCATGCACTCTTTCTCCCTAGTCCCTTGGAATATTAGGATAGAATTAGATATTTTTCCTACATTAGAAGTAGATTGTGGTAGGTAGTTTAGGAGAAAGAACTAGCCTTCTCTAGAGGTTCATCTCAAGCCCGTAAGTCTCACAACTTGAGAGATGATCCAATGTTACACAAATTACACCAAAACCCCCATCCACATTTCGGTGCCATTCGAGGTGCTTGTAATTTTTGATAAAAACGTGTAAGGGTACTGTGTTCCTCTTTTATGCAAACTTGTTTAGAGAGTTAGCATGATTAAACAGATGTTCCAAATCCATAACAGATAACTAAATATATTGTAGTGCATAAACAAGATCTAGACCTAAACCATATCCAAGAACGAAAAACAAGAACCAAGACTAACTTTACCATAAAAGATTCATTCATAGATGTGTCTACAATCAATATCCATCCACAACGATCCATTATATTAATTTTTGTAAAACAAAAATCTTCATACATACATAGTATCATCACCATAGTCATACGTTCCCATGTTCTCACAACATAACTCTACCAAAACATAGAATTTTCTAAACCATGCAAATCAATACATATTTATAAGGGTGGGGAATTTCCCTTAACCGTCCATGCACCTTACAAAAATAGGCCACATGCTAATAATAGCCATGTGCCCTTACATGATAAATACAAGAGCATGCAAGCTCAATAATAATAGATTATCTTATAATACATCTACGGTCTAATTCTATCAATAGCCTCAAAACTTATGCATGGCGCTTGATCTTCTATTTTCCCATAATAGTCTTCGCATTCTCTTCAAGCCTTCTACAAAACATGCACTGCACTCAAAGTATGTCATTAGCTTTATCCGAAAAATGGCTAAGTCATGAATCCTCTCCTTTCCCAAAGATTCCCTATTTGATTATACTTCCACACGCCCGATGTATGCGTGCCCCATCCTTTTCTTCCTTGAGTACTTAGGCTATATTATATCACCCTAACATTACCCCACACTAATTTCATTTTTCCCCCAACAATGGGTAATCACAATTTATCTCTCCATGAAAAATAATAAAGAATGAAAGAATAATTGTACAAAGAATGAGAAAATACTTAGCACCCTACTCTTCCACAGGGAGAATTAACTCAGGATATTCTTCCTTGATCTCTACCTCTAAGTCATTCCAATCATTTAGTGCTTTAGTTGTCTTGTCCATAATATCTACAAGAAATGCTTCCACTTCATCAAGTGTCATGTTATCAATTTCATTTTGTATTATTCTAAGAACATTGACCAAGATTGAGATTATTCGTCCATGATGTCCATTTTCTACGCTATTAATTTCCCAATGTCTTTTAATTTCTCCTGTGTGGGTCGTGGGATGCTACAAGCTCATCGCACTTGTCTTTTATCAATGTAAGCCTCTTCACATGTCCAATTGTTTCATTCTTTACCACTTTCAAAACCTCGTCTTCTTCGGCCATGCTTCTTGTCTTAATAATCACATCTGGGGCCGCACACATGTTTAATGCCAAATCTTCCTTCTTTAACTCATCCTTCAAGGTCTGCAATAAGGCCTCATAGCTTATAATCTTGCGTGTTATAGTTTCCTTAGGCATTTGCACCTATTTTTCAGCATCCTTGGGTTTTGGCATGTGTACGGGTCCTCATCCAAGAATAGGTGAACTATTGTGTGTAAATAATGCAAAGCAGATGGAAACTCCTTTGCAACCTTATCCTCCAAATTTGGCCTCTTCTTCATAACATCATCACCAATTTTCTCAAACATGCTAAGTACCGAATGCCCTATCACCTTAGTTGTATCTTTTTCTTCTCGCTGCATTTGATCTCTTTTTCTTTGTCCTTCTTATCATTCAACAACACTCTAATAGTTTCCTCTTTATCAATAATTTGGTGTGCAACTTCGTAGATATCTTTGTTAAATAATTTCTTACCTACTCATTAGACATAATAGAGGGCTTGACATTCACATGCCTTGAATGGGGTGCCTTCTTCATTTTACGTGAAACACATGATTCTTCACACACATTGAAATCAAGCTCATCCATATAAGTCTACATAGTCCAAGATAATTACTTGTGTGTACATTTGTTCACCATTTCTATGTCCATGAGCTCCCATCCATATAATTTCTTGGGCTCCAAAGTGCTTTGGAACCACGTGTGTATGATTTTACTTATGTCTTCCACATAACCAAATGAAGGAGTCTCATAAATCGTGTCCTCCTTCCCTTTTCTAGATCATTTAACCTTTGAAATCTAGGTGCTTGAATCTAGTACCGGTCCTTCACCTTCTTATGTGGTATGAGGCTTGACTTATCTATTTCTCTCTTTGTCTCCTTCAACTCCTCTTCATCATTCATCACATCTTCCGAAGGATCCTCCATATCGGGAGTCTCAGATTGGGGTACGTGGCGTGTTGTCCCCAAATTCACCTTCCTCGTCATCCTTCTTATGTTTATACCTATGCCTTTTTTTTTTTTCTTTTCAGGTTATACTTTAATAGGTGAAGTCCTAGGTGACCTCCTAAGGGGCTATGAAGTTCCCACACTCTGAGCCCTTGTTCTTCTTAGCACTCTTTTCAACTGAGGCTCCTCGCATTTTGTTCCACATTTATCCGCATGACACCTATCTCCAACACTTCATCATCTTTCTAGAATGGGGGTCACCTCACGCTCCTCTCTCTTTTCTTCAATAGTGGGCTGCCTCCTACGGCCATGCTCTAAGCCTCCACTATCTTCCTAAATTTCTTCGTCATATCCTTCTTCTTCTAAGGGAAAATTATCCTCTTCATCCTCTAACATGCCCACATATATATTTTCCCTTGGGTGGTCTAAGGAGTTTGAGCTCATTCTCTAGATACTTCCCATTTTGCATCTTGGGATTCGATATATGTATACGAGATCCGCGCCAACTTCCCAATGGCCAAGTTTACAACCTTCATATTAATATCATATGAAATTAATCTTTCAATATATGCAGACTTACCTCGATAAACGTAATTCTTCCTCAGTGTGTGGTAGTCACAGTCTACCTTATCCACATTGAAAATGATCGGCGCATGTCATAAAACCTATGTACAGATGCCTGGAATTAGCATGCGGTGAAGGCACACGAGATCTTACACCAAGGGATCCACTTTCTATCCTTCATCCCAAAGCGGCCTATGCAAAAGTATTTATACACTGCAAATTGTACTTATTTATCTAATACTGAAGGGAGTTCCTTGGGTATCCTCCATTCCTCCTCAAATTTAGCATGTAAGCATTCATACGACATCTCTGCCCTCTTCCTAAATGGTCCACTCATGGATCCATCACATGTATATTTGGAAAACCTTTCTATCAGGGATTTCTTTTCTTCTGGGTACTGCCAAATTTTATCTTTCAGCCCATCGGGCACCCCAATTTCAACAAAAACAAGTGATAGAAGTACTACACCAAAGCTGATTTTATTACGTTCATGTGATTCCTCAATAATTGTTTCAAAAATGAAGTTATCCAAGTTATATACAACCCCTTCTTTCATATTCTTCACAATATGCAATTAGGCCTTGTTTACCTATGACCAACGTTCTTCATTGTTTATCTTTTTTAGGAGGCGGGTTGCTACCTGAATGTCTAGATACTTTTTTAATTTAGGAATTTCCATCCCGCTCCCTCCGTTAGTGTATCCTCGTACCTTCTTAGTTGTTTTTATGGCCTCTTTTTCGGTGAGGTCATTTCTTAACTCGCATCGAAACTCCTTAGTCCTTTCAAACTCCCAATCAAGGGTACGGTGATCCCCATTCATCGCTTGAAAAATAGAATAAGTCCTCATGGACTTTTCTCATCAACCACTAGTACAACTTTTTAGGTTTTCTAAAATAGGGGAGCTCATACAACTGCAAAAATCCCACCTTTGTCAACAATTTCTCACCCACATCATCATAGACAACCATGTCATTTGTTGTTCTCTTTGATGTCTTCACCACAAGAAACTTATCCAATTCATCCTTGTTATCTTTGTTCATGTGGTTGTAGTCACTAACATTGCAATGGTGAATGTGAGAATCCCAATCACAACCCATAAAAACACCTTTCGGGTATTGCATTTCCAAAAAGATTCTCTAAAGAGCGTCTTCAACTTCAACTTCAATTTCAACCTCCTTTTCTTCTTCCCCCTTGTCACCGCTCTAGGTGCTCTCTTTGGTGCCATATCAACTATAAAGGTGTGTTCTTTTAACTTATTCAAGCTCTTTAAATCAACCTCACATGCCGTAGCTCGAAGTCACATGCCCTAGCTCAAATCCAAACCCTAATGACAATTTTATTCATCGCACACCTCTACTTCACTCAAACACTTCTCCAAATGGAGTGACAATCACCCTGGTGTGTAAATCTGACAAATTCAACTAGTTCGTAGCTCTCTGCACTTCACAACTCATTTGCTAGCTCACTCGTCAACAACTCACTCGAATGCTCTTGATCGCAAAGGTGAAAATGATTTCACAACACCACCTTATATATATTTTCAAAACGTTTTTGCATTTATTGTACTCCACCTACAACCATACTTATCATTAACTCGCAGTCTTTATTTCCTTTTTCCGCATTTATTTTTTCGTGCCACAGTCATAACCTTCTAGCACGCCTACTACTCCTTAGCTAAAGACCTCCTTTCGCATGCCTCCATGCGCGCCCAAGTACCTATCCACTGCACCTTTTACTAAGTAATTCCCATTGTTGCAGCCTACCTCATGTTACACTTTGAGTCCATACCTTTACAAGTGGTCTTCATTCATAAACAATATTTTTCTATCCACACCTTTATTTCAAGCACCTACATAATAATTCTATACACATACCCATTCTTCGAGAGGACATTCAAATCTAGTCCATGTATCTTGTTTACACTCCTACCCACACTAAGGGTATGCACAGTCCTCTTCGCATGAATCCAAAAATAATAATCAAATTTTGGCACGTATGCACACTTATTACACCAAACACTAAACTAAATTGACAAATCATAGCAATGATGAAGGAAACACATATAAAGGAAATGCATTAAGGAAATCTAAGATAAGTGGTGATATTGCCTTATTATAAACACCAAGAAGATTTATTTATAGTAAGGCTTCAACCTACTCTCGTTGAACTAACCTGGGAAACCGTGCTCCATCCAAAGTGTCTCTAACTTGAAAGCACCTAAATCAAGTATGTAATTTATAATGGTCCTAACCAATGCACTTTAAGCTTTCCAGGGTGGAGAAAGAAATTAGAGTCATAAAGAAGAACCATTTTTCCAACTTTAAGCTTCTTATCATTAATATGTCTATCATGCCATGCCTTCTACCTAGATTTTTCTATCTTTTGACTCCAACATGCTATAGCGCACCTTTCATCCAATTGCATCAATTTATCAATTCACTCTTCAAGTGCTTTTCGATCATCCAAGCCTCCCGCATGTGTAATATGTAGAGAAGGTAACATGAATTCCACTGGTAGAACAACCTCCATGCCAAACACCAATTGAAATGATGTGGCTTTATTCAACCTCTTATAAGTTGTCCTATATTCCCAAAGTACAACAGAGAATTTATCATCCCAATCCTTCCTTCCAACATCATAAATTTTAGTCAATGTGTGGCTCAATATGTTGTTAAAAGTCTCAACAATTCCATTAGCCTAAGGGTGATAAGGTGTTGTTTTATGGTGTGCAACCATAAATTCTGCCAATAGTATCCTGATGGTCTCATTAAGAAAATGATTACCCCTATCACTTGTCAAACTAAATGGTACCCATACTGCTGATAATATTTTCCCACATAAACCTTATCGGCATAGTTGTCATGTAATCCTTTGTAGGCTTTGCTTCTATCCACCTTATAAGATAATATGTACAAGTTATGATGTAGCGTAATCCAGTCCTATGCATGGGTGGGGAAATAGGACCCACAAAGTAAATTTCCCACTTTTCAAAAGGTTTAACACTATCAATAGGCATCAAAGGCATTTTATCTCTATGCCCAATATTTCCAAGGCACTGACAATGGTCATAGGCCTTACAATATTCTTTACAATCCTTATACATAGTGTTTCCCACCATAGGCCTACGAGTAGAATCTTTCCCACAGTGGCACCTCCTACATAATGTCTACGGAATACCACCACAATCCTCCTTCATAATATATTCACACTCATGTGCAAGTTTACCTTTGGTGAAAAACCTCATCTTCACCTAGTTTGTATAAGTCTCCACTGATCAACATATAAGGTGCCGCATGTATATCAAGTTGTTTCTTTTCTATATTCTTCATTCCTTCAAGCACCACACCTGTTTGCAAAAATACAACAATATCTTCTAATTCAGAGGGCCCGTGATTTAATCTAAATAGCTGTGTATTTGGCATTGTGTCCTAAATGCTTTGTGCATCCTCGCTTGTATTAATCCTTCATAAATTATATGGTGCAGAATTGCTCTTTCCTGGCTTAACCACCACTATGAAATCAAACTCCTGAAATAATAGAATCCAATGGCATATGTTCCCTTGAAAAATGGGCTTATTCAATACGTACTTTAATGCCATGTGATTGGTATAAAATATAAAGGGTGTCACCAGCAAGTACTATCGAAATTTATGCAACATGTAGATCATGGACAATGCTTCATGCTCTGTAGTAATGTAATTTTGTTCTTCTGGAGTTAACTTCCTTCTTGAAAATAAAATAGTATGATCAACAATCCCTTCCCCAAGATAGGCTAATACCATGCTAATGTCTATGCCAAAAGTGTCCACATGCACATGAAAAGGTTTGGTCCATGAAGGAAAGTGCAGAATAGGTTTTGTACTAAGCCTTTCCTTCGTTGTCTCAATTGCAATGCTGTTGTACCTCACCCCAATGGAACTTGTCTTTAATTTTTAATAATTCCTCTAAGTACACAATGATCTTTGCATAGCCTTTAATGAAATTTATGTAATAGCTTATGCTCCCCAAGAATCCATGTACCTCGCTCTGGTTAGTAGGTTCTTTTAAGCCCAAAATGGCAATAACCTTAGCCAGATCCACTAACAAACCTTCCTTACAAATGATGTGACCTAGCAAAGTCCCAAAAGATGTAGTTAAAATGTAGTTCTTAATGTTTAAAGAGATGTTCAACCGACAAAGCACCTTTCAAACATAAGCCTCAAATTATCACAATGATCCTTCATGAGCCCATAAACTATACAATCATCTAAATAAACTTGTAAGAACTTGTGAATAAATTCCTAGAATGGCTACACAAAAATGCGTGAAAATACTTGTAGGTGCATTCTTTAATCCAAAGAGCATAAGCGTGTATGAAAAACTTACCCATCATGTAGTGAAATTTGTCTTTTCTTGATCCTCTTTCACTATCCTCACCGATGATATCTAGAAAATCCATTAGTGAAGGAGTGATCTTGCACCATGTAATTACTTCCAAGATTTATTCAATAAAAGGTGTGGGCAAGGGATCTATTACACATGCAGAATTTTACTCCCTATAATCCATGAAAATTTCGATTTTTCCATATTTATTAATGATAATCACCATAGGGCTAACCCACTTTGATTTATCTATGGGCTCAATGATTCCATAATTCAACATCTTGTCAATTTCTTCTTTCACCTTGATGCGTAGGTTAGGATTCATCCTATAAGGCCTCTTCATATCCGTGTGCATACTTTACTTTAGCTTGATTCTCATATCACCCAAAGATTCATGTTGTACTCATGAATAAATTAGTTATGCTATGGAAATGAAGCTAAAACATATAACCTCAAAAGAATGAACCTAATATACACTAAACCATCATGATAAGAGATAAACAAGAGAGCTTTATCATTGTATAAACTTAGATTAACTCTAAACTAACATATATATGATACTCTTTATTCTTTAGATCACTACTTAAGCATTGAACCTAAGAAGATCAACTTAGCAATCAAATGGATGATTAGTTGTTTTATGATTCTCAAATGTTCAAGAATAGAGTCTCACCATTAATGGCTACAACACCATATGGCTCTCTCCATATTACTTGAACTTGGATTATGGATGTAAATGGAGGTGTTAGCTCAAGATTAATGGAGGAGGTAAGCTTAATATCAAATGTCTAATTAGCTTAAAGATAATACAAATGAGATCCTAAAGCAAGGTGTTCTTAGTGTTAATAAGATATCCTAAATGTGAAGGTGTAAGGTTGAATGGGAAGGCTTAGCCTTGTATTTATAGTTTTCTATTTGGAAGAGTTTGGAATTTTGGTGCATGTGGGACTAAAGGTAAGCCAAAAGAACTTTATGATTAGGAGTGGTAAACATGCTTTGGACTAGTTAAGCTAGGTTTAGGCTAGTTAAACTTGATTAGAAAGTGATTAGAGACTCATTGAGAGTTGGGAGGAGTCTGATTAACTAGATGTGATTGATAGATAGCCTAGGAAGCCTATAAAAGTGATCCAGAGGGAAATATGAATATGTTTAGCTAATAAAAGGGGGTTTATTAACCAAATGGGTTGAATATAGGAGGAATACAACTAATAGGATGTCGTAAATGGTCATCCAAGAATGGAGAAAATAATGGCTTATTAACGAAGTGTCATCGATCAGTTGAATTAGAGGAAATGCTAAGTGTAAGCATATTTTAGGTGTCTACATTTTCCCCTCTTTAGGGTGGCATAATTGATGTCACTTTAAATATAGTATACAAACATAAACAAGAAAATAAATTGAAGGGGTAGCAGAAAAATTAATAGAATGAAGGATGCCCCCTCAAGTATCGATGGGGTGATGAAAGAGGTCGATTGACATTCAAAAAGATTAAGGAAATAGATAAAAGATGAAGGGAAGAAAGGGAATATAGAAGAAAATGAGGATGAGGAAGGGGGAATGAGCTAACATCCATCCAGTGCCTTGTAAACAACTTATTTTTCATCATATTGCTAATGATCTTCATCATCGGTCCTTATTAGAAAATAATGAACAAAAGTGTAGTATGACATGAAAATACATATACAAACAAATGTCCTTTCATAAAAACATCAACTCTATACAACATACAAAATGCAATGCAATACGAGAAAGTAAAATATGCCTAACTCCATGAAACATACATAATGCAATCTAATACAAGAAATTAAACAAACTAACCTAATAGAAAAACATAATGTAATGTTTTTGTTATCAATCTTCATTCGACCTATGTGAATTAATGACAATGGTTGATGATGGTATCCCAAGTAAGGATGCATGCAAGGGGGAAAATGGAGGACACTTGGGTCCGATCAAAAATTAATTGTGCACTACAACACAATATCAGAAAAATTGTTGTGCCCCAAAGTACATGACATAGTAAGAAAACTCGGATTTCTTAATGGAGGTAGATCTAGATGATCTGCAAGTTGCACACAAGAATAGGAGAGAACCAAAGAGTGATGTTTTGTAGGATGATTTTCAATTTTAGAAGTTTTTGAAACGTATTTCAATGTTTTGATTTTTCCAACATATTTGAAATTTTTTTCTATTTTTCTAACATATTTGAATGTTTTTGTGATTTTAAAAGTTTTATAAACTTATGTACGGGAAGATGAAGAAACATGGATGCCCTGTAGTGATAGGTTAGATGTACAAGGGTAGAATGCCACATGTATGCACAAGAAAGTGACGATGTAAAATTTTACCGCAATAAAGGGAGGTATTCAAAGGAAAGCTCTTCATGCGCAGTAAGGGGGTCAAGGCCAATATGGATAGGTTCAACATAATGATGAATGTAAACCCATGAAATGTTTGGAAGGAGCAAGGATTACGCCAAAGTGTAATGCGGCCAAAAACTTAACGATAGAAAGGAACTCGGGATATTGTTTTTTGAAAGGGACAAAGGTGTCCATAAATATGGAAAAAGGGTAATTTTATACACATGGATGTTCTAAACGAAGTAAAAATGATGTGAATGATATGAAAATATATGGAAAATGAAGCCATAGGATTTAATGATGAACATGTAATTAGCCAAAGGCACAAATCTCAAGACAAGATATGGAATAAAGAAAGAGTCTAAACAATGTCTTAAGTGAGACACTTGGTAACATACTAATATTATTTTCTCATAGAGATCCAATATGTGCATGTGGAAATTAATTATCTCTTAAAGGGAAGATTTGATAAACAATAAGTTAATACACCCTAGCCAATGTGTAGGAATGATTGATTTTCAAAGTTTATTTGTGAATGGATGGTGGAAGGAGAGTCATACATTGTTCGCTGCTGCCATATGGGCATCCATAGCCTTGCAATGAAGATGCATTTGATTTTAATAAGAATATTTCTCTAATACCGAGTAAGGCGTTCATAACCCTAGTAGAGATATTGTAAATACCCTAAGAGAGAGTTATATATCAATTTGCTTTTTCTTTTAGCTTTTTCTTGTTCTATTTGATTGATTCTTTTACTTTACAAGCGTATTTTAACTCTCTTGATTTGACAAGGGTTAAGAACCAGTAATGGCTTGATGAAAGGATGTGGAAGTGATTACGATGATGAAATTGGCTCGTGTCAACAAATATGTCCAAAAGTTTCATCGCAATAAATTTATTAGATTTAAATTTGTGATAGGATCTCTACGAGGTCGGTCATTCTTTAATTTATCGAGGTGATAAAAGACCTGGGTCAAATAGATACCATAGATATAAATATTGCAAAATGTGTGCAAATTGGATAACCAAAATATCACCGATGGGATGAAAATGATGGGTGAATTGTAGAGGAATGAAAAGAAGGGGATGAAAGAACATCCTTGGTGTACGCAATACATGTTTACAATGTGATCTTTGTACCTTTAATTTTTAATGTTTTCTCAATTTTTTTGTATTTTCTATTTTTTGGAAGTAGGACTAACAATGTCACTCGGTGTGATAGGATCCAACAACAATGTGTGTGATTTCCTTGATATAGGATACTAGGAGTTTTTACTTATCAAGAGTGATATTATCTTCGATCTTAATGATTGTGGTGAGCTCATATTCAACAAATGACTGTGATTTGTTTTGAAACATGGATTTCGTATGTGGGAGCTTGATTTCCCTATCCAAAGGTTTATGCACTTTGCGCCATGCTTAAAGGTTACCTTGGTGTGCTTTCTTGAATCACATTTGATTTACAACTTTTATATTGTTCTAGTTTTTCAAACTTTTGGAAATCTTTGGAGTTTTGATTTTAGCTTGATAATGAACTTGTTTGGGTTTCTTATAGGCAACTATGTGACTTGTCTAATCCCAAGAAGTGGGAGAAGAAAGTGGAGGTTTATGATTGGTGATAGGAATGGTAGAGATGGTGGTGGGATTTCCCTAGTTATTGATAGAATAATGATATGATGATTGAAGAGGATATGAGCCAAAGAATGAAGAGGATGGGCTATCAGGAGGTGAGCCATAGATAGAAGATGGAAGGCTACTAGGATGTTTCCCAAGATGGAAGAAAAGGGACAACTCAAGGTGTCCCATAGATAGAAGAGGATGAATGGATATTGGGACACAACCCCAAAATAGAAGGTAACGGGTTACCCCAAGGTGACTCATATATAAATTATAATGGAGGGCTACTAGGACGCGACCCTAGAATGGAAGAGATGAGGGGATACTAGGAGGTGACCCACAAATAGAAAATGGAGGGCTACCAAGTGGTGGCCCAAGGATAGCAAAAGATGATGGGATACTAGGACATGGCCCAAGAATGGAGGATAAAGGGCTACATGGATCGAATTCACTAATAGATAGTAGAGGGCTACTAGGATGTGGTTGAAGGGAAGATGAAGATGGGCTACCAGGATGTGTCCCACACATAGAAGATGAAGATGATGGGCTACTTAGCGGTGACCCAAGGTGTAATTGTGCTTGAGGAATTATGATAGATAAATAATGATTGGATAATGAGAAGATAGGCCATAGATCAATGCAAGACCTGACATCTCATCATGCTCAGAGGAAGGTGAAGATGAAACAATATAATAAGAATCAATGACCTTAGGTTATTTCTCAACATTTTGATAAAAGGAATAAAATGCTTCCTCCCCATATGTGAGTGTATCAAGTTCTAGAAATAATCCTTTTTTAATCCTATAGAGGGATATATTTGTGTAGTTTGATTTTTCCTTCATTCTCGAGAGAAATTGATCAATAGAGGTTATTTTTCTTTGACCATAGGAGGTTGATTAGAATAAACACGACCAACATGCATGGAATTTTTAGAAGATGTGTGATGATGTAGACGAGGGAAGGCTTGACCCTATTATATCCAAAAAAATGATATAGTGCATCGAAAATATATCTTAGCATATTGTTTCTTGTGAATTTGTCTCTGTGGACGCAAACATCGATCTTTAGAATATGGATGAGGAAATGGTGTGATATGGTTGAAATGGCTAAAAGGTGAAAGAGGGATCAAATTTTTATCAATAAGACAAGATGACTTGAGAGACGAAGTAGATTTTGATCAAGAAGTCTTGCAAGTGGAAGGAGATGGAATAGGTTTTCCTATAAGATGACCTATTACGGGTATACAAAGAGAGACAACCATCCAAGCATGATATTTTGATGTAAGTGTCGGTTTAGATGAATGCAACTTGGGATTAGACTTAGATAATTGATTATAGGAATTTAAAGTTAGAGATATCTTCAATGGAGGAAGGTGTCGTTGAGGCGACGAATAAAGGAGATCATGTGAAGGAAGCGAAGAATGCAACATAGGAGTCACTTCAGATATTTGATGAAGAGGGTCCTGCAAAGAAAGGGAGGACCACGATATAGGAATCGCATCTCATTAATATTTCTAATCGAAGCCTCAAAAGACTGAGAGGCATCAAAGGAATAATTTGGATCAGAATCAGAAGAAGAGTGGGGGAACTTGAATAATAATTTGGATTAGAATCATCCAAACCATACCACCAAATATGAGATGAAGGTGGGGAACAAGGTACCCAAACGGGCCTTCTAGCATGAAGAACTAAACGAGGTTTAGTTGTAATGGGCATATTTTGATGTGAATGCCTAAACCTAGGTTCCGTATTGTTGTAAGTATGAGGAACCATGTGATAGTTAGTCATTGTTGGTGTCATTTAGGTACAAATGCCTAGACCTAGATAGTGTGATGGAACTTTCTTCAAAGTGAAGAAAGCTTCATGTCAATTCTGGTAGTATAACGGAAACAAACTAGACATTTTGTGAACAAGTAGAGGATGCTTGTGTGTTTTTCCAAAGGGAATCTAAGGAAAATACACATTGTAATGGCACAATTTCAATGATCCAATCAAGGTTTGGACTACAAGTCATGAGTGCGAAGGATCAAAGAATCTAAAAGGATTGTCCCTAGAAAAACAAGTATACAATATGAACGATCACAAGGGAAAAATCATGCCAATGCAAAACACAAAACGAATCAATAAGGAAATACTCCTTATGCAAATGCATGTCTTAATGAAAGTTCGACACAAAGATGATCAACACAATGTTAATGCTTAAGTAAAGTTCAAAATGAACAAGGCATAAGTATTAGCAAGGGGTAGACGTGACTCCCAATCAAAGGATACCACGATGAGTTTAGAAACCAACAAGGCCTAAACATCAAAGGGGAGGATTACAAATGTAAGCTATGTAACCACACCAATTGGAGACATTAATCAGGATTCACAAATAAGTGAGATATTTGTGCCAAAGTGGTATCGAAATGATGCAAACAAAGTAACCGAAACTCTTCAAGATTTTGGACAATGTTTGAAGTAAAATTTAGTCAATGTATACTATGGATGTGCTAAAATGTGGGAAGTGTAATGCCACAATGCGGAAACTTAGATCACCTTTACGAGAAACATGACGTGAGTATCTTTAATTGTGTCAAGACAATGCGAACAAGGTAACATGTCTAAGGGAGATCAAATGATGAATTAATCCTAACTATGATGATGATCTTGAAATCAAGATCTAATGGCTATCAAGATATGAAAACGCATTTAACACACTTTAGACATTTAACGACTCATCTATAAACATGGATGAGCATAAATGGACATAAAAGTGGTGAAAAAATCCATTGATAACACTCGAAAACCATGCCTTCCCTTGTTCCAAATGGGCAACAAGAATGCAAAGGCGTAGACCAAGTCGTGGTGAAACAAGGTAGTATAACTTCGACAGAGTTTCTCCTTATCCTAGGACAAGTGAAGAACTAAGAAAAAGTGATACGTTGTGAGCTTCATGATGAATATCACTAGACCCCATCTTTAATGGACTCTCCCCTTGTTCATATAACAATTTTTTGAATATGAAGAAGTTAGTATTCTGTGATGGCTCTTGACTCAATGATTTGGACTAGCATAATTTGGCCTCTTAAAGAAATGGTTTTCCTATTATATCTCGTAACTAGTTATGACAAACATCCTCTACAAACTCAATTTACCAATAAATTCACAATGAATAATCTTAGTGTATTTTGGCTTTACTTTACCCCCTTAAAATATAGTGAGCAATGAATGTGTCCACGTGTATCTTTCATCTTTGGGTCGTAATGGAGAACATTTTGGTGTTAAACTGACAATGGAAAATCTAGTCAAGTGAGTAAAGTGAGGTGCTTCCTATTTCATCCACGAGCTTACTAAGTAGTGGATTACTTTAGGGTTCCTAGAAACACCCCCATTTTTGTAACTTAAGGTGTTATGCCAAATGAGTTATGTTCTAGTTGAGTGGATACGAAGGTACCCTTTTCCGAATCTACATATACAATGTGTTGGATGTGGTGTGTTTTTTATCTTTTTAGATTTAGTGAGGTTTTACACCGTTAGGAAACCTACATCAAACACGTTATCTTGCTTTTTTAATCTTGATTCTTTAACACACAATTTTTAGTCCTACCCAAGATGGTTGGGAATTTTCCAAGCGATCAAATCATCATATAAAGGAGATAAAATGTCATTTTTTATTTCCCAAATCATCCTAAGACGCAAGGAAAGAGAATACACGACAAAATACCTCATTAATCTTACGAAAATAGAAAGCACTCAATCAAATGCAAAAAGTAAGTTGGTTTTAACAAAATTTTGAAGTTAATCGTGTTAGAAAAAACTTAGTGAAGTGTTTTTTTAAAGCATAAAAAAAGGGATATTGAGGCATTTTTATTCCCAAGATCACCTAGAAGGTGTGAGGGAAGAGCATACACATTTCAAACCCTATAAATAACAATGCAAACACTTAAACTAAGTTAGTAAAAAACATATGATCAAAAGTAACCTACAAACCACTGTTAGAACCCTAAAAAAGTTAGAAAACTAAGAAAATTAGATCAAAAATTTTCAGCGGCTTTGAGTATTTTGCATTGTTGGAGCTTTCGTGAGCATTTCGAGTTTTGAAGATAGAAGCAATGATACCAATTGTATATTTTTTTGGACATTTCATCGCAAATTTTTCTTCATGTTATTTTCGTTGCCTATTCAAGTTCTGAAAATAGATCAACGAGCTAGGTGATATGACCTAAACTAGGAGCAATAAAAATAATAGGAATGACTCTAGATAAAACAAAGATACATGTGTGCTCTTTTTAGAATGTGTGCATGACTTTTGGTACATGCATGCCCTTTAGGATAGTGCACGTGTTTGTTAAAACACACAAAGATAAATTATACATGTACGTATAGAATGATGCCTACATGGGATTTTCAAGCATGTGCGCATCCAGGATAAAATGACAAATAACACAGAGGGTGGATTTATAGGTGCATGTCTAGAAGGATGTCTGCATGAGCCTTTTAACATGTGCACACTATAGTAGATGTGTACTCATCCTAGGTAAAATGAAAAAATGACATAGAGGGTGGGTTTATGCTTGCATGTCTAGAATGATGTGTGTGTGATCCTTTTAATGTGTGCACACCATAGAAGATGTGTATGTGTCTCTAGTTCAGTTGATAGGGTCAAGAACACTACTTTTATGTATACACCCTTTTGACGTGTGTGTGGGCCTTCTAACAGTATGCGTCCTTTTTTACATGTGCATACGCGGCCCTAAAAATCCACCAAAAATATGGAAACCTAAAATCTAAAAATGTAAACAGGTCCTAAATTAGTCTTTTAACTAATTTTCTTACACAAATGCATTAAATACCTATGTTGAAGGGAGATTTAACACATATAAGTTTACCAAATGCTTGACAAAACTAGTTTTCCTAAAAACATAAAAATGGTTAGAAAAAACATGTAAATGAAAAAATTTAAACAACTTCTAATGGAATATGGAGTTAGTCCCACCGGTGTGCCATATGTATTCATGAATAAATTAGCTATGTTATGGAAATGAAGCTAAAAGATATAACCTCAAAATAATGAACCTAATCTACACTAAACCATCATGATAAGAGATAAGCAAGAGCACTTCTATCATTATATGAACTTAGATTAACTCTAAACTAACATACATATGCTACTCTCTACTCTTTAGATCACTAATTAAACATTGAACCTAAGAAGATCAACTTAGCAATCAAAGGGGTGATTAGTTGTTTTATGGTTCTCAAGCTTTCAAGAATGGAGTCTCATCATTAATGGTTACAAGGCCATATTACTTGAACTTGGATTATGTATGTAAATGGAGGTGTTAGGTCAAGATTAATGGAGGAGGTAAGCTCAAGATTAAATGTCTAATTATCTTAAAGCTAATAAAAATGAGATCCTAAAGCAAAGTGTTCTTTGTGTTGATAAAATATCCTAAAATGTGAAGGTGTAAGGTTGTATGGGAAAGCTTAGCCTTATATTTATAGTTTTCCACTTGGGAGAGTTTGGAATTTTTGTGCATGTGGGACTAAAGGTAAGCCAAAATCACTTTATGATTAGGAGTGGTAAACATGCTTTGGACTATTTAAGCTAGGTTTAGGCTAGTTAAACTTGATTAGAAAGTGATTAAAGATTCATTGAGAATTGGTAGGAGTCAGATTACCCAGATGTGATTGATAGATAGCCTAGGAAGCCTATAGAAGTGATCCAAAGGAAATAGGAAGATATTTAGCTAATAAAAGGGGGTTTATTAACCAAATGGGTTGAATATAGGAGGAATACGACCAAGAAGGTGTCGTAAATGGGTATCCAAGAATGGATCAAAGAATGGTTAATTAACAAAGTGTCATCAATTGGTTGAATTGGAGGAAATGTTAGGTGTAAACATATTTTAGGTGTCTACACATGTGCCCTTTCAATTCATGATAGCCCCTAAGAAACAAGTCCTGGAAGTCATGAAGTAGTTCAATTATCTTAAAACCTCGAGTTAGACCAATAATCTCTAATAATGGCCTCTTTAGGTACAACATTTGTCCTAATGTTAAATTTCTTAGTTTTCATAGGCTAATGGTAGAGGCGAGGCCTTCTCATCTACATTGTCTAAGACCTCACGTGTACCCTCTGTATACTCAACATCTAGATTCTCCACTTCTTCATCATCAATGATGTAGACAATCTTACCATTTTTTTTTTCTAGGTAGGTGCATCCAATCTATTTTGCATCTGTCTCTTCTTTCAAAACGTGCCTCCACATATGACTCCCTAGTAATTCCTAAATAGTTTCTTTAGCCTTTGCACTACCTCCCATAGTCAAGTGCTTTATAACCTATAACACCTCATTCACTAGAGGTTTAGTGGAAAAATAGTAAAATCTTTGAATCATAATTGTAGTTAGCTCTTTCCAGTTTCTAGTTTAAATATTCAACTCTGCATAGACATACCATGCGCATGTGTAACCTCACAAGGTGTAGTAGATCTTGTGCACCCATAGCGAAGGTGGTAAGGCCTCCTACCCCTCTATCCAAAGTCTCTCACACTACTAAATGTGGTACTAAACAAGATCCTTGTCATGAAATTCACATATCGAGTAAGCACATTACTTTGGAGAAATCTAGTAGAGAAGGTAATTCTCACTTCCCCACTCCAAAATATTGTTCCTGTGAACCATCCACTAATGCGTTGTTGTCCTACATAGAGTATAAACTAGCATATTTCTTCTTTCCACCTGATCTATCCATGTAAATTCCATAGCGTGCTAGAATACTTCAGGATTTCCTTTTCCAGTGTACCTTGGTACCTAGTTGCTACCCAAATGCCTAACATAATGTGGGTTGCTTATATGTGTAACTTCACTTCTTACTTCACGCCCAACCATCTCATAAGTTTCATGTGCCCAATTGTCACATGCAACACTTACAGTATCACTCATGGAATATGCATCATCCCATTGGAGAACTCCTTCCTTTGCTTGTTCAAGTACTTCTAGGTCTCTAATGGTGCACACATAAATTTAGTTTAAATACTCTTTGCTTAAGGGCTCTACATAAGGTGCAACTTTTCCATCTGCCAAAGGAATAATGATGCGCTCTTCCTTGTTCTCAAAACTGATGTAACCCCTATTGAATCACATATCAATGTTGTTTTCATAACACCAATGGGGCTCCCAAGTAATGCATGAAAAATGTCATCCTCTCGCAAGTGCCAAGAATTCAAAGTCCCCAATAAACTTGGCCCCTTGTATAGTAATAATAGCATCCTTTAAAACTCCAATGGGTGTGGCTTTAGTCTTGTTTTTCATAAATGGAACTTTCAAAGATGGTTGTAATGGTGGTCTACCCATCTCGAATCCATGCATCTAAAGTGAGCACATTCACTTCGGCACTGATCAATCAAAATGTTACTCAAGTTCCAGCCATCAACAAAAACTTTCAAAGTAATCTCCTTGTCAGTAATCCAAACTATGAGAAGGAACGTTAGCATACAAAATATGTCTTTTGCACTCAACTCCAGTGTGCAAGGTATTCCCTTTAACCATTCCCCCAACAAAGCAATGATTTTCTCTTGTTTCAGAATCTTACAAACATCCTTTAAATCATCAACATCTGTTTGATTGAGCTCAGTTGATTTCTTATGCTCCAACTTTTTCAATTGTTCTTAAAACATTATATCTCACCATATAAATTCCTAATCACCTCCATGGTTTCTTGATAAACCTCGTTCTGATGTATAGGGTCATGGATAGTTGGCATGTAGTACCTCCTCCTTTGTAATGGCAGTATTCTTCTTTGGAACTTCCCGGCATGCATGACATCAACGTGTGTAGTGATATTCACAGTACCAACTTAGGATCCGGCACTAAATTTTTCATCCATTGATCCTCTACCATGTGTTATACTCTAACCATCCCCGCACCCTTATCTTGCTTATGATTTTTACTCAAGTTTTCATACAAGTCTTGACATTCTTCACAATTGTGGTTCTTTCCAAAAAGAACAAATAATGTTCCGAGGAACTCATTCTTGTAATGATCGGGAGATTTGCATGTATAAATTTTTCTTGGTGGAAATTCACTCCTTCCACAACCATGACCTCGGCCTCTGAATCCTCCATGGAAACCTTGTCCCCTATCGCGGCCCCCATCGATTTCCTTTCATTTTGATCATGATCATGATGCTCATAGTTTTCCTTTGAATTATTATTTGCAACGCTAGTTTTTAATACACAAGTATCAATGGAATCATGAATCTAATCAATAAACCTAGAATTATTTTTATCATGGGTGGTAGACATGTAAATCTTGCAATAACATGACATATTATTTCATATCGTGTGTTGTAGCCATGGGCACTTTGGCTTGAATCATGATCCTGCAATGCAGATCTCACTATCTAGCAACATGGCGTGCAATCGATTTATGAGGGAAATTATCCTTAGTATTACCCTCTAATATATAATCTTTGCACCAAATTCCACTCCATGTCACATGCGTTGAGTTATCTGAAAATTTCTCCAACTATTTAGTCATAGCTTCAATCTAGGCCTCCAAAAATGGGCTCACTCATGTGTCTATGCTTCCCATCGCCTCGGTTCGCAGAGCTTATTAAAGTACCTCACGTGGATATTTATCGGTCTTGTGTGAGATTTCCCTTCTAAAAGGTGTGATCATTCCTCCAATGAACCACTAAGCATGCTAGCTCAGGTGAATGTCATAAGATAACTTTGATAAAAAAATGGTTTTGAAATATGCATCATACTTCCGAACACTCTCGGTTGTACCATGCTTGATTTCCTTAAGCACACTAATTCTCTTCTTCTCAAATTCAGGGATATAAAAATCTTTCAAGAAATCATCCCATAGTGTGGTATAATCTACATAAGTCTAGTCTAGATCAAATTTCTTTTACCAACTATCTGTGCGCCCTTGTAATGTAGTTGCAAACTGACTTACCTTGCGCTCTTGAGTTGTAATCCCCTTCGTGTGCCATAGTATCTCATACATATTAATGTTCTTATCTACATATTTTATCCCTCTCTATTATTGAAGATAAAGATACATCTCCATATATATATATATATATATATATATATATATTGAGTGGGTGTGGACCGTGCCCAATGGATCTAGAACCCGTATTTCCACTTGTGTTTCCTCTGCCCCTAGAAATATTAGATCCACTAGATCTTGATCCACCCGACCCTTCCGATCCTCCTCTTTAATTAGGTAATGGACCATAGGATGCATTTCCTTGTGCTCCAATAGTTGTGCTAACCTGGACTCCCAGCGATGCACATGAATTTTGTTACTTCTAGACATAATTCCAACATTTTGCACACCACATTATTTGTTGATGACACGCCAAAAAATACCTCCAACTATACCTCAAATAACATGGATGTCAATTACATTTCCATAGATGAATAAGATACATGATTAACTCCTGAACTTGATTATAGATAGACTATATATGTCACTACTCTATTGCCCACACTATCTTGCTTACTAATAACTATCATACAAACTGGAAAAACAAGTGTAAGGGCTAGGTTTTCGGGGAGGGATCAAAGTCACACCTGTAATCTAGGTAGCTTCCATAGGTGCACTCTCATTTGAGGTTGAATAGGGTTCTCTGTCATGCTTTTGCAAATGGGGAGTTCCGGATGCTCCACTCTATGTCCATTGTGTGAGCTCTAAATCCTTTGTGAGTCATCTCTCTCCACAACATCATTCATTTTGTAACTTCACGCTACTTCTATAAATCTATCTCATGCACATCATTAAAATTAAGCCAAATTTCTTCACTCTTTCTTTCTATCGTTAGGTCCACCATATTTCACCACACCTTCTACTTCCCCCACCTAGTGGGGTTTAGTTAAATATAGGTTTTTCTTCCAAATCCAAAGTGTCATGATAAATATTTTAACTTCCAAAGGAATACCACACAAATACAATCCTCCGGGCATGCATAAGAACTAGAAATCAACAACATCCGGACAAGAGTATGTAGAAGCGCATACTCAAGAATATATATATTCGAGATCACCATGAAACCAATGATCACTAACATGTATCCACATCATATCTACATCATACAAGGCCTAGAATTCTTCCTGCATCCAAATAAGTGTGGAAAACCTCCAATTTCTATTTGATGTGTAAACTAGGAAAGATAGTGAAGAACGCCTCGTACAGAGCGTCATAAAATTATGTTCAACCCACATGTTGTGGACACCTAAAATTAGCACCGCTAATTCTAGTTTCAGAATCCACTAGGCCCCCTTCATTATCATATTACACCTCTCATATTTATTAAAACATCAACATCATCACAATACTTACCTCACATAAATCCACATCCATCATTAATAAACATCTTACTTCTATACTCTTCATCTTAGGTTATATAATTATAAAGCTACACCCTTTAAATTAATTTATTAATCACTCATCTCACATTTCTTAAGTCACATCCCCCCTTCCCATGTCTAATTAGGTAATTCACATATTCCATTTCACCCCTACACCTCGCCACGCGAACTCGTCATGACCCACTAGTTACGACTAGTTTAACTAGAAAACCCTCTAAAATTTATCCTTATACCTATCCTAACCACCTCTATCCTCATCTAACCTCACCCCACTTATCCCTATGACAAGCCCCTACTTCACACTAGTTACGACTAGTTTAACTAGGGAACCTACCAAAAATACTCCTCATCTATCCTAACCAACTTAATCCCAATCTTAACCTATCAAACTACACATCTCAGCCTCTCTAAGTTGTCACACCATAATCCCCACACTATAGTTCAAAATAGAAAATTTACTCCTTATCTCTCCTAAACTCGAACTTACCAAAATTTCAAGATTCCTAAATCATAAGAGATTCTCCTCTTTTGAAAAAAATCTATAAATATGAATTCCAAGCCTCCATTTCAAGAGAAATCATAGGTTGATGTGACCTTAGGACTTCATATTGTATTTTTCTTACATCATATACCTCTCATAGAGCTAGATATTTTCCCACAACATTTGAAGCATCTTTGAATGTCATTCATATGTCCAGGAATCAAATCAACAGTATTTTTGCATCAAAAATATTCCTCTCTTGGGTAATATCACCTTTTGTTCCTCATTTCTTAAATTATATGATGTAAGTGGTTTCTTTTGTTTCATTACATCATTATGTATTATATCCAAGCTTAAATCAACATTCTTAGCATTCCTTTCAGGTCCCATATTTGTTTATTATCAACCTATATGTTTCCCTTCAGAATAATTGGGGATTCCTTGAATCGCTGGAGATACTCAATCTAAATCAATGGAGATTCCTTAAATCATCAAAGATTCCATCAATAGGGTATTTTGACCCCTAAGCATGCTTTTTAGACCTCCAAATCACATAATCTATTACCACAAGGCTTTTCAAGTGTCTTTTCTATCATATCAAGCTTCTTTGAGCCATCTTTAGCATTTTATCAATCATCTTAATCAAATTTACCATCTTTCTCACACATCTCTCCATATCATTGCTCCTTTGATCCATAGACTCCCATTAGATCAGGTATCACCATCAAACCAACATATAGCCTTGGACCACGTCAGTCCCTCTTCCTTTGCATTGATTGGTTATATTGTCTGTTATCATTTTATTTTATCATCATCGATTAATTTCTTAAAAGTGGATTGACATCCTTGTAAGGAAGTCCATTGACTTCTAGGGACTTGCCTTTTCTAGGTAATCCGCCATAAATTTTCTTAATCTCATCTTGTGTAGTGTATGTGATTGCAAGATTCTTTGCAGGAGAGGGATTTTACCAATCTTCCATAGAGAGTGACATTGAACATTGTCCATCCACATCCATGGGTATCTTGCAAACCCGCCATATTTGAGGTTGATCTAATTTTACCTCTTGGTTTTATCATCTAAATTGTTAAGGTAGAATTTCTTATCAACATTCGGAACACCCGATGAGACCCTTTTCCTTTCTTATTTTCTTTATTTCATTAATAAAATAGTATTTTTTTTTCTAATTCTTTGTCTAATAATCACATGTGATTAGACCAATCACTGTGATTAGGAAAATCAACTACGTTTTGTCGTGTGTTTTTCTCATATATAGCTTCATAGTTTTCTTTCCACTTCTTACTTTCTACTCTCTATTTTTCTTAACATAGCTTCATATTTTGTATGGATATATCATCTAATCAATCCATCTCTACATCCCAAATCCATACACATATCCATATTTAGGCCCAATCAACTCCTCTCATCCAACAACAACAACATACTCAACATTTTTCCACATCTCCCCACATCCCTTTATCACAACCCACTTAACAAAAAATATCCTCTCAAGATACCCCTCATCAATCTCTACATCAAGCCCATCTATTACAAAACTATACTACTTCACATTTTCATCATTCAAATCAATCACGTCCTCTCATTAATTCCTTCACATTTAATCCTACAAATGATCCCATACAATATTTTTCAAACAGATTAGAAAGTTTAGAAACCACTACTAAAGGGTCCAAATAAATCCTCACTTATGATCATGTTTGTAATTAATCCATCCATCCATAAGTATCATATATGACCTATCCTCCGCATTGGGAATTGCCTAAATTTACCATGTTCCATGGCCAGGAGGATCCTCGGCAAAGCCCACATCCTATCCTTTAGAAATTTGTGTTATCTCATCATCATGATCAAGATCTCCTTCATAGAACCTTCCCTATGTCAATGATAGGACTTAATTTGGATTAGTAAAATTCCCTCCCTCAACATTCTTTGTTCTCTTTCACATGTAGTTATCTATGTTTTTCTCAATCACTTCACTATAAATATCACTTGCAAAATCACCATTTCTGATCTTGCTACCATCAAACAATCCAAAAATGAATCCCTTAGAGAATTTTCACTATATGGTAGAGCACTATCAATCAATTCTCTTTTTAACTTCCACAGTTGGAATTAATTGAGTTGTCTACCTAATCATGTTCCCATCACATATCATCCACCCTTAAAATCTATACATTCTACACCTTTGATGAATATTTCTCCATGGCTAGGAAGTTAGAAATCCAATCCCTCAAAGAAGGTCATCTTGATCCTCAATCTCCACATGTTTCATCTTATTCCCTATGTCTTCCTAATATTTAGATGATACTAAATATGTTTTATCTTATTCCCCTAGGTCTTTCTATGATTCAGATGAAACTACCACACATGATGACATTACTTGTCTTCCTGACCCAACACCCTCGATAGATTCACTCCCTATAAATACTATGCATCCCTCAAGATACATCATCAAAAATATTACACATGATCTTCCCTATAAGAAGACATGTTCATCAATGATGATTCCTCTTAAAAAAGAGAATCACTAGATCCTCTTTTCAATTATCCTCACACATCGATATGACCCATGTCATCCATTACCTCCGCACATCCCTTAGACTCAACTTTGGAGACCCTATCTAAGGAGGCATTCATCATCAACTATCTATACATTAAAATTCTTTTAAAACTATTAAGGGAATTGGATAATCCACATGAATATAACTCATCCCACTCATGTCTTGAAACAAGATCCCCCTCATCTAAACCAGAATCAATCTTATCCTCAACTATTCATTTACCATCTAGCCTAGAAAATTTCCCTAAATAAAACACTACATAGTCAAATACCATCACACTCATGGCCTCACCCTTGTAATTTAACATGATTCCCTCTTCTCTATTTAACGTAAATGTAAGAAATATAAATCGATCACATTCTCCGCCTCATCCTTATCATCCATCATAAAACACCCTCCTTTACCTAAAATCAATACTATAAAATATAAGCACACGTCATCTAAGGTCTCAAATTTACCATCCATTTTTGGACCTCATCCTTTATCACAATCTAAGTCTATCAAATCTATGGGTCCACCCTTACCATCAATTTTAAGACTCTATCCTTTAGCTCAATATCATGGCACATAATTAAAATCTTTCTCATCCATTAACCATCCCTCCTCTTCTATTTTAGGACCTCATCCATCATCCAATATTATCAATCACACATGCTATCCCTTTCTTGAATCATATTCTCCCTCTTATCAACCTCGTAACATCCCTATGATTTTCTAAAACCATACAACATATATAAATGCACCCCCATCCAAAAATAAGATGTTTCCTCCTAAGTGCTCTCATAAGTCAAGGTCAAAATCCGTTAATCCAAATCCCCCAAAGGGACTTACATTTATATCCTCGATAAACTCATGCTGGCCTCTCTTATCACATTATCACCAATCAAAACACCCCATCCACATACTTGAAAATATTCCTGGTATGATCAAGAAAAAACTTGTGGTTACCATAGATGCTTAGGGCATAACATGGAGAGTTGTAAAGTACTTAAAGCCATAATCCAACGAATCTTCCTTATTGATGATCTTACCCCAAAAGAGGACCATCCTAAGCCATCATAGATATCACCACCCTTATCAATTTCCTCACCAAAATTTATAGGACAAGGAAGACATCCTTATTCTATCATCAACAATCCTTTTCAAATATATCACTAGTACATTCCTCAAGGTCCATCAATCTTGTCGAGTGCCTTCCTTTGAAGAAAATTTATTCTCATTAGCACCTTCCCATGAAGGTCCATCAATCTCATCAGTTCCTTCCATTGAAGGACCTTTATCCTTGTTAGCACCTTCCCATGAAGTTCCATCAATCTCACAAATCACCTCTTCCTTTGAAGGACCATTATCCTCATTAATACCTTCTAATGAAGGTCCCTCAATCTCAACAACACATTTATTAAAGGTATCTCAACCTCATCAATTTCCATACCTTCCCTTAAAGGTATTTCAACCTCATCAACATCTATGCCCAAGCCACTGATAATGTCTTCACCGAAATTTCCAGAACCAAGGGTTCATGCTCAACCAAATCTCGACAAACCTTCCTCATGTTTTTACATCACCTTCTAGTGAAGGTCCTATCTCAAACCAATATAATTCACCCACCTATACAAACCCAAAATTAACATGCACAAAGAAAATAAAAAAACTAAAGCTCTGTCATCTACCCCTCTTTATTAATTATCCTCTCATACCCCATCCAAATTTCCCATAGCTCCTTTGTCAAGGGCTCCTTTATTTACCATACACTCAATTAATTAAGACCAAAACTTCTATCATTCTTAGGAAATCATTCCTTTTAACACATTTCATTTATATCCACAGTATTATGTTGGGAAGGCTCCTATCTACTGAGACTTTGAAAGACTTACTTTACATGCCTTCCCTTTTACATGTCTAAACCAACCTATCATATCAATCTAATAAAAATGTCATTACTTTGGAGTAAACATGGGAAGCTCTACCTCAACTAGATTATTCCAAATAGCATGGGTCGACCTTTGAAATCCTTGCACTTGTAACATTTCTACTATTAACACATTGACCATCATGACAATAGTCACATCAAAGATCTTATTCCATCATTATCCAGACCATTTTATCATTGTAATGATTTGAAAGCATGTGGTTTTATGTCACTATCCTTAATACACCTTAAATATGAGAACCAAGGCTCTATTCATCACATCTTACACATGCACAAGTTCCTCTTTAGCATGAACCCCTGCAATCATTACATCCATCCACCTTGTCTACCAACCAAAGACATGTCTTGGGGCACACATGTGTAGTTTGTGTACACATTTTATTTCCCTCCTTAAAATGGTCTATTAGGGTCTTCACCTTATCTCAAAATAAAGTCAAAAATATCTATGGATGTTTCCTATCAAATTTCAAAAATATTAATAGACTAATCCTTTGAAGGATAGCTACTAGTAAAAATCATAGATTGATCCCTCAAAGGATGTCCATCTCTATAAAAACAAAATTTGAAAAATAAAAATGTAGACCATACCCTCGAAGGATGGATACCCATGTAAAAATCTCCTGCATTGATCAGCTTTCCCATTATAACAAACTTCCCACATTAATCAATTTTCATCAAACTAAAAATGTAAAGTCAGGCATTTCCTATGAAACCGTTGAAAGGAGAACCCTCTTTTCCCACACAACCTACATATGTCAACCATTCTCATGTCCTAAGAAGGTACATTATGTCATTTCAATTTATATCCAAGATCCTAAGTGTGACTACCCATTATTAGTCATCTGTTAACATTCATTGTAAAGGCCAAAAGTGCAAGCGCCTTCACTTTGTTGTTCCTATCATATATGTATCAAATCCAATAAAAATAAATCAATCCACATTTCATTCTTGACCATGGTTTGGACAAAAAATTAAATCACTTTAACATCAATATCGAATATGCATCGGTTTTCAACCCTTCCACATCAACATTTATCAAAATATCTACTGAAATCTATCACAATATCTATCATCTCTCAACATCAACACAATCTTGAGCACATCTCAGCGTCACATCATTGTGTTTAAAACATCACATCTACTCATTAAAATCAACATTTATCAACCAAATACCTCCTTGGGTGCTACATCCTTGATCACCGTCAAGACCCCCATCTAGTCCTCGTAAGCCCACCTTTGTGGAAACATCAATTTATGGTCCTTTGACCTTATCAAATCATTAAATAAGATTTTTCATCATTAAGTCATATGTCTATAGGACACAAACCCTTTGGTTCCCCTATCACTTAACTTCTTGGCCTCGTAAACCCACCTTTGTGGAAACATCAATTCTTGGTCCTTTGACCTTGTCAAAACATCTTGTTCGTCTTTAAAGTTATATGTCTATAGGACATGAACCCTTTGGTTCCCCTATCACTTGATTTTATGATGAGGACCCATATGTTTTTACCTCATCCTGGGCATCACTTTATCATCTTCCTATCCTTACATCTTTCCATCTATCTCTTTCAAGCTCGTGATTGATTCCATTTTTCATCAATCCCCAATTTGAGGGGAGCACCTCATCATGTAATCCTGCAAAATTTATCTATCACGCCTTGTTTTTGTCTCATGGCTTGTTTCAAAGCCACTAAACAAAAAGGGGGAAAAAATTGACACCTAAAACTAGCACCTCTAATTCTATTGTCGTGTCTACTAGGCCCCCTTCATTATCATATTTCTTTGCTTTCATATTTATTAAAACATAAACATCAACATCATCACCATACTTACCTCACATAAATCCACATCCATCATTAATTAACATATTACTTCCATACTCTTCATCTTAGGTTATATACTTATAAACCTACACCTTTTAAATTAATTAATTAATCACTCACCTCACATTTCCTAAGTCACATCCCCCTCCCATGGCTAATTAATTAATTAATTAGTTAGTTAATTCACATATTCCACTTCACCCCTACACCTCACCATGTGAACTCATCATGACCCACTAGTTACAACTAGTTTAACTAGGAAACCTTCTAAAATGTATCCCTATACATATCCTAACCACCTCTATCCTCATCTAACATCACCCCACTTATCTATATGACAAGCCCCTACTTCACACTAGTTACGACTAGTTTAACTAGGAAACCTACCAAAAATACTTTTCATCTATCCTAACCAACTTAATCCCAATCTTAACCTATCAAACTACACATCTCAACCTCTCTAAGTTGTCACTCAATAATCCCTCGCACTATAGTTCAAATAGAAAATTTACTCCTTATCTATCTGAAACTTGAACTAACCAAAATTTTGGAGATTCCCTAAATCATCAGAGATTCTCCTCTATTGATAAAAATCTATAAATACGAAATTCAAGACTCGATTTGAAGAGATATCACAGTGGACGTGACCTCAGGACTTCATATTGTATTTTTCTTGTGTCATAGACCTCTCATAGAGCCAAAGATCATCCAACAACATTCAAAGAATCTTCGAACATCATTCATATGTCTAGGAATCAAATCAGCAGTCTTCTTGCATCAACAACCTTCCTCTCTTCGGTAATATCACTTGTTTTTTATCATTTATCAAATTATACGATGTAAGTGGTTTCCCTTGTTTCATTACATCATTATGTATTATATCCAAGATTAAATAAACATTCTTATCATTCATTTTAGGTCCCATATTTGTTCATTATCAACTTGTATGTTTCCCTTCAGAATAATTGGGGATCCCTTGAATCGTTAGATATTCTCAATAAGAATTGCTAGAGATTCTTTCAATAGGGTATTTTGACCCCTAAGAATGATTTTTAGACCTCCAAATCACATAATCTATTACGCAAGGATTTTCAAGTTTTTTTTTGTCATATCAAGCTTCTTTGAGCCATATTTAGCATTTTATCAATCATCTTAATCAAATTTACCATCTTTCTCACACATCTCTCGATATCATTTCTCCTTTGAGCCATATTGTGATCCCTAGACTCCCATTGGATCAGGTATCACCATCATACCAACATATAGCCTTGGACCATGTTAGTCCCTCTACCTTTGCATTGATTGGTTATATCATATTTTATCATTTCATTTTATCATCATCATATTAATTTCTTAAAATTGGATTGACATCCTTACAAGGAATTCCATTGACTTTTGGGGACTAGACTTTTCTAGGCAATCCACCATAAATTTGTTTAATCTCATCTTGTGTAGTGTCTGTGATTGCAGGATTATTCACAAGAGAGGATCTTGTGCCAATATTCCATGGAGCATGACATTGAACATCATCCATCCACATCCGTGCGTATCTTACAAACCCCACCATATTTGAGGTTGATCCAATATTACTTCTTGGTTTTATCGGATAAATTACTAAGGTAGAATTGTTTATCAACACACTCGTGTATTAAACTCAAGTCCAGTGCTAAATCTGTGAGCATACTCTTCCTCCAAATCATCTAACCACTCTTCAATACTGTCCAAAGTCAATCAGTATGTCTTCATCATGCAACATCCGCCCAAAATCGAGAAATAGGTCCCACAACGGGAGAAAATTTAACCTAGATTTTATCACCAACATCCCAAGGCACACTGACACATCACTTAGCACAGGCGAATGCTCACCCAAAGTGCGTAAGGGTACTAAGTTCTTCTTTTATGTCAGCTTTTTTAGAGAGTAAGCATGATTAAAAAGATGTTCCAGATCCATAACAAATAACTAAATATATTACAAAGGTGCATAAACCAAATCTATACATTAACCATATGCATGAATAATTAAACAAGAACCAAGACTAGTTGTACCATACAATATCCAACCACAAAGATCCATTATATTAATTATTGTAAAACAAATAAGCTTCATACATACATAGTATCATTACCATAGTCATGCGCGGTCAAAATCTCATGACATAGCTCTACTAAAACATAGAATTTTTTAAACCATGCAAATCAATACATATTTATAAGGGTGGGGACTTTCCCTTCACCACCTATGCACCTTCCAAAAATAGGCTACATGTTAATAATAGTCATGCACAATTACATTATAAATAGAAGAGAATGCAAGATCGTTAATAATATATTATCTAATAATACAAATTCATTCTAGTTCTATTAATAGCCTCAAAAATTATTCATGGCGCTTGATCTTCTATTTTCCCATAATAGTCTTTATGTGCTTGTACGTCGGAAAAGTGACAAAGTAGCGTGAGAATCAACAAGTAACTCGTCCGCATGCACTCCGACCTCCCGAGGTCATGTCGAGATAAGCCGGTGGGGTAGAATATACTGAGACAAACTAGTTAGGCGGTCTAATGTCTTCGACACACACTAGTGGAATTTGTGAATCTAAGGCAAAGAAGGCCCTTCTAGCAGGTGGTGTAATAGATCGATCAGCGAGGATGACTGCTCGAAGGCTCCAATCAATATCATTTGGCGTGATTCGATCTATGGGTTGTGAAATACGTGGAAAGTGACTCGAGATTGTTTCGTGTATTTCTCCAGATAAGGTCATATGTATTCCCTGGGCTCTCTAGGTCCCGTGATTGTCATATGAAACAAAATGCAATCTAACTGTAATGAAACAAATTCTAACTAAGTGAAATAAATCTAACTACATATAACTTTTATTTTTCTATGAAATATTCTAACAATTTTAAGGAAAGCAAACTATTTTATGCGTATCTAGAAATAATAGCTAAACAGTAATTAAAAACAGACAAGATAACCGAGTGTGGTTATTTCCCTGTGCGATTTATAGAATTATTCTAAATAAAACAGTTTGTCAAATCTACCGGCAAGATTCTCGATCCTACCTCAGAAGTGAGGAGTGAATCATAGTTTCTCAGAAACTATCAATCCCCACAGCTTCCCTGGCAATGTCGAGAATAGAATGAAATGAAATAAAGCGATTAACTACTCTATTTGATATGAATCTGACTAGAACTTTGAAATGTAAAACCTGGATTCCGTAGAACAGTGGCGAATCCGATGGTGTGTGTATGATCTCATCCCCTCAGTATGATCTTCTCGTTCTTTCGTGTTCACTTGGATCCAGAAAAGCGTGTAATGCTAGCACCGATAGGAGTAGATTTTGGGACAAGGACAGCTTAGAATGCAGACCGAGAATGCGAGTAGGAGAGGGATAGCGCAAGAGTACAGAGCTTGGCTTATGCGATTCCTAGCGGGATTTTACTGCGAGTCATGCAACGTGAAGCGACCAGAACCTTTGACTATCCTATACGAAGAGCAAAACCTGCAACTTTAATGGCTTCCCAAGCTACTCTATTCCAAAATAAAGACACTGCTTGCACAAGTTGGGTATGTGGCTTACCAACAGCTGAATAAAGCTAACCAGGCATATAATGGATTGAACTAAGAACTCCAAGACACAGTAAAAACAAATCTACAGCAAAGAGGAATTCAAAGGCAAGCTTCTAACCGGATTGGATGGAACAACAAAGCCTTCGCTTTGCACAAGATGGGAGTTGGCTTACTACATTTGAGCAATACTTGACCAAGTATGAAATAAGCTATCTTATCAATCTAAAGCAATCTAACCAAAACACTAAAAATCGAGAAGACTCTAACAAGGAAAATGGTGACCAAAAGCTCCACTCAAATTCTTCACCCAAATTGGACCAAAACTCCGGACTCAAAATCGGACCAAAACTGCACCAAAATCAGACCATTTGCATGTACACAAACCATGCATTTATAGGAATTCCAACACTCAAAAACCAAAACCAAATTGAACTCCTAAACAATAAACAAAGGAAAAACACTGTTCCAGGGGACCAAAAACATTAATGCATGCTCAAGTCGGCAAAGAAAAGCTGGTGAAACGTGATATTTCACGCGAGTCACGTCAAAAGAGCATTCTGGAAAATGCGCACAGGACCGCCGCTCTGAGCAGGGTGGCGGTTATAGGACCGCCGCCCTGCTTGGCGGCGGTCACGAGACCGCCGCCATGCAGGGCGGCGGTTTCGTCACTGAAGGTCAAGAGGCCAAGGAAAGAGGGAAAAAGGGGAAAACAAAGGGCGCGGGGGCTAAGCGGGGCATGCGGGATGTTAACGCATACTCCGAGGGCTTTTCCGGATCCCGAACACCTTGCGAGGAGACCTGTATCATCATTGGGGCACTTGTTACACTGTTCCGGTGGTACAGTACCTTACAATTTTGGGTACGTACATACGGTGCTCTTTAAGCCTTATAAAAACATACACTACACTCAAATTCCATAATTAGATTTATCTGAAAAACACATAAGTCGTTAATCCTCGCCTTTCCCATACACACCTTGTTTGATTATACTTCCACATGCCCTATTTGATTATACTTTTGTGCACCCAATCCTTATGTGCCTTCAAGTACTTACGTTATATTCCATCATCCCAACACTTGTTTATGGTTCACTATTGGTTGTTGAGGGGGCATACTAAATGAACCTCACTACATACAATTCCATTCACTGGGGGCACACGGCTCCTATCATTCACTCTACATTCCATTCCATCCATCCACAACATACTACATTTTATGGTTGCATTTACTCTTTCTTGCACTTTATTTTACATGTACGCTTTATTACACATGCTATATAGATATCTTGTATGTCATTATAATTATCATACACACATGTGTGTTCACTTACTTTCTAGTTGTGATCACAGGATATATAGGGATACTACACGCAACATAAATGCTTGACTACCATAATACCCGCGTGTCTTGCTAGGGGCATCCACATTAAATGCACGCTACAAGTGCTACTATTTCATTCATGTTCAAAGCACACTACTTTGGTTTTTACATGCTTTGACATACGCTTTATCTTTATAACATGCTAACGGGTGCTTCATGTGCAACATTTATTATGTAGGGATACTTGTTTCCATACTTGTTTGTTATACTTTTCTGCTATTCTTTGTTCTTTTTTGTGGATTTTTCCTTTTCTTGTGTGCACACTTGTTTGCTTTTGCCACCTGCTGTGCCTGAGTGTCTTATGCCACCTTGAATGGTGTCCATGTTTGCAACCCACTTTGTGTGGCCTACATTTTCTTCTTGGGTGTTTACATTATCTGCTTATGTTTTAGCTTACACATTATATGTTTGGATTACACTTGTTTTCTACATGCATGTTCATACTAACACCTATTTTCTAGATACCTTGATGTTTTGCCTTGGTCTCTACCAAGCACATCCCCCCGTAGTACATAATTTTAGTATCCACGGTCATTTCCTCTTTTGGGCCACGTTCTCTTATCTACGATGTTGCATGCACCCCTAAAGAAGGGGACATCATTTGGGTTTACACAGTACAATACAATTTATTTTTCCATTTTTTTCCATAACACAGTGGGTTATACAACGAATGGGTTCATACTTAGTCTACAAACTCCATATACGAGATGATTTTATAGGACAAGGTGTCCTTAGCACATTTGGGGGAAGTTAAAGAATAGAGGATAAACCAAACCTTCCTCTCTACAATGTCATGGCATCAAATAACTAAAAAAATCAGGCATTACAAAGATCTCTTCAATCTTGGGAAGCGATTACTGAGGTTGGAGGATAAATCATACTTTTACTCTGCACTTCTTTAGCTAGTGGTGTGATATCTTGAAAACATCTCATGTGAAATTGAATGGATCCTTTCTACATCCTTTTAGTCATCACGAGATCAGTGCACATGTTCCTTTTTCATTTTCTTACTTTCTTTACATGTTTTTTACATATATACATGCATTTTTACACATTACACGCATACATGTGTATTTGACTACTTGATCATCTTAACTTTTGTAGGTTTGTCCGTATAGAAATCAAACAAGTAAAAAACACACACATAGTGGGTACAACACACACATGATACTAACCATGTAGGTACACAACACACATTGGCATTTAAACATGTTTTTCATCCTAGTTTCACTCTCATCACTTTGTTTTTTTCACTTTTTCCATCTTTAATCTCCACACTCGATTTTTTATCAGTCCATTCTTTTCTAGTCCTTTCACATGTTTTATACATCAATCTACATGGATATGAGGTACACATCTCTATCTACTTTATGTTATTGAGCTTTCCACTATCCAATATTAAGTGGGGCTAAATGTTGACACTAAATCATGCACTTTGAGTCATTATTTAGTCCCAGTCTCATACTACTGTTCATATGGTTCTCAAGTGAAAAGAGTAATAATTAACCCATGTATTTGGCCATTTTGCATTTCTTTCTGTCATTATTTTTTATCTTACACCTGTACTTGCCTGATCTATAATTTCATATCGCATTTTTCCTATTTTTGATTGGGGCACCTGGATCGGGACTAGGGCACCCTAGGCACCTTGGTCCCCTCTGGGCACCCTGATCCTCTTTACAATTTCCTCTCACTTTTTGGGAACTTTCTAAGCTGTTTGAGATTCTTATATTTTTGGTGGTCGGCCTTTTTGGGGTTAATTATGAAATTAAATCAAGATAACCCTATAAATATAAAGTTATGTGACCATAATGAGAGACCAAAAACTAAGCATATACTATCACCATCTAGAGTTGTATCCATCAAAGGAACCTAAAGATACATTTTCATCCATCTAGCTCCATCACAAGGAACACAAGATTGGTTCATCTGCATCACACTTTATAGGAGGGGAGTCTATTGTTTCCATGCACACATTTCTGCATTCTAAATCTGGTTATTTTCTCACTACTTCATAAAATATGGTGGTAAAGGAGTAACCTAGGGAATGATTTACACACACACACACACACCCCTAAAACTACATTAGGTCTGAGATGTAGTACATCGCTTAGTTAGTAATTCCACCATTGTGGCTATATAAGGATAGTCGATCCTTCATATCTATATTTCTATTTTATGGTTTTGATGATTTTCCTTGGGTTTTAGAAGTGATTCTTTATTGCAGGACTTGCGAGAAAGATGTGGCGCGATTCAGGTGATATTAGTGCAACAAGAAGAAAACACAAGTGAGTATCTAAACCAACACCCGAGAGGAGGTTTCTAACCATTTCTATATACCAGGGAACCCATCTCTCGGACTCAAGATGCCCACAAGTTCCGCTATCCCTTTTCAAGTGCCCCATTCAGATGGACATCTCGGATATGTGTTTTCTCATGCTTCTGTGTGGTCATTTCCTCTTCTTGTTCACCTAGTTTTTACTATGACATAAATCTGCACCTTCATCAAGCAACTAAGGACTTCTTAACCCTCTTTTGCACATTAGTGTTTCACATTTCTATTTACTTAGTTACTTGGGACATTCCTTTATTTATTTATATATTATTCACTATTTTCATAACATCATATTAGGCTACAATATTTCTATTTTAGTATAATCATTTTGATGAACCCGACCTTGATCTTCATGCTTCTAGAATCCCATTCTTTGCTTGTCCCCTTAGAGTCTAGTCATCATGAGTATTTCACTTAATGATTACTTACTTGAGCATCCTGATTTAATGCATAGATTCCAACATCTTCTTGCTTACTTCTTGCATTCGTATGCACCCCGACTTGCTATATCAAGCATTTGACAATGCATTTTCTCATCCTATAGCATTCACATCTAATAATAATGACCCATCCTTGTATATCATGATTTGCATCAGTAATATGGGTGTCAAGTGTACTTTATTTGACAATGGATCTAAGCTCAACTTATGTCCCATTTCATTCATTGAGAGCCCGTGACTTTACGCTCCCCATGTTAGAGATCTTGTATTTCATTGCATGCATCTGATGGTTCGGTTCATCCATGCATCGGTCACATTACATTACCCATTACTATAGGGCCAAAAAATATTCACACCATGTTCTTCATCGTCTATTTCCTAGTGATCCATAGGGATCCGAAATAACTCTACTTCATCATAAACAATCAGCACAAAGAAGGAAAAAAATGAAATAGAGGTTCTGTCTTTTAAGTAACATGACTACCATCCTATGTAGGGCGGCGGTTAGCCAGAACCACCGGTGCCCACCAGCAGTGGTGGCAACGTCTTGGCCATTATGGATAGAAAATTAAAATAAAAATGAACAGCCTTTGAATTTGGAAGGATATTCATTTCTCTTCTCCTTCATGACCTTTCTCATTCTCCAGTGCACGAGAGGACATGAGAAAGGCTATAAATACATGATTGTAGAAGTGTAGAAGATCATCGAAGCATGGGAGCAAGTGAGAAAGAAATCTTAGTGCTAGAAATTGTATTTTTGTAGAAGAAAGGAGTGTTGGACAGAGCAAGCAAGTAACTGAAAGGAAGTGTTGAGATATTATCTACTTCCCTTTCTTACTTATTGTAAATTTTGTACCTGTTGATTTGAATTGGCCAATAAAAGTGGGAAGAAAGAGCAATTTCCCTTCCCAACCTGGTTTTCCTCCATTGGAGGTTTTCCAAGATAAAATTGTTGGTGTTATGAGCTTATATTATTTCCTTTACTACAATTGTTGATTCTAAGCACAATAGTAATTCATTCACTAGCTATCTCTATTATTTTCTAATAGAAAGTAAACAACAGCGATTAATTTGTGATTTTGTGAATAATTCCAAAGTTGAAGAGTTTACAGATCATTTTGGTATCAGAGCTAACAAGTATCTAGGACTGTGGTATTTCATTCTTGAATTTGTATGACAGTGACAAGATCTAAAGGTGAAGAAACTTTACCTTGCGATCCAAAGATTTCTACAAAGAAGTGGAAACAGAGAATTCGGGGAGAAATGGAGGAAGATAACTTGGTCTATAGAATTGAGATGCTGGAGACCATGATGGATAGGATGTTTAGAAGGCAAGAGGAACTTGCAGATTTGTAGAAGACAACTTCCATCAAGCAAGACTCCATGGACTCGGTGGTTCGAGGCTTAGCCAAAAATTTTGGTATAGGCAAGAGTCACCATGAGGAAGATTATGGGGAAGAGCATGAAGAAGAGACTTCTAACACAAGAGAAAAGGTAAAATTTGAACATACTCCTTTTAAAGTTGAGACTAAAGTTGAAATCAAAAGATTTGAAGGACAAGTAGATGCAGAATTACTTGGATAAATGGTTGAAACAGTTAGAAGTCTATTTTAGCATCCATAATGTCACTGAGGCACAAAGGATCACCTTTGCACATCTCAAAATGGAGGGACATGCTCTAGTTTGGTGGGAAACTCATCTAACTACTTGTGAAAAGAAGAAACGTCCTATTGTGAAATCTTGGCAAGAATTTAAGGAATTACTTAGAGCTAACTTCTATCCTATTGGCCATAAAATTGACCAAATGATTAAATGGCAGTATTTTAGACAAGGTAGTGGTCAAAGTGTGCAGGACTATACTACGGAGTTTCAGAGGCAAGCCATGTTGCTAAACATGGATTTGGAGGATGAGGATATTTTGACCAAATACTTGGGAGGACTTCACACTCACCTTCGAAGAAAATTCATCTCCACAAAGCCCAAGGATCTCAATGAAGCATGTGTACATGCATACTACATAGATGATGAGAAAAAGTAAGGAGAAGTAGAGCCGAGGGTAAAGCATTCAAAAATTAGCAAAAAAAGGATTATGGGCAAACAAGTAACAAGAGTAAGTGGAAAGGGAAAGGTAAACAAGCTGCCACTACTTTAAATACTTGTAAAGATCCCAAGAATTTTTGCAAGAATTGTGATATCAATGGTCATACTAATGCTACATGTTGGAAGTTACATCCGAGTTACATCGAAGAACCAAACCAAGGACTCCAAGAAGTCCATGACAGTTGTAAAGACAGAAGGGGAGGTGGAAATCAAAGATGACTCTGATGTAGACGAAAGGCTTGGATGCACGGCCACCAACATGGACAGCGAAGAGGAGATGAGTAGACTATTCCAGATCAAGAGGACTAAGGTAAATGCTTTGGTTGATACCGGTTCTCAATCTAACTTGATTTCTGAGGCAGTTGTAAAGAAGCTTGGTCTTGAGACTTACAAGCATCCACACCCATATCCTTTGGGTTGGGTGAAGAAGGGTGTTGAAATTTAGGTAACAAGAAGATGTAAGGTCAAGTTTGGGATAAATTCCCAATATATAGATGTTTTTGAAGCTGACATTATTCCACTTGATGCTTTTGATGTGGTATTCGGGAGTCCTTACTTATATGTTAGGGATGTTATCTTTATGAGAAGGGAAAACTGTATCAGATGGGTCAAGGATGGGATCAACTACAACATTCGGGCACACCAAAGATAAGACACGGGTTACTATGGTAAGTGTTAACCAAGCAAAACGGCTTATTCAGTCAAATCATAATCAGTTTTGTTTACTTTTGTTAAAGGATAAACAAGATGGGGTAGAAGTTTCAGAGATTTCTAACCAAGGAAAACAATATTTGGATAGTATTATTTAGTCTTTTCAGGAAGTATTTTAGCTCCTAGTGGATTACCACCAAAACGGGAAGTAGAGCATGAGATTTAGCTATTTCCAGAGTCACCTCTACCGAACATCGGGTTGTATAGGAAATCCTTGCTAGAGAGTACTAAGGTAAAGAAACAACTCCAAGAACTAATAGACCAAGGGGTGATATGTCCGAGCACCTCACCATGCGGTTCGCCTATTATGATGGTGCCAAAGAAGGATGGTTCTTGGAGAATGTGCATCGACTACCACGCTTTAAACAAGATCACCATAAAGAACCAATATCCACTTCCCCTGTATAGATGATCTCTTGGACTAGCTTCAACATGCCAAATTTTTCATGAAGTTGGATCTCAAGTCAGGTTATCACCAAGTCAGGATGAAGGAGGAGGATATATGGAAGACTGCCTTCAAAACAAAACAGGGTTTGTATGAATGGTTAGTACTTCCTTTCGAGATTTCATAGATTCATGTGTCATTGTATATCTAGATGATATCTTGATTTTTAGTGCCACATGGGAAGAACATCTAATGCATTTGCAAAGCAAGTCTTGCAAGTTCTCAGGGAGAAACAACTACTTTGTAATATGAAGAAATGTGAATTTGCCAAACAGTCACTTGTCTATCTTGGGCACGTGGTTGGAGGAGGAGAGCTACGAGTGGATCCAAAGAAGGTGGAAGCCATAAAAAATTGGCCAACACCAACAGGAGCCACAGAGACTAGAAGCTTTGTGGGAGTAGTACAGTACATGCGGAAGTTCATTATGAGTTTCTGTAATTTGCAACACATAGTGGCCTTGCAAAGAGTAAGGGTTTTAGTGGGGTAAGGAACAAGACAAATCCTTTGAGTTATTAAAATACAAGATTAGTCATGCTCCAAGACTTCCCCTTCTTAGTTTTGCAACCTTTTGAAGTAGAGATAGATGCCAGTGATTATGCTATGGGCACAAGTGTTGCTTCAAGGAGGTAAACCTATATGTTATCATTCTGAAACCTTCACTTCAGCAGTTAAAGGATATTCAGTATATGATAAAGAAATGTATGCACTAGTTCAAGCAATTAAAAAATGGAAACATTATTTGTTGGGTAAATAAACTATTGTGCACAATGACCACAAACCTCTCCAATATTTGCAAGCACAGTCTAAATTGTAGCAGGCAAGGCATTACAAATGAATGGGGTTTCTTCAGCAGTTCCATCTAGTGATCAAATACAAGAAAGGTAGTACAAATTTGGCGCATACATGTTATCTAGACCACCCACACAGGAAAATTTTTCCTGTTTGGCCACTATCTCTCAGATCGAGCCCTTCACGAAGGAAGTTTACGGAGAAGCATATGCCCAAGATAAAGACTTTGGGGTAACATTTTAGAAGTTAGTCCCGGGGTGAAAAGACGGGATTGAAGATTGTTATCTCAAGGATGGGCTGCTCTATCGATGGGGGAAACTTTGTGTGCCTAAAGAAGAAAGAATTCTATTGATGAGGGAAGCACATACCTCGAAAGTAGCGGGACATTTCGGTGTTGGTAAGACCCTATCCCACTTGCAAAGGTATGTATATTGGCCCAACATGCAAGAAGAAGTATCAAAATTTATTCGTGGATGTAAACTTTGTTGTACTAGTAAGCCTAAAACTAGGAAGGAAGGTTTGTATATGCCTTTACCAGTACCTACTTGTCTGTGGGAGGACATTTATATGGATTTTGTAGGAGGATTACCTATGTCTAAACATGGCCATGACTATCTCTATGTTGTTTTGGATAGATTCAGTAAAATGTGTATTCTTATGGCATGTAAAAAGACAGTAAAAGCACATGAGGCAACAGATCTTTTCTTTGTTAATGTATGGGTGAATTTTGGTTTTCCAAAGTCTATTGTCTCTGACAAGGATTCCAGGTTCTTAGGGAAGTTTTGGAATAATTTGTGGGAAAAGATGGATAAAAAGTTACAAAAGGAGCACAACTTTCCATCCACAAACAGATGGACAAACAGAGGTGGTAAACAGGATTTTGGTATAGTTGATCAGAGGGTATAATAGTAAGTACCCAAGGACTTGGGATGAGTCCTTAGCCTACATTCAGCATTCCTATAACCGAGCAGTACACACATCCACTATGAAGTTGCCATTTGAAGCATGCTTGAGATATCTACCTACAAATCCGCTAGACATAGCAGTTGGACAACAGGATGAGGAGGATACATGAGACCCAGAGGTGACTAGAGCTAACAATCTCATTGAGAGGATCCGACAAATCCATCTCAAGGTCAAAGAACAATTAGAAAAATCTCAAGCAAAGTACAAAGCTAGGCACGATCAGCATAGGAGGGAACACAAGCTTCATGTTGGAGACAAAGTTTGGCTTTACTTGAGCAAGGAGAGACTACAAGGTCAAGCACGGAAACTCAAGCCACTACAATATGGACCCTTCACCATATTGGAGCAGGTTGGGGAGAATGCCTTTTCGAATTGATTTACCATCATTCATGAGGATGTACTCTGTAGTAAATTGCAAGAACTTGCACCTATATGAGCCATCCATGTTGGATGAAGATGAAGAACTACGATTCTTTACCTTCCATTGAGGATTGCATCTTGGACTCACGAGGTGAATTGGAGGAGGATGTAGTGCTACAGCAGAAGGTCAGAGAGACTAGAAGAGGTCCGCAAGAGTCTTGGTAGATTGGACTGAAAGGAAAGACACCAAGGCAGGCCCGGTGGTACTCGAAGGAGAAAGCAAGGGAATTGTTCCCTCATCTACTCCCCCACTAAGCTTTTATGGGACCAAAAGCCTCCTAAGAAGGGGAGGTGTGATCCATAGGGATCCGAAATAACTCTACTTCATCAGAAACAGTCAGCACAAAGAAGGAAAACAATGAAACAAAGGTTCTGTCTTTTAAGTAACAGGACGCTGCCCTACGCAGAGTGGCGGTTATAGAACTGCCTTCCAGCCAAGGCGGTAGTACGAAGCTGCCGTCTGCGCACATGGGCGGCGATCCTGGCCATTATGGACAGAAAACTAAAATCGAAACGAATAGCCTCTGAATTTGAAAGGATGTTCGTTTCTCTTCTCCTTCATGACCTTTCCCATTCTCCAGTGCACATGGGAGGACATGAGAAAGGCTATAAATACATGATTGTAGAAGTGTAGAAGATCATCGAAGCATGGGAGCAAGTGAGCAAGAAATCTTAGTGCTGGAAATTGTATTTTTGTAGAAGAAAGGAGTGTTGGACAAAACAAGCAAGTAACTGAAAGGAAGTGTTGAGATATTATCTACTTCCCTTTCTTACTTATTGTAAATTTTGTACCTATTGATTTGAATTGGCCAATAAAAGTGGGAAGAAAGAGCAATTTCCCTTCCTAACTGGTTTTTCCTCCATTGGGGGTTTTCAGGATAAAATTGTTGGTGTTATGAGCTTATATTCTTTCCTTTACTACAATTGTTGATTCTAAGCACAATAGTAATTCATTCACTAGTTATCTCTATTATTTTCTAATAGAAAGTAAACAACAACGATTAATTTGTGATTTTGTGAATAATTCCAAAGTTGAAGAGTTTACAGATCACCTAGTCCCTTATAACAATTTTCTTATTAGGTTGTGGCTTTACATCCATACAAGTTGTTGTACATCATTGTCTAAAATTCCTACATGAAGCCATTGAATATACTTGATTTTCGTGACCTCGATCCATTCCAATATTTTGACCAAGCTCCTAATACTAGTCTTCCTATTCCACACACTGATACTACATATGATCCTCAACCTATGGACAAACCACCTCATTTACCATCGCTTAAAGGTGTTATTTGTAGGATAGATGCAGTTTCTTCCACTCCATCACCTCCACCCACCTTTATTACTCTTTGCTATGATTATTTATCGGGGCATGTCTAGTCTACATGCATGTCGCTCTATCCTCTATACCTTCACATGCACCACCCTCATTTGCACGCCTATCTTTTACATGTGCTCTTTTCATGAATGATTTATAATGGGAGAACATTCCATTTGATCTTACTTGCGATGACATTGTATGTACACATGACGGCTTGACTCGAATAGGCTTTATATTTGAGGACCTTTACCCTCCACCACATGCTCCTCATCTTTATTATGGGTTTATTCACATCACTGCCACTTATTTCCTACATGTATTTCATCTCACAGTCTTCCTTGCATGTGATCCTAGATCTACACCACTTACATTAGGACAATCATGGCTTGATTACATTTGGGGTACTCTAAATCCTAATCATACAGACATATCATTTCCCATGTCTTTTGGTTGTGTATTCATTTGCAATAGTTCCTTTCTTGGTTATACACATAATATCACTTGTTGGTATGCACACGAGTTGTCCACTTCCCCCATTCACTGATGAATAGTATGCTATGGATATGTGATCAACATGACACCATTACTTATCAGGTCTCTAATGCTTATCTATTTGACTTTGACCCTGAAACTAACGATCTCTTAGATGACATTACATGATGGATTTTTCATCTTCCACACTTGGGGGACATAACATTCACACCCCTCGACATATCATCAATGCAAATTACAAAGATACCATACTTCTAGCACACGTAGTTTGCATCCTCATCGTATTGCACTTTCATATTAGTGTCGAGCATCACCGATGACACACTCTTGTGCTTCGGTTCACACTTGACTGTTGAGGGAATTCTCTACACATGAACCCCACACACTACATAGTAGTCACTACACATTAGGCACCGCATATCATCACACATCATCTACACATTATACACTACATTCCAAGCTATAGATATTGCACATCTTCATACATCATACACGTTCTACACCCACTACACCTTAGCTATCACATGTTGCACGTTTTTCACACATCATACACATCACCTTACATTATACATCCTTCACATTATATGTTACATCTTTCATCTTACATCCACTATGTTCTTGTGAGTACAAAGCTTTTGCCACAAAGAAATAATCTTCTATTCAATATATCATGATACTCATAGAAAGGCTATTATATATCCAAAGATATAATAGATCATATTCCTAATTAATAGGAATCACTAACAACAAATGACCGTAAATAAATGTTATGGGTATAACATAATAATAATAAACATTATTGTTATAAAACAATAATGTAACAACTTAATAACTTGACCTACCGTATCAACCATATGATAATAACAAATAGTGAATAATATTTACCCTATGGTAAATATCCAAACAATATAAAACATAATGGAGCACTAACATTTAATTTCCTAACATTCCCCCTTAGTGCGAACATGGGAGAAAAAAATTGCACAACTTTCGCCGGTTTGCCAACCGTGTGTGCTCATGATCTTGGATCTCGATGGTTTTACAAAGGTTGACCAACAACCTACATATGAACCCCTATTCGACAAAAATGGACCCCTGTCCACCAAAAAGGAACCCTTGTTCTAGTTGTTGGTACCCACACAAGGTATGAGCCCCTGCTCATCCTCTTCAAGAAACATGATTTTTTTCCTCTGTGCTTTCATCTTTCCACAATATCTTCACATCAAGGAATTACCTAGGAATTCACTCACGTTATTACAACAAGAACATATTGTAAACTAAATAATAACATGTACATTGTAATAGAGAAAACACATTAAAACAAAATGCCACAACCTCATTTTGCGGCCCCATCACTTCTGCGTTGGTGAGAGGACGTTGCTTGTCCTCCATCCTTAAGTGAATGTGTTGCTAACTCAATTTGGATAAATCTATGATGCTCAACTATTTCCACATTGTTTATTATATAGTATCCCTCCCGCAATGTGAAACACATTATTTTCAGACGTCAGGTAACACTTGAAAATGTGTGCGTGAGGCAAATTTTTTTTTTTTTAACTTTCGACTTTGACTCATTACACTTACCGACCTTGATGACACTATAAATTTGACCATAACTCTTGAAACACAGTCTCTTTAAATTGACCATAAGACATACGAAAATGTTTACAACATGACACGACAAAATATTTCACTCTTTCTAACAAAATACTATTTTTATATCTAATGGCCCAATATACCTAATTGCGACAAACTACATCGACTAGACTAGATCCTATATTTACACTTTATGGAGATTCATATGACACCATGACACCCTTTTCCATCAATGACCTTCGACACCAATGATAACCTAAGACAAAATGGCCAACATGAAAACATTGTTAAAATCAAGAAACTTTAACACTAATTTACTCGTGGCTTTTTTCTTTAGCTTTTGAAAACCATATTTTGTGTATATGGTTTGTGCAAACTCCCTCTTACCTCCCCACACCATGTATGTGATTAGTGTGCAACTCTTGCTAAAGTCTTGTATGAACTTCCTATAAAATCACCAAACCATGGAAACTTTGCGCTTCAAAAACACTCCTAGGTGAAGACCACTCCACTATAGCTCACACCTTTTTAGGGTCCATTTTCAATCCTATTTGAGATATCAAAATCCCAAGTATACCAATTCTTCCATGAAACTACACTTCTTCAAGTTTACTAACATATTCTCTTCTTCAAAATGTTGTAACACCATCCTCAAATTGACCAATTGTTATTCATGCATCTTGTTACTGAGATCGAAATGTCATCCGAATACAAAATGAAAAACTTGCCTAAAGCAGTTAACACTTCATTCATGAGTTGCATAAATGTGTTTTGTACATTGGTTAGCCTAAATAGCATTACCAACCACTCTTACATTTCATCCTTTGTTTTAAAAGTACTCTTCCAGTCATCACCTTATTTTTATTTGTGGATACTTGCTCTTCAAATCAATCTTTGTGAAGTTCTTTGCTCCACTTAGACAATCTATCAAATCATGGATGGACAACAAGGGAAACATATACTTGATGATAATTTTGTTGATGGCCTTGGAATTAGTGCACATCCTTCATTCACCTCCTTTCCTCAATGGCAATATTGTATCTATTGTGCACGCGCTAAGACAGGTGATGAACCCCTTTTCAAGCAACGCTTGAACTTGCTTCTTCATTTTATCATTCTTCATAGGAAATAACATATGTCCAACCTTGTTCGATAAACTAGACCCCATAATCAAATCCATCTAATAACTCATACCATGCATAAGTGGCGTTCCATCCAAAATATCATACAACATGCTATATGGAAACTTATATGGCATCACCTCCATTTCATGCAAAAGTTGTCCTTTCTCGCATCATTGTGTCAACATTTTCTTTTGCGCAAGCTTCAGAATGGATGTAAAACATTCATTCTTTTTTTTTACTGCACTTACAAAAAAATCCTGAAATCAACAACACCTTTAAGCCCCTCTCCACTTTTACACTTGCATCCTTCAAAGGATTCAAAGTGTATTGTTTTTTGTCTTTCACCAAGGTGTAAATATTTTCACGACCATCATGTTGCACTTTTCTATCAAACTATGAAGGTTGACTCACCAAGTAACACATGGCATACATCCATGGGCATTATATCGCACGAGACTTTGTCTTCACATGCGCCACTCTTGGTGCACACCAAATTGCTCATTCACATGTAATTGATGCCCCTCCAAAGAACATTGACACTTTAAATGGACTTGAATGTCCAATCCTCTTCAAAGCAAGCTTTCAACCATCTTATTAAAAACGAAATTATTAGTGCTACCACTATCAATATTGACATTACAACACTTAAATCCATATTTGCAAATGGTCCTAAAAGGATTTTCCTTTATGTGTGTTTCCCACATTAAATAGCTTAAACAAGATTACTCTCTTCATCATGGAAGCTTCTCAACACTCCATCTCTTCTACGTTGTTAGATACAATACTCTTTGTTGCATGCTTTGCAACATGGTTGCTAGAATTATTCCTCCCCACACTTTGTCATTTTGGTGTTCTTGTGTTAACTCAAACGCATGATGTCCAAATTCTCCACAGCATAAACATATTTTGTTGAATTCGCTACATCTTCTCGCATCCTCTTCCTCCGAAAGAATATCTACCTCCTCTTTGCACAACTTTTTCCATGTAAAGAACTTGTTTCATCTTCTTACATGTGATCTTTCTTATCACTAAGTAATCCTCCACATTTATGCGGAACTTACCATTCTCTTGCACATTGCTTTGTTGTATGTGCAACACTTCGACACAAACTAATAAGCTTCTTTGACAAGGTTTAGTCTAATCATGTTAAACTCATCTTGAATGGAAATACACAATCCATTAACATACCTTGAAATTTTCTCCATGTTATCTTCAACATGAGCCACTCTGATAAGAGTTTATCGAGTTCTTTGATGTAACCATGTACACTCAACTACTTTCTCACAAATTATGCAACTTCTTGAACAAATTTAAGTAGTAATTTTCATACATTAACTTAGCATTTAACTTCACAACCACTCTATCCAAACTCTCTCTCTTCTCTTTGCCTCTATGTACTCTTTCAATTTGCACATGTTCCCACCATAAAGTTGTATGACCTTTCCACTTGATATAGGGAAACCTCACCTTCTTGAAATCTTCACCAATGTCATACTCGAAATATTTCTCCACCTTAGCAACCAAGTCAACAAGCTCTTCAAGATTCAAACTCCTGCAACAACTAGGAATATCCAAGTTTGGCTTACGAACCAGCGTTGTAAATGCAATCTATCTTGCTCATTCATCTGCTCTACTTTTGCATCATGTCACCACGTGCTCCTTCAATGACTTCATCATCACTTGCATCATCATCCACCACTCTCCATTGAATGGTCTCCATATCCACTAGATAGGTCTATACTCCTCTCATCATTTCGCAAAGCCTACAAGTCTCAGCACTCTAATTGCTCTAGCAACAAAATCACCTCCATGTGCCATTATGATTTCCTCACAACACTTGAGAATAACAAAATATTGCACCATAAACCTTTACCCAACAACCCAAATGTTGGACCCAAGGGATTGGGCCAAGTGGACAGGGGCTAACGACTTAGGTCACCCAAGTCTTGTGCCCGATTCTTGAATTCAAGTTGGCAAGTGAAATTGGGTTCTCTTAGCTTGCCCCAAGGTTATAGGGAGGCTTGCCCCTTCGTTTAGAGCAACTAGCTACACACTATTCTAGGTCGATAGGCCCTCGATTCCTCTCGCTATAAAAAAACACCCAAATGTTGGAAGATTCCTACTATTTTGTAACCACACATACTCCTAGAAACCAACAAATAGAAACTCACACACATACATGACTCTAAAATCTTAATCGATGCCAAATATCAAACTTATCTACATGACTTGAAATCCTTTGCTCTAATTCAAGATTGATGCAATCATTGTTAGGGGTCCTAATTAATGGATGCCATCGATTATGCAATGCACAAATTTCCTAAGTTAAATCTCACTTAGGCAAGATCCTAGCACAACTTCTAGGAAACAATAAAAGTTTCATCAATTAATAAGGTGAAGATCATAGACTCGAGCATGATTACATTCCCACTTTGCCAATGTCTTATGACAGACCACAAAAATCGTAGGATAATTTCAATCCTAGAACCTAAGCTTCTAGCCTCTACAAAACTTCTACAAAGCCGACCTTGACTCATTGGACTACAAGTTTTCCAATTGCCTAAGCTACACTTAATTCACTTCTACAGGGTTTGTTTCTTAATTCTCGTTCTAGGTCCCTCTTAATGACCTTTGCTACTATAGCCTTCTCAAACATCTCCTTGATATTTTACACGTCCATCGCTTCATAAAATCGCGTAAGAAATAAAGATTATTTTACAAAGATTCCCCGACTCAATCAAAGTCATCATCAATTCAAATCATTTGATTTGCATGTATCACCATGGGAGCGTCATCATCCAATTCACTCAATCATCCAATCAACAAAGAAAACATATCAAGGTCGACAAGTTAGGGTTTAATTGTGTTGATGTTGACCGGTGCATAAAAGAGTCCAAGGTCCATGAAGTTGCAATCATGTATAACATCCACTAACAGTGCACAAAGGCACAATAATTTCAAAATATCCATCACCAAAAACTCCATAAGTTTGCACAAAGCCTCAAATTAAAACGACTTTTATCTTTATATATATAGGTCGGGTCCTAAACTTGCTTTATATACATAATATTTATTTGTCGGCTATAGTTCTAGTTCCAACCCAACCAATTATGGATATATTCCCCTGGTCATCCCCCATCTTATCATCTAGAGGGGGCGAGGGGGGTGGCGGGCGAAGGGGGAATTCCTATTTGGTCTTCCCGGCCTAAGCCTATCTGGGTAAACCCATCCACTTTGTCGATATTTAGACCTATTTGTCCAGTTCCAACCCTAACCTAACCCTTTTGACCCGGTCATGAGACCTAATTGTTGAGATCTTGTCTATGGGTTTGTCTCTTCTATTCCAAGCAAACATTATGCGTTAAATTGCACAAAGTCACACAAAACTTAGCAAAATTGCACCAACTTTTATTTTCTCATCTCTCAACTTTTTTGGTGATGCAAGATTGCAAATGAATGTAGATGCTCTTGCATCACGAGACTGTAGAAGATAAGGGTCTAAGTAAATCCCAATCTGTCATGTGAGACATTCCTTGTAGAAGGTGGTTCGAACCCTAATGTCAAATTGGTGTATGAAACTTCCTAATATATGGAGGGATTTATTTCCATCTATTTTATATTTTGTTCACATCTCGTACCTTTAGGTTTTGACCTTATGACCAACTTTGAGAGTAGACAAATCCTTGTCAATCCATCAAGTTCACAACAATAAACAAGGGGACCTTTAGTTTATAATTAGAACGTATTGTACTTTGTGAAGAAAATAAAATTGTAAAGGTGACTATGAACCTAAGATCTATGTTCACTTCTCAAGCAGGGTTTGCCAAGTTCATTTGGTCTTTTATGTCCATTTATGTATTACAGAACATCGACGCGATACATGATTTTTTCTAAAGCTTCAACCTGGTGGGTGATTTGTTATCAGAACACAATCATAGCCTGGTCAAAAATAGACTACCAAGTGCATTTGGTAGATGAAGATCAAGTCTTCTTCTAAACAAATACCATATTATGACCCAACTGTTTTCAAAAAGTGCAGGGAATTCATACAACTGTAAACTGTCTCAAAATTGCCATATCGTAAAACGTAGAAACATAAAAAGAATTATCACAATTTCTAAAATGCGGTGATTCTTAACTTGTTTCAAAGCAGAAGTCAACTTCTATGCCTCCCAAGCTAATGGAAAAAAAATTAAAAACACATTCAAATTAATCGTCAAATTTTATTATATTTTCAAACAAGCTATCAGAATTCAGTATTTACATCTCTTTCAGCAGTGTACTTGAATTATGACTACAGAATTGGAAGTTTTGCCAGCAATTGAAAAACTTGTGGACAAAATAAAAATTGGGTTTCATTTGGGCCTGGTTTTATAACTCGATGACCGGCCCTTTCTTATAGCCTTTTGCTAAAGAGCAGTGTTCAAGCTAAAATACAGAAAGTTTTACACGATTGCCATACACGAGTGAAAAGCTTGCTCTCCATGCAGCAATCATTCAAGTCAAAGTCAGTATTGCTGAATTGTTATTCTGTATTATTTTAAAGTTGAATAAACAGGTTAGCTCAATGCTGAACCCATATTAAAAATTTAATGCCCTGATCAATTGTTGACTTAGGGTCTCTGAATAATGGAAGGCAGTTGTGAGATAACAAACCTTTGCAAAATGATTTCCAATGGTGAACTTGGGTATGTCCACGATGCCCCTCACAATGCATATTGAAATGTTCTAGATGTCTTTCTTTTACAGTAACATAATCACAAAGGTTAAAAATTTCAAGAAATTGCAACAACACTCATGAATATCCATGTATAGCTATTATTGCAGTCAACGATTGTAAAAATAAGTCAATTTTATTACATCAGTGACACGCCATAATAATACATTAACCATACAATTTAAATAGATAATGTTATCATCCATTGCATTATCAGAAGCATATCTTATAGTCGTGCAATTTTAATAGAGCAAAATCCTACCTTAATGCACCTAGGAATTTGTTAGCAATTTGGTAAGCAGGTGAGAATGTAATGTATAGAAACACAATCCAACAATGTCCCAGAGAGGAGAGAAATGCCAACAGCGGGCATATTAAGATTAAGACAGACTAATGCCACAGGCATCGCCTTTTCTATCTTTGATAAACTATAACTATGCTTTGTATTCGATAGTCCCTCCTACAACTCAAATTTCATAAACAAAGGGCTCTAACCAGCATTATCTAGAAGTTTGTTATAAGAACTGAACTTCTAGAAAACAACCAAGCATTTAGACCAGTACAAAATGGAAAATTAATACATACCCCCAAATTTTCAAAGTTTGAAAATATGGGATTCTTTTCAAACCTGTTGCTTTATTTGGTGCTTACAATTTGTTGCTCTTTTCACCTTCAAGAAGCTTCTTTGGTACCCATAAGCTTCAAAACTTAATGCCAATCTTGGTGACATCAGATAACTTCATTAAAGGTGCAAAATACTTAAAATACACTAGCATTAGTTTTCTCTGTTTCACATAAAGGCTCTTATCTATGAGCGAACATTTGCAAGCCGTGCCCTTATCTGTTCCAGTTCTTGTTCATCGTCAATACCCTCAGTAACAGGTTGCTGCAAAAAAATGACTTTTATAGGACCTAAACATAACTCAATAATATATATATATATATATATATATATATATATATATTAACTCCATTAAATAGAGAGTTTGGCAATATCTCTTAAATGATTCTAAAACGAGATTACAAAATTTGTAAGAAAAATACAAACCTCTTCATTCTTTGTTTCCTCACGAGCAGGTTGTTTCATCTTTTCTCTTCTTGCAGTTGCAGGCAATTGGGCTGCTGTTTCCCCTGCAATCTCAGTTAGTACTTTGTCAACTTCTTCCTCGGTTTCTTCTTCAATATCCTCAGAATCAAGTGCAGAGTCAACTGAATCATTCACCATCTCTTCAATGACCCCTGCCTGAACAGTTTATCAATCATGAAATCTATACAAGAATTCAACAATGTGAGAAAAAAATTGAAGTTAAACAATTGAAGCATTAAAGAAATTCAAAGCCAAAATAATGTCGGCCACTTTCCATCCACCATATGCATTGGTCTTCCAAAAACTTGCATCTCAGGCTATATCAGTGTAACAATACACTCCATTTCATTTTCATCCAGTAAATGTGACTGAGTGGTAAAGGCTGAGTGTTGCCAGAATGAAGATCCAGGTTCAAATCACCATGGGAACTGCTAGACACAAGCTCAATGGCCCATGATAATGCAGGTCCCAAGGGCCAAAGCACATGGCAAAACTATTAAAAAAAGGATGCCCGGGACTGGGCCGTCTCTGTAAGTATGTGGGTCCATAGAAAAACCCTCCTTGAATAATTGAGAAAAATTAAATAAAAACAATCGATTTCATTTTCATTGAAAAAAGGTGATAGAAACCTTTGTCATTTCTTTAAGTAAATTCTTGCATTGTAGCAGCCACTTCTGGAGCCTTCATGAGACCATTCACAAGTTTCATAACCTCAGTACTTTTTGACAAATGTCCAACAGCTCGAGCAGTTGCTGCACAGTGAAGTACAATAAATCATGTCAAATTTCCTAACATAACAATAGCTGTATTGGAAAAAAATTCCAAGTCGTATCAAAATAAGCAATCGTGTTTATGGAAGAAATCAAGCTAAAATAAAACACAGATATTAAATATTGACGGTGATTTGTATTTATTATCAACCAAAATCGCAGGCATTCACAATGTGCACTCTTACTCAGTAAACACAAATGAAATAGTCATGATACTCTAAACTATTCAAAGTTCTGAAAGATCCCTAGATGGATCTTCCTTACACTATACTGATTTTAATCAATCAAAAACAGCAAATACAGTTTTCTGTGTATTTTATGTCAAGTTCCTAGTGCAGATCTGGAAAATGCGACTAGGGTTGAAGAGAGAAAACGGTATAAATCATGCCAAATAAAATTACTTCTGATATCTAATGACTGTTCAGATATTAGGGGACAGATTTATATAAAAACTGAACTTAATACAGTCCCAAAATAGCCCAGAAAATCAGTTCTGAAGCCTGTTATTATTCAGCTTGAAAATCTTCAAAATACACTTCAGAAATGATAAAAAGTACAGCGATCAGATTACAGAATGATGGCAATTATTTGACAAATATTTTCAGATGAAAATACCTCTGAATTCGCTGCCAGACTGTTTACAAGGGACTGATCCAACTGCTGGTTGCAAATCACTGGAAAACACCTTCAAATCCCTTTCCACACATGGCTGAACTGAACCTGGAAGTCTGATGAAGAACACTAGGAATTTCTGAGTGAAATCCCCTCTCAATCTCCTGGGGTTTTCGTCCGCAAGAGATAAATTCACAAGGGTTTTCGTCCTTGGAATTTCTGGTAAAAGCTCAGAGCTCTTAGCAATGCAATAGATGATAATAAAAATCTGGATGTCCTCTCTACAAGTCGACTTGTTTATTTAAAGGGAGATCAGCCAACCACCACCCCAAATCAGCCAATAAAAATTGTTTCATTCTCCTATGCTGGGCGCATTTTCCTTTTGGGGCTGATTGGCACATTTTCCAAAAATTGACTCCCTAAGGTAAGTCGCACTTTCTCTTTTCTAATACAATTATTTTTAATTGTATTTTTGACATTTTAATTCATCATTATACTTTATTATTTATTATATGTGCTTTTTCATGATATTATTATTTTTTGAAACAATAGCACAATATAATAAAATAATAAAGATAAGTCACCCTAAAACTTCCCTTTGGCCGTCGGGTAGACATAAAGGGCCAAAGGTCTTCGCCCAGGCTCACGCGGGCAGAGGGGACATTAGAAGTTCAAATTGAATTACTAGAAAATAGCAAATAACAGCCAGAACATCAGACTTAACCTTATAATGATAACATGTAAAGCTAGTTCCCAAACAGATTGAATTAATCTGATGTCCAATTCTTCTAGGTAGATGCAATGCTGTCAAGATTTCTGCAGTTGGCAAAAGAGGACCATAAAGCGACAGCTAAGTTCTTTATGCCTCCTCATTTCATATTACATGCTCTAATAAAAAAATGCACCTTATCAGAGGATGCAAGTAAGTTGAAGTTGTCGCATTAGTGAAGTTCTATATCTCATATTGCAGGATACATCAGAACTTCAGCCTTCCAATCAGGAAAAATTGCATCAGCCACTGCATTGTTCCTTCTCATCTTGTGACTGATTTGTATTTGCTCAAAGCTCTGCAATACATCAAACTTGCTGTCAACGATGGAAGCAATTTTCCAGTGCAGGTGCCCTGCTAGGTTTGCGTTGATTGGGATATATTTTTGCCATTCCTTATCGACCTTACTAATTATCAATTTGGAGTCACCTTCTATGTGGAGATGAGTTATCTTTTATTGTTGGGCCACATCTACACCATGGAACAAAGCCCATATATCTGCATAGTTGGTTTGCTCTCCCATTCACTGGTGATATTGAGAAATAGCACCTCTATTATTTTGAAAGATTCCCCAACCCCAACCGGCCCCGGATTTCTTTCAGATGCTTGATCAAACTTGACTTGATCTTATGGAAGAGAGGGTTTGGTGGTTCCCATTTAAAATGCCATTGATTTGAATTCTTGGGTACCAATAGTGATATGGAATCCTCCAGATCCAACAGATTGTTAATTCTTCCATTGCTGATTCTTGATGCCTAAAAAGGTATTTCCTTCGAATACTAGATCAGAGTTGTGAGTCTTACCCATTTCTGGAGACGTTGACAACTATGTCCCAGGGTCTGACTTGGATTATTACACATCCAGTAATTCCTTTCCACCAATATATTCCAGCAGGAAAATTTTAAATCATCTGTGAAGGTAATTTTAATTTTATGAAATTGGAGACCTCAGACAAAGGTTTCCAATCAATTGGCACAGGGTTCTCTTGAGCAAAATTTAGAACCTTCTTATTGAAAGAATCCCCAGCTGCCTCCACACATCCTGGGATAGGTATAATCAATGAGATTTCAAAGGTATTAGGCCATAAGTAGGGAAACAAAATCAATGTAAGCATAGGAAAAATATGCCTAGAAAGGTGAGATAAAGGCCATATGGCACAAAAATGGGATGCCCTATGTGGGTAAGATATGAGCAATGTAAGTGTAGGAATAAAATAGCCCTATATATGCAAGATATAAGCAATATGGGAATCCGAACATGTAGTAAACACTAGCCATAACATAATATCATAAAAGTATGTTTGCATATTCTGGAAAATAACATGGGACTAGACAATTGGCTAAGAATAAAGGTCTCAATTAATTAACTGGAGATTATAAGATTTTAAAGTAAAAGTGAACTTGAAATTAGAAAATTGATTGCATTCTTACTTGTGGCAATCAAAGTGCGGGAAGAAGTTTATCATGGATGAGTGAGGGGGCTATGTGCCACAAAGTCTAAAGCAGGTATGACCATGCCAGGGCTGCCACTATCACGGTGGCATGGCCTACTACACACACCTGGTAAGTGATTCGAGAACCCATTTTTTCATCTTTGTTCGTTTTCAAAAGAAGTCAATATCCTGGAAACCCAGAGGGAATGTTTTGGGTGTCATTTTGAAACCCAACAGTTATGGTTGAAACAATACGAACCTAGAAATAAATAGTATGGTTCTGGTAGGAAACTGTACAGTTCTGGGGAAAAATAAAGCTAAATAAATCTGATGTCATATAAAGAGATTAGATTTAGGAAACGTCTTGAGTATTACCATTGTGCGAACAAGTGTACCGCATGTATTTTCCCTGTCTATAGAAGAAAACTGTACAGAATGTCTTGCATTGGCTGATCTGACAGTATATTCTCCATTACAATGGTTGTGCCAAATCCACTGATAACTTTATCAGTTGTGAACATGTCCAGTATTTAATTCAAATAACCTCTGCTATGAAATCTGTCTGAGTTGCAAAAGATTCATCTGAGCCTGGAGAGATGGTTTTCCACTCCAATTATCATCACAAAAGCTGTTTTATCCTTGTCTTTGTTTTTCTGTTTTTATCTCCTAAAATGGTTTCAGATAACTTTAGAAAAGGCAGGAATTTTATTGGCAAGCATTCATCTGCTAAAAGGCTTACTATATCTTCTAGGAACATGGACATTGCCAGTTGGAACACCAATAAACAAACCCTTTTCAGACCTATCACTGCAAACAGTTCTTGTAAACCCTTCAATAGGAGCCCTGCTCTGCATATACACCTAACTATGGTTCGATTCCCAGTAGTAAAATTCATGGATCTTTGGCCCTCTAGAAGGAGGATGTATGAAATCGACTGACAAGAATTGGAAACCTCAGAAAATGTGAAATTCAGTCTCTCCAAAATGTTACTTTGATATTATATTTGCAAATGAGCAGGAAAGATACCAGATACTTCAAGGACTCTGTTTACTTTAAATGATGGGTTGTTTACAAAATGTTAACATTGATCCAACAGGAGCCATGCACTAGCCTGGTTTGTATCTAAATTATTTAACCTTCCACTTGGATTTTGGATTGATTATGCTTTAGAACTGCAAAATTCCAAGGAGAATATTAACATCGAAAATCATAATGGCAGGTAGAAATAGAATTAGAACCTACGCCAGGATCTATGTTAATCATATTCTTTGTGTACCTAAATACATAAATTTTGCATATTGAGCGATTTTCCTAGCTCATAAATTTTCTGCCCATTTAATAACTTGTATTGTCAAGTGGCACATGCACACACCCATAAGGATATAACTTATAAGGTATGATAGTGTAGTACAACGTAGTACATTATATTTATTACAGTTTTTAGTCCCACTGACTAACTTGGGTCTTTCATGGACATTAATACAATTTCATTTTTGTTTCTATTTTAATAGATGTACTTCCTCTTTGTAAGCATTTAAACCTCTTATCAATAGAAGATCAAATACCTCACATGATCGCATCATTTCTCGTTTTTGTGTAATTTTCTGTTATGTTTGTATAGTATGTATCTGTAGTTCATAGTCCGTAAATAAGTAACTTCCACCATTGAAGAGAGTGGACTAATCTCAGCAAGTGTCATTTTTCTCCAGACCTCCTTGCATGATGTATGTAGACTGAACTACTGGGCTCGGTAAAATCCAAACACTGTCAGCTCAGGCACAGGCCAAAGATACAAGCAGCCATATGAAGAGAAGCATTCATCTTGTTCCACCTGTTCTCGATTGTCTTGTGGATTTCATTGAAGAACAATAGGATCCCTCTAAAGAATGACATTTTTTTCTCAAATATACTATCGATACCCTCATAAATCTCTCCAAGGCTGGGACTGTCAATATCTGCATAACAGATCATCTGAACATTGGTTGCACAACTGACGCCATATATTTGCACTTTACCTACAAATTATCACCCAATATAATCTGTTTGATCTTCCTTCATGTCTCCATATTGGATCATGCCCACCTGATCTAATCACCACTAGCTACAATTGCACTTAGAGCCCCCTCCACACAAACATAGCCAAGGAGGCACAGTGATCTAAACTGCCCGGAAATGCCAAACCCTCCATACCAGGCCTGATACTGACCGGGTATGGGTATGCAGTGCAGTACGGTTTGAGAATGCTGTGGGTGCACGCACGTACCCACATTTTTTTTTTTTAAGTGCAAAAATAAATAAAACTTGAGGGCTTTGACTGGAATTGAACCTTGGAAAGTTCGTGTGAGATTCAATATTGCCAATAGGCTCCGAAGGGTCAAGAGAGATGAAAAGGACTTCATTTGGTTGACTTACTATTTGGGTGCTTTCTTGTTGCTCCTCATGGGTCCTTTATTCTTCAGTCAATTTGGAAGGCATGGGAACAAGTGAAGCACTTGGTGGTTGGGCAGCCTATAATCAATTTTGTCGAATCTGAAATATAATGACAAGATCCTTGCCTTGACAAGAGGCTGCTCTGCCCTCCTTTGGTTTGAGAAAGGAATTAAAATATTTCATGACTTGTACAGATTTGGGAAGTGGATGGAATGTACAGACTTTAAAGCCTTCTATAAGCTTCCTCAATCTCATTTTAGAATGTATACAATGCTCAGAAATGCTTTCGCAGCGCCCTCTACTGGACTAATTATGGAGGATGAGAATGACTTTTGGGATACTATGAGGTGGCTCAAAGGGCCCCTTCTCCAAGAGGCTACATTTCGAGGGAAGTTTACAAATTGTTGCCTAACTGAAGTGTTTCAAGGCTATTGCATACAAAATGCCAGCATGCTGCATATTTATTTTTAGCAGTGTTACGCGGGGACACGCACCCCCATTCCCAAGCCGTCCCGGACATCTCGGGTGCTTGGGGATAGGGACGAAACGTCCCCTCCACGCACCCCCAAATGCAAAAATGAAGGGGACGTCCCCTAACTTTAAGGAACGCACCCGGGACGTCCTGGGTGCTTCAAGACTTTGGGGACTCCAACGGGGACACCATGACGTCCCCGAGATGGCTAGGGGACGGCTAGGGGATGTCTTTAAGTCCCTGAAGTGCCGGAGTCCCAAAACAAAATAAAAATATAAAAAACATAAAGGATTATGACTTTGAAAAGAGGAAAATGAAAACTAATCCTTTTCCCATGCAAACTTACCTTCCCAAGAAATGGACTTTTGTTGTTTTATGTAGGTTCCAAAAGAAGATATTCTAACGAGAGGTCGCTGTTATTTTACATTTTAAAGCCTTTCTTATACATAGGATTGATAAATTTTATTGTGCAAGTCTTTCTGCCTCTTTTTGTATGATATTGGAGGCTTTACCGATATATTAGGATGTTCTAGAGGCCAACTTTGTATTTAATTTTTAGTGTTTTTCAGTTACCTTTGCTAGTTTTGTCTATGGATGGCTATTCATGTAGTTTGCATGGCCTCTACTGTTCCAAAAAGTTATTTTTTTAATTCAAGGATATAATCATATAAGTGACATGATAAAGAGATGTTGGCATGTTACAGGTCCTTTGGTAACATTACTAGCATGTTTTTTTCAGGGTTAGGGGACCCATTGTATATTTTTAATATTTATATATTATTTTAATAGCCGTCCCCTTGCCATCCCCAAAATCTGGGAATTTTTGTCGTCCGGAGTCTTAGTTAACTATGATTTTTAGTGCTTAGTCTTTAGATCAGTTTGTCTTTTTATAAATATTTGGGGCTATTATATGATTTTTATTTAGATTTTTATAAATTCAAAAACTATGGTGGCGTTTGTCCACAAAAACATTGCGCATGGGATTAGTGTGTACTACCCCTGTAAAAGGATTTTGCTTCACGTTTTTACTTTTGTAGATTTAATTTTTTTGTGTTTCCATAGGGTACTTTAGGCATAAAGTTTGCCTAAAGAATTGAGGTAAAATGCACAACTTCTAAATTGGGTACAAAAATCTAGCGACAATTGGCGATAGGTTCATATTACCCTTCTTGAACACCCATAAAAAAAAAAAAACTCTCATAAAACCTTACAGTTCAAAATATTAATTTTTTCCAAAAAAATCTAGACTGCCGGAAACACCAAGTACGCGCCCCCATACCAAGCACGATACGTGCACGGGTGCGGGTACAATTGAAGTACGTTGTGGGTACATACCCACAGGCCCTAGGTATGTCCGGGTACGTAAATTCGTACCGGGACGTACCCATCACACTGTGGGTACATACCCACAACGTACCCACATGGTATTTTTTAAGTGCAAAAATTAATAAAACTTGAGGGCTTTAACTAGAATTGAACCTTTAAAAGTTCGTGTGAGATTCAACATTGCCAATGAGACTCTTAAGGGTCAAGAGAGATGAAAAGGACTTCATTTGGTTGACTTGCTATTTCTTAAATTTGGTCAGAGTGTGTGCACTAGGAGAACCGAATCAACACAGAGAAAGTAGAAAGAAACAAAATATAATAATATATTTAGCATTATAATACAATCAATGCAAAGGCTATTAAATAGCCATGGAGGTAGGAAAACTACCTCCTACAAAATAAGAACTACAAACCCATTTTAATATTACAGGTACAACCATATAACTACGGAATATATTGTTATTATAACAATATATTCTATTAACAAATTAACCTACTAACATTTACTAATTACTAACAAGTAAATACTATTTTACCACACGGTAAAACACTAACAATATGTGAACACTAACAATGATTTCCTAACATTCCCCCCCTTAGTGTTTACATGGGAAGAAGAACATCACAAAATTGGAACAGAATCGTATGCCTCCGCATACTTTTAGGTCTGCATACTACTAGCTTGGTTCTTCTTTCTCTAGATCTTGCTGCACATGATCACCTCTCTGGTTCACTAGTTGATCATGATCACCTCTCTGTGTGAATCTATTCACCGGCTAATCATCTTCCACAGCGAAATACGGCAATAAAGGACCATATGACAGTTAGAGGATAACATGCAGCCAATTGCTCTCCTATACAACTGTTCTGATTCTAAAATGCACATCCTCTGCGTTTACTGTTGGCTAGATTTTTGCATAGCTGAAAACCTTGAGGCTCCCATGTAAGATTTTGTCAGTTATATATCCTAATATCTATTTGTGGGTATTACTTTAACCGTGTAGCTCATGAACCATAGCTATACGGTTCTGCAGCAAGTAAGCAGTTGTAAAAGAAAGGAAAATCTGCAGAAGAGGAAAATAATAGGAAACGAAAGAAAGTAGAGAGGATGTGCAACCCAAGCAATAGTTTACAGAGTTGATTGCATGCACATAGATTAAAACAAATAGATCATTAAGCACAGAATTCAAAGCAAAGGAAACTTTCAGATCTAGATCTAAATAACACAAAGTTTATGAACAGATCTAGAAAGAAAGTAAGAAGCAAAATGCACCGTTGACACAAAGTTCTCCGGAAAAATCTCTTCTATATTCCTCTACTTGCAGAAATCAGAGGGTTTCAGCTCAAAGTCTGGAACACAAGAATGTTGATTACAAATTTTGATCCTTTAACCCGTAGGTTCTTCCTCTACTTATAGCATGTAGAGGGGAAATTACAAATGGGAGACTATAATTGAACTAGATCATAAACAAGAAGTAAAGAGAACATCTGGCAATCATCTTCCTTTAATTCCTCTCTTAGTGACATGCATCAGGAGTTCAAGTCAAAATTGTGCACATCTGTCACTTAACTCAAAGAATCATTCCAAATAACTTAAAGTAATGGTTTTCAAACCAATAACTTTTAAGTTTACAATTACATCCGGGAACATAAGAAATAAGAGAAGAAAGAAAAAGAAGGAAGATCTGCCAGTTGTAACTTCTACACTTTCTTTTTGTTTTGATACTGAATATACTTTTCGAACATATAGTTCAAGCAATTTCCCATCCGCTTTAGCCACAACTTCTTTCTCTGTTGAATTGCAGCAATCCTTCGCTCAAAACTTCGATGCTTGCTTCCACCTCCTTCAAACTAGGCCCGAACTTCTTAATGTCTGATTGCAGCGTTACCAGCTTACTGATTGAATTCATCGTGAAAGGCCTAACAGCTTCATCAATCCTCTCTTGAATCATCAGAAGAGAGCCTTCCAGGGAATCAGGCACTTTGTTGGGAATGGTCCTTATGAATGAAGAAACGTTCCCAACCACTTCCTCATTGGTGAAAGCAATTACATTGCTTGACAGTGACGATGCCATATCCTCGAGCACCCGCATTCTTTTCAGCATAATTATGAAGATCTCCAAGCGGAAAGAGACTGTGAATTCAAGTTGCTTCCCCTTTTCAACCGATCCATCAGGCACAATTCGTTCTGCAATCAAAACCTCCTTCGGCAGCTTATTTATCTCGACCAAAGTGCCCAGGTTACTTTCAGCCACTGTATTCATATCTACCGTGCTTGTCACAGTTGCTTCAGCTGAACTAATGCATCCTTCATAACCTTTAGACGAGTTGGCACCTCCTGAGTTGTACAGAAGCTTGGCGAATGATTAGGCTCTTCCATTCATCGATAGCTCTAACTTGGTTACCTGCATTTTCCACTTCCTGCATCAGATGATCACTCACCTGCTCATGTGCTGAAATTGGCTGAGAGAAAGGTTTGGCAACCTTAGCAATGATCTCGCACAACTGGGAAACCTGCTTTTGAAGTTCAGCTTTTTCTGCCTTCTCTTTGTCAAGCTTAAGGAATAAAGCATTTATCAGTGTCTGCGTGTCTTGCTTTAATCCTTCAGTAGTGGTTTGACCTATCGGCACTTTGGTCACTGTTATATCTTTCTGCCGTAAGCTCGCTCTTCTGCTTTCCTTCTGTCGGAACTGATACCTCAGTGAACTTTTGCCCTGATTCTTCAATAATCAACCTTGAAGTCACCTTAGCAACTTTAGGTCTTCTATCTTTTCCGCCCAAACTCAGGAGCAGCTGCAAGTCATGTTCCTCCAAGTTGATCTCCTCTCTAGCTTCTGGGATTGTGAGGCCAACCACTTTGAGAAATTGCTTCTCGGAGAATGAGAAGTCGTTGAATGCACCACCATCTCGTGCTGGTTCCTCTCCATCCGAAATTGCTACAGTGTTGTGACTGTCATCTTCTGAATTGTCCAAAGACAATGCTCTTTCAAATTCTGCCATCTATAATTTTAGCGTTTCTTCAGGAAGAGGTGAAGATCGGAGTGGTTGAGGAGAGAACACAAATGTTTCCGGATTCAACGGAGGAACGACAATATCTTGTTGAGGTTTAAAGGCGGTGAAGTGTTGTGAGTTGACGTTGGAGAAGTCGGAACTAGCACCATAGCCGTAGAAGTGACCTTTTCCTGTGTATGAGACTTCTTTTGCACTTTAAGCTTTTCAGGCCTTCTGCTGCTTTCTCCCTCGTGCTTCCTTTTGATGGAGTCTCCTGCGTTGAGGTTGCTGTGATCTGATTCATCAAAGCTTCATCAAGGCAATATCCCTTTGTAAGCAACCAATTCGAGGTATTGACCAGAACTGGCATAGATCTTTCCTCGATCGTGTGGCAGCCACCAATGTTCTCCTGAAGAGTAGCTCTATCCCCTCCCATCTAGTGGTATGAGTCAAGTAACACAGGCCCATCATCTATGAGATCCGCAGGTATCCGTGCTAATCCATAATCAAACACTTGTCGCGCCGACAATCTGCTTTGAAGTCTTTCTTTCTAACTTCATACTCATCTGCACTTCATCCAGAAGTCTTCTAATGAAGGCACATGCGAGTATTCTGGGAGATTGTCTTCCTTGCTACCCCATATGGATCGAAGTTCAGTCGTGCTGGGAAGAACTCATGCTCACACTCAGAGAACATCTCAACTTCAATTCCTCTGGCTTTGTGAATGCTCTGGCAGCTGTAATAGCCCACTGTGATCGGAAAGAAGCCTGTAGACTTGTGCCGCTTTGATTGTAGGTCATGCATCTCCACGAGCTGCCTGCACAACTCCATGATGACCAATTTGTCGCTTGGATATCTGGGCAACTTGATTGGTTCTCCTGAAAAGCCGGTTACCCTGAGGTATGTAAAGTCTGCAAATTGGATGAAGATCTGACCATCATTTGGGATCTGACTTCCCAAGCTTCCTTGCTCACCCTGTTGGTCTTCAGATCACATTGACTTGCAAATGAATTCGTAGAAGAATCCATCATTGACCACCTTGTAATCTTTATTGCATTCAGGCACAGTCAGCTGCGGGTAGCACTCAAAAATAGGATCCTTCGAGAGTACGCCCGTCTATCCAACTTGGAAAAGATACCCTGTGAGGCTGTTGCATATACCAGGTAGGAAGTCATCTTGAAGTTGTATGTCCGCCTCACACTTCGGAGCTGCTCACCGATGTTGTCACTGATGATCTCCACCCAATTGATTATTGAATCTGCTTTGTTGATCTCAATGGTTCTGATGAAGGCATACATCCATGAGCGGAAGTTGTGAGTGTTAGCTTCTCCATTTATCCTGCATAGCAATTTGGTAATATCATCCACTTCTGCACCAGATTGGATCGTGGAAGAGTCCTCGGGAACTTCGATGGAGATCTGGGCTTCTTCATATACCTGTTGTTCATTATGCCCACACAGTCTACTTTGTGCTTCTCCCATCTGTTGCCGGCGTCCAACATGCATGTTGATTGTAGTCACCACCGGTCGTGTTGGAATCTTCAGACAATAATTGATAAATTGTGCGTCCAGCCGGATTATTGTCTTTCCCATAACATCCGGATTGATCTGGATAGTGGATGGTACGACCTTGCACATTCCATGACGAATTCAGGCAACTGAGCTGTGATTGGGAATGCTGAAGCTCGAATGATTCCACTGCTCTTTACTTGCCCGCATGAGAGATGTCTTTCCAGCCCTGGATCTGTCAATCAATTCGGAGAGGGGTTCGGGGCCTAGATCCGTATCACCGATATCAGCAAATCTGGAAGCAATGCATGGTTCGTTGATCCTTCTCTTTCATCCCACTTTATCATGGTCGAAGCAATCTTTGTCTAAGCAACTCTTTTTCTTTTTATTCTGCCGGAATTCTTTGCAATTGGTGCAGATCTGGGAATTTCTTCAGATTCGGAAGATATATTCAATGCATCTGACATTGATTTGAGCTCCCTTTCACTTATATAAGCACCTGTAATGAATACCTGCAATTAATTCAGACAAAGACGGAATCAGAGCATGAACACTTGATTTTTATCACAAAAATCTGCATATAAAGCCCGCTGCCCTAAAATTTGAGGCTTTGCTTGCATGCAAAGCAAGCATAAATATTTTTAACTTCACCTGGGCACTTATACCAATATGCAGATAATTAACCAAGCTTAAATCAAGCTCCTCCAATCCTAGGCGCCAAACTTTGAAGCTTTCCGGCAATGAAAAACACTTTTTAATGCAAAAATCCTCCTTCCTTTGGGGCCAAAACTGTCCAGGGCTGCAATCCTTTGCTAAAATAATTAACTATTCCATCACTATGGCAGCCCATGCTTATATAACTCTCAACATTCTATATTTAATAATTGCCTCTCCTATTCCTGGCAATTAATTAATAAATAAACATGCTTATTCCTTCAACTTGGGCGCCTAAATTTGCATGCTCATGGCTGCCATTAAATAAATTAATTTAATTTATTTTTAGCCTTCTTCCTTCAGTTCTCTTTGACTTCACATCATGCATTGACCTTCTATTTCTCCATGGCGCCAAAGTTAGGAATAAAAGCTATTAATAAATGCCACAAAAAGCATTATTTAATCACCAAATGGGTCGCACTTTTTAGCATGTTCCAAGCAGCCATTAAATAAATTAATTTAATTTATTTTTAGCCTTCTTCCTTCAGTCTTCTTTGACTTCACATCATGCATTGACTTTCCATCATCCTGGCGCCAAAATTAGGAAGGAAAACTATTAATAAATTGCATTAGAGTTATTATTTAATGCCCAAAGGGGTCGCACTTTTTAGCATGGGTGATTTCTAAATTTAAGAAGTCAACTTTGATGGGATTATTCACCCTGCACTGCAGCTCCAAAAATCCCTTCATTCACTTAAGTTGTTTGACTTCCATAATGGGAATTTTTACCCTGCAAGGCAGGTAATAAATTCCCGTCGGTGCTTTAAGTGATTTTTCTTTATTTTATAATGGGAATTTTTACCCTGCAAGGCAGGTAAGAAATTCCCGCTACTGCCGCCTCTAATTTTCCCATCATGCTTAAGTGACTTTGACTTCATGGGAATTTTCACCCTGCAAGGTAGGTAATAAATTCCACTGTCTGCTACTACCAAAAATCCCACTGTAGCTTAAACCTATTCATTCTCAAAAAGTGCGACTTGCCTAGGAGAGGCTTTTTGTGCATGACTTCGTCATTTTTTATTAGAAGCTTGCATTTTGAGGTTGATTCCTTCTAGCACTGTGTTGGTAGATGATCTCCAGATGCTTCGGGCAATTAAACAGACTATACTGGTGAAAGAATTGACCTAGGGGAATTTCACAGAGAAACCGAGGAGAAAACCGAAGAAAAATGCAAAAGAAATAAATAAAAGCGAAAAACGTTGCCAGAAGTTGCAGACAAAGCTCAAGATTCATTCTAATGAAAACCCTATTGATATATGTGAATACTGGCATGCGAAACTTCAACAAGGTTCAATTGGAGCACAATTTACTTCAACGGGGCACTATTTATTTAATAAATAATTAAATAAAAATTTCCCATGAGACAAAACTTGGCGGAGGATAAAACGAGTTTGGGCATATGGGTATTTGTCGAAATTGGCTCATATGATACTCGGGAATATCCTAACATAATATAGACATCTTAAGCAATAAAAACACAAAAAGACCCATTATTTTCAAACAACATAGGAAATTGCCACTGCCACTAGAAGTTGCCCTTGACTTTAGCCGTTTTAGGCGCATAATGGAAATGGAACATTGGTGTTATGTTCCCCCACAATGTGAAATTTCCATTTATTCACACAACCAAGAGCACTGAAAAACAAATCAAGTAAAACTGAAACTGGAACTCAAAACATAAAGCGTAACTCACACCACACATATGTCACCACTGCTGATATGCGACCCCATCGTTGGCGGCATCGACGAGAGGTCGCTAAATGACCTCCTTCCTCTGTTGCCTCCGTCCTCTAGTGTCATGTTGCTAGCTCAACTGGATTTGATCATGGAGCTCAAGAATCACCTCCAAAACTTAGATGTCGCATTCCAACGATAATGCGTCCTTTACAATTTTTATTTTTGGCATTTATGACTCAATAAGGCTGCAAAAAAGAGGATATTTTCCAAACTTGGAATTTTTCAACGAAATTAGAACCAATGCGACGGGGATGAAAAACAACAAGCACTTTTGCAAAAAATGACACTCGATTTTGAGTTACCGTGCAAAAGTTTAATGTTTCAATTTCCGTAAAAAGGCCCAATTTAATTAAAATTGGCTCAACGATTAAAATTTTTCTCAAAATGGAGAGAAAATTAATCGTGTGACCACTCGTTGGAATCGGGAGGAAATGAGGATTCCAAAATACCAAAATTTCAGAGAACTCATTAAAAAAATATTAATTTGGTGAAAAAGTATTAATTGCCCTCAATTTGCAATTATTTAAGCAAAAACTATAGAAAAAAATAAATTTTTCAAACTATAGTTTTGCAAAAATATAAAATAATCAACCAATCAAAAATGGCTGTGAGAAGGCAAGTAACTCACGGCTGATTTTGAGTTGAAGTGACCCACAATGATTTGTTCATAACTTGAGAACTAGAGCTCGATTTGCAAACCGTTTAATGCATCGGAAAGCTTATTTCCAGAGCTTCGCAATGGTACTAATTTTGTTTGATTTAATTGCATGATTTGAAATCTATTCTTGACTGAGTTTGATGCCCAACCGGCTAAAAAATCATGCTTTTTTTTTACAGCTGCAAGAATTTATACTTGGCTAAATCCTTCTTCTGGAGATCTGATTGTATTCGATGTATAAGACAAGTTCTTTAATAGCAGCAAAGATAGGACATATAGAAGGAAAATCCACTTCATAAAAAATGCATACACAAGGCAATAGCAAACAACATAACTACCCTTGGCTATACTTCAAAAAACCATCACGGAGAGAGGATTTAGATCTGCTCTGATACCAAATCTTAAATTTGGTCAAAGTTTACACACCAGGAGAGTCGAATCAACACAAAGAAAGCAGAAAGAAACAAAATATAATAATATATTCAGCATAATAATACAATCAATGCAAAGGCTATTAAATAGCCATGGAGGTAGGAAAACTACCTCCTACAAAATAGGAACTACAAACCCGTTTTAATATTACGGGTACAACCATATAACTACGGAATATATTGTTATTATAACAATATATTCTATTAACAAATTAACCTACTAACATTTACTAATTACTAACAAGTAAATACTATTTTACCACACGGTAAAACACTAACAATATGTGAACACTAACAATGATTTCCTAACACTATTTGGGTGCTTTCGTATTGCTCCTCATGGGTCCTTTCTTCTTCAGTCAATTTGGAAGGCATGGGAACAAGTGAAGCACTTGGTGGTTGGGCAGCCTATCTTCTCTTCCTTTGACACTAGGTGCCAAGCCTATAAATCGATTTTCTCAAATCTGAAATATGACAAGATCCTTGCCTTGACAAGAGGCTGCTCTGCCCTCCTTTGGTTTGAGAAAGGAATTAAAATATTTCATGACTTGTACAGATTTGGGAAGTGGATGGAATGGACAGACCTTAAAGCTTTCTATAAGCTTCCTTGATCTCAGTTCAGAATGTATACAATGTTCATAAATGCTTTCACAGCTCCCTCTACTGGACTAATTACAGAGGATGAGAATGACTTTTGGGATACTATGAGGTGGCTCAAAAGGCCCTTTCTCCAAGAGGCTACCTCCAAAACAACTTTATGAAAAGATTGCCTTCTCTCCTAACCTTTCGTTGGGCCTTAACAATAAGTGGAATGTTTGTGAGCCCATTAGTAGATGGACTCATAGATTTAATGTTTTGTGGTCTTCTGTATTTAGTCGAAGAAATCTTGCTTTAGATGGCTTCTGATTCATAATAAGCTTGTTGTTGGCTTCTAATATTTTATGGGTTGATGAGTCTATAAGCTTGTTGTTTTCTTTAAATTTTTACATATATTTATATTTTTACTTTTTAAAATAGATTGTACAAATGTACCCACAGCGTACCGTACAGGGTACAGAAACAGTCCATAAAAAGTACATAAATGTATTGTCTTATGAACTAAAAAGACTTATTTATGTTGTGTGCATTGTCAGTAGTACCTGATAGCTGACACACAAAAGCTTTTAAATGAGGGAGAATCTCAATCTCATGAACAAAACAAGTAACAAGGAGAATAATGCCAGAATCATCAGAGTATATCAGGTCTATGGTCCACTTAGCTAGTTCAGCTGAATCCATAGGAGTTTGAAGATCAAAAGAGGTTGGAGAAAAACCTCTAGTCTTGAGCAAGCTACTAGCTCAAAGACTGGTTCACATGCTTTAGTAGCAATCCGGAGCCAAAAACTAAACCTGCAAATGGTGATCATCATTGGTAGTGATGATAGACCATAATCCAGCTACATATGAAATGATTAGTGAGGTGGTCAGCACCCACTTAGAAAGCGTAATGAGGACCCAGCCCACTACTGATATTTTGTAATCTGTCGGTGAGGACCAGTCCAAGTAGAGGAGCTGAGGTTCAGGTGTGGCCAATCCCACATAAAGGTGTACTGCAGTCAGTCCCACTACAAATGTTGATGTGGACAGCGGCGTGTGTCCTTGATCAAACATGCGAGTATGGATTAGAGTGTGTCCCAGTCCATTAATTGTGAGTGTATCTTGTTGAACATTGTGTTTTTCCTTGTTCACTAATTCATAGTGAGGTCGCTTCCGCATACAAGGTTAAGGTATAGTGAGGCCATCCCTACTATTGTTTGTACATGTGATGAACTGTGGAAGTTTTCCTGTTCATGTACGTATTTTATTTTCCCCATGTTGGAATTATAAGGGGAGGATGTTGATAAACATTAAATTACTTAGGATATTACATATATTAGTAAGTTAGTTTACTTACATATGTTTAATTAATTGAACCTAATATAAGTTGGTAGGTTGGATTGTTAGAAATTTTACGGGATATTGTCAATACACCCATAAAACTAGGTGTGTGGTTGAGAGTTAAAAGTGATTAGAAGATGGGGATAATATCCTAAAGTATAGGATACGCAATTCCTATAAATATGTAAATGTTCTTTGAATAATAAATATTGTGTACGAAGCTTATTGTGTGTTAGTGTGTTTTATCGTGTCTTATGGGCATTAAATCTCTGACCTATCTTTCATTAAATTGTACATGTAAATCATGGTATTTGAAACATGGGTCCTACTAGATGAGCTGACGTTTGCCCCATGGACTCCTTACTGTATTAACACATTTTAAAAAGTATGTATTTTGAACTCTATACATTAATTCAATATTCTCGGTAGATGCCCTAGTATAACGAGGAAAGTATGGACCTCGTATCTTCCATGTGAAATCTTATCATTTCAAATCTCCTTGGAATGCTACTTGTGCATCCCTTCACACCTCGACCAAATATGACCAAATGATAGTAACTAAGGCCCATGGGTAAAGGTAGTTTTTTAGGTCATCGTCAAGCAAGACTACCAATTTGGTGTATGAGACACCCCCTTATGGAACCTCACAAAGGGATTGTTTCTTCTTTTAACTTATATATTACAAGGCATACAACATTACCCCATCCAGTTTTAAACATGGGACCTCCTCTATGGAGTACGCATACACTCACCATTAGGCCCACTTAGGATGTACAGCTGCCAAAAGAATGTCGACTACAAAACTTTTGCACTTCAACTATGAGTACCAACAATGTTCTTGCCCTGTATTTTTGGTGATATTTGGGATGTACTGGAGCATTGATTTTTTGTCTGTTGTACTTGCTGTTTGAGTTTGAGTTTCTTTTGGGGTTTTCTGGTGGTGTCATTGAGCTTGCCTAATCCTTTATTTTTACTTCTCCCTTGTCCCACCTTTGGATAGCCAAACAACAAAGGAAAGAAAAGAAACTTCTGAACTTGAAGACTATAAATACTAAGGAACCAAACAATGGAGGAGACAAAACTCAACACTATGCTATACTGTAAAGAGTTGTTGCAGCAAGGTGGCTTCTATCCCCATTTGGCAAATTGATTTGAAAATATTAGAATGTAAGGCTTATTAAATAAGGACTTCATTAGTTATTTAACTAAAAGATGGTTGTAACCAGTTGTAACTATATCAACCGCTTTGTAACTACATCATTCATAATATAATGATGGACACATTTGTAGTATCCCACAATTAAATTTTCAGGGCAAACTTGGAACTTCTAGAAAACCCCCAACTGTTCATACACTATTACAGTTGCACTATACTTCAAACTTATAATGGATTACATTTAGAGTGCATGACCTTGAAGTAGCTCCAACTTACGATTGGATCAGGCAAGGTGCCTTGAACTCAACCGAGGTCTGGATCTAATTAGGCATGAATATTTGTGTAATAAATTCAATGACTCAATAAACCCAAAGAGAGGGGTTTAATGGCCTTAATCAAATTACACCAAATATGCTACAATAAACTGAATATAAACTGCTGCTATGAATTCAAACACAACTGCTGCAATAGTACTGAACGTTGTACTCAACATGAAGGTAATAAATGCCAAGCTTCTATACTTATTTGCCTTCATACAAGTCGCTAATATTAGAGAAGTACAGCAGATGCAAATGGATAAAAACAGCCCACTAATCATATAATTTATTACCAAATCTGCTTTGTATTAATCGCTGAAATGAGGACTGCAAAATATCACAAATACTATGCAAATGTCTAATCGATCTATGCCCAAAACACCATAATCAGACATCAAACTATATTACCCAATATGCCTCATGTAGATCGCTGCAAATAAGGACTGTAAACACCACAAATCATGCAAAATCTAAGTCGCCACAGATCAGCCATAAACAACCATGTAAAACATTGTAAAAAGGTCTTAAAATATTATTGAACATGCATTATTCCAGTCACTGAGGTTTGGCCAATTAAACTAATCATTCACTGATCATAAAAGCCTCAAAACATGCATAAAAATACTCAAGGAACTACCCAATGAAGTCGTTGTAGAAAGAGCACAATATTATGTATCAAACTTGGTCGATCCACATCCAATAATGACCCAAAAGAGTTCATAAAACATCAAGAGGAGTCGCTAGAGCTAGAGGGAATGTAAAATCATGCACAAGCTGGTCGAACTACTCTAAAAATGCCACAAACCAGTTATCAAAGCAAACATGTAATCGCTGGAGTTTAGAGAGGTTTATAGCATAAGATCTTGCACTCAAACCAGTCGCTGCAGTCAACACATAAGCATAAATGAAGTTGTTGAGCATGAAAAACTTCACCACACTAGAAATCAATTTGCAACAACACCAATAAATTATCCAAAATTGATAACTAAAACCAGCTACAAAGATCTCCAATACATGAGATAGAAGGAGAGCAAATAGCATCAAAGGTGGGCATGCATCCCTACTCCAAGCATGGAGTCAAATCGAATTCAACCATAGCATAAGTTTTTACAATGATCCCATGACCTCCTTTTATAAGCAAGGAGTACAAACTTCGAATTCCCTTTTGGAGGAAAACACAAATTAAAAATATTTTATTCTCCCTATGTGTGGCGTCCCCTTTCTAAGGGTATTTTGACATTAAAAACCACCCTAATATTATTTAATTAATTCCCTTTTTATTTTGCAATTTTTGGGAATTAAATTAAATAATAAATTAAATTAATTGCTCAATAAATTTTTTTGGTGAGCAATACTTCAAGGTGGTGGAAAAACCACTTAGCATCCATAATTAAATAATTAAATGAATATTGTTTTATAATGACAAATGATTAAAATCACTCTCCAGGCAATATCATTCAATTACTTAACATAATTTTCCCCTTGCAACATCCCAAAAGCCTACGGGAAAGATAGGCCAAGGGTCTTTAAAAAAAAGGGGACATTACAGTCTTCCCTTCCCAAGATTGTTTGTCTTAACCAATAGCAAGCTCATGTGTCCGGGTCCAAATATGTAGTACTCCAAAACCAGGCTCCCATGCCACTCAAGTGGTAAAGCATTTGTAATATCTTGTGATGCTTCTTTCTCCTAAAAGTTAGGAGTGTCTTCTGCTGCAATTTCTTTTTCAAATTTACACATGAAGCAAACAAGTTAGAAAAATAAGTGTTGAAGAACACTCTTTCAAGGTGTCTCCATGGTGTGTAAGTCTCCTCCATGTATGGGCTGCCCCCAAACTCTGTTATGTGGCCCCAAATACTGTTGTAATCTTCAAAAATCAGAATTAGAGTGGTTGGTTTCCACCCCCAAATAGTCACCCATGAGCCACAATCAAGCACTAACAACCATATCATCAAATGCATATAAAAAATCTGAATTATGGAAGTGATAGTGGAGTTGGTCATAATGATATCATCCATGAAAATGATGGGACAGCAGCTAACATACTTCAAAAAAATTCCTCCAACATGAATGAACATCAATCTAGTGAATGAAATAGGCCCCCATGTAACTGAAGTTTCATCCCCAATCATAACAAACTGAAAATTATCCATATGCACAGCTGGAAATGAAATTCTTACCATGCAATGTATAGTCCATGTGCTCCCTTCTTCATCCTTTGATCCATGTGTGAGAGTACCCATGGAGAAATGTCCCTTATCCCCATGCTTTATGGCTCTAAAGGCCATAAGAAGACTGCTGAAATAAATTACAGCAGTGTAAATAAAAATATTTGACCCCAAGGTATCCCATCTTACCTTAGGTAAGGCCAACACTTCACTCTCACAACCCCCAATGCATTGTTCCCATGAAAACAAATGCTGAAACTCATTCATACACATGATGTAGAGTTGATCCAAAGTGAATTTCATGACAAACTTTGCACCTTTCACTATCATAGCTGAATATTCAACATGTTTACCTTTATTTCCCAAAACATAGCATGAAAATTCAACACCATACCTTCCTCTTTGCTTCTCCCAATGTAAAAGAAGTGTTGAATGGCCTAAAAATGAACCTGTAACATGTACCAATGATGCTCCAAACTGAAAATTAGCATACCATGTGGTTAAATCCTTTTGTAAGCATGCTAACATGTCCCCAAACAAACTGAAAATGTGCATGACAGCAGTGTGAATGTCAATGGAAACATTAGGCATACACATACCTTCCTTGGTTGCAAACTCAAATATGAATAGACAATGCTCATATTTTCCTTTTGTGATTCCAACAACCAAAAACTGAATTTCATCATGATATGAGAACAATAGAATGTCCAACTTGATCATCTCATGAGCACATGTAAATATTAATACAAATAATTTGAAGTTGTTGCTTACTTCTTCATACCATGAGATAGCATGTGCATGATTATACCCTCTTACTTCTACCCCATCATTCACATAAGAAAAAGGAAAATCAGAAATGCAAGGAATCTCATACCATTCATTGTGCCAATGGATTTCCCTTATGAAGGGAAGCAACATATCTGAAACAAAATGCTTGGGGCTGCCCATCATACCTTTGTGCCATGAAATACCTTCATACTCCTTGGAATTTTCAACCCAAACATCTCCTTCTACCTTGGAATCATGCAACCTTATTTGTACTTGGTGTGAGGCTTCCTTAAGCTTCATCTTTGGGTGGATGAAGTCATTTATTTGCTCTCTAATGACTGTTGTTATGTGCAGACCAGCGAGTTGAGAATGGTCTAAAGTGCCCAAAAAGCCTCTTCTTCTTGCCTATCATTCATCCCCTCATCCTTGCATTCATTACCAATCCAAGTAGCATTAGTAACAACTAAATAATGATCATTAGTTACCTCTTGGCTGCCCTCATTTTGCTTGTCCATGCAAACTTGCAAATCAGATTTTTCTTTCCTCTTGGACTCATCTCCCATGATCATTTTATCAACATGCATGCAATCATACAAAGGCAAAGAAACCTCTTCAATCAATAATGACTCTTTACCTTGCTTATTTGCATCTAGGGGCTCTTCTTCCTTCTCTTCCCTTTGAACTAAATCTGATTTTTCTGTGCAAGTACCAACTCTCATGCAAGTATTAGATACCAAATTTTTATCATTAAACACCAAAGAACTCATACCTTGAAGAATCATAGACTTGGCCGCCATATGTGCCTTCACCTTGCTTGAACATTGCTCTAGAACACCTTTGGCAAGTGTATGAGCAACACATGATGCCTCTTGACTCAATCCTTCCTCAAGAAGTGATAGCAATTGTGGTGGGGGACTCTCATATTCATTTAACACCAAAGACATAATGGTTTGCATGGGAACCATTATCTCTTGAGTATGATCATTATGTATAACATCAAAGAACACTTCAAACATGTGAGAAATAAGATCATTACATTCTAGATCCATCATTACCACACAAGATCTTACTTTTGCCATAGTGTTCAAAATGCTAACCCTCTTACCAAAGCAAGGGCTTGTGAGGTCCCAAAGGCCTTGGAAACTTCCCACCATGACCTCGAAAATGTCCTCCATGATGGCATCACTATATGGCAATTTTGGGGTTGTAATCCGCATAACCTCACTAATGCAGATGATGACCATAATTCTTACTTCCCCATCTTCATGATCCAAAAGTTCGTGCCTAGCCAACTGCATCACCAAGGAATCCCTTGCAAGAAGCATGGATCCATAATCATCTTGTTCCATTGTTGCCAAGCAACTTGCTGCTTCTTCCAGAATATTGAGCAACCCATCCTTTGATTGAGGTAGGTGCTTGAGTGCTCTACCCAGTTTCTAGAACTTTGCCTTCATGTTACCTGCACTAGATAAATCCATGATTCATAGGCAATTTCAAACCTCACAAAGTGTAAGAACATGCTCGATACCACTTTGTAGTATCCCACAATTAAATTTTCAAGGCAAACTTGGAACTTCTAGAAACCCCAACTATTCATACACTATTAAGGTTGCACTATACTTCAAACTTATAATGGATTACATTTAGAGTGCATGACCTTGAAGTAGCTCCAACTTACGATTGGATCAGGCAAGGTGCCTTGAACTCAACCGAGGTTTGGATCTAATCAGGCATGAATATTTGTGTAATAAATTCAATGACTCAATAAACCCAAAGAGAGGGGTTTAATGGCCTTAGTCAGATTACACCAAATATGCTATAGTAAATGAATATAAATTGTTCTTTATGAATTCAAACATAAGCTGCTGCGATGGTACTAAACGATGTACTCAACATGAAGGTAATAAATGTTAAGCTTCTATACTTATTTGCCCTCATGCAAGTTGATGATATTAGAGAACTACGGCAGATGCAAATGGATAAAAACAACCCATTAATCATATAATTTATTACCAAATCTGCTTTGTATTAATCGCTGAAATGAGGATTGCAAAATATCACAAATGCTATGCAAATGTCTAATCGATCTATGCCCAAAACACCATAATCCGACAGCAAACTATGTTATGTTAATATGCTCCGGTGTCCCCAAAAATTTCATTTGGAAATCTTGGGATACCCCTTTAAAATTTTGGTCTTTTTGACTTGTGCTAATTTGCTCAGGATTCCTTCAAGAGATTGCAAGAGGTTGCTTGGTCCAAAAAGGTGCAATAATGGATGTTATGAAAATAAGAAAAATACTGCCACCAATGCGTAGAGCTCGAGAAAATATGCACTTTTAGAAAAAACGGCACCTAAAATGGAGCCACAAAGTGAAAGTTATGGCACTTGCAAGTTTTTGCTGCTACATCTTCTGGACCCTTTCCAAAAATGGAAAATTTTATTCTATTCTTGTGTTTTCTTCACCGAAAATCCAAAAATGGAAATAAAATGCTGCTTAGACCAAAACGTAAAAGTGCAAGCTGCCTTCCACGTCCAATTTCCACGCTGTCGTAAGTGATGAGTTTTCACGCAATTTTAAAAGCAGAAGTCATGATACAAGTCACATTTTTTGGCTGCCCCTTCCTTTCATTTTTAATGCCACAATTTAAGTGAAAAGTGGGAATTTTGGGGCTGCTTGGAAGGTAAGAAATTCACACAAGTCATTTAAGTGAAAAGTGAGAATTTTGGGGCTTCTGGAAGGGTGAATATTTCCACTTCCTTGCCCTCATGTTTTTTCCACAAAAGCAAGTTAAATCACTTAAGTGAAAAGTGGGAATTTTGGAGCTGCCTAGAAGGTGGAAATTTGGAGGCTTCCTGGTAGGTTGTTTTTTCCCACAATGAAAGTCAAATCACTTAAGTGAAAAGTGGGAATTTTGGGGCTGCCGGAAGGGTGAATTTTCACACTTCCTTGCCCTCATGATTTTCACACAAAAGAGATTTTATTCACCCATGCAAGTCGCACTTTTTGGGGCTGCTTGGAAGGTAAGAAATATCATCCAAATCATTCATGAGGCGGAAGTGCAATATAGGTTGGATCAGATACGAGTATGGAAGAAGAACAAGAGTGAGAGTGTTGCGGTTTTCTTCTAATTTCTTAGGTAATTGGCTTTAAAAGTCGTTACTTCAAGTTTCTGGAAGAAGTCAATTACTTGGAAATAGGTGGCAGACATGCAAAATAGAAGGTTCTATTTTCAGTTGTAAATCATGCATATCATGCAAAGAAGGATTCTAGGAGAAGGGTTGTCAACTGTCTCATTTTCTATAACTTCCACATGCGAATTCATTGAAAGCTTCCTATTTGTAATTGTCCTCTATGCACTATAAATGGAGGAAGAGCCTACAGTTAAAAAATCACAATTTTGCTAGAGCATTCTGGAGTCTTCAGACTTTGTGTTGTTATTTCTATGAAAGCTGGGGAATTGAATAAAAGGTGGATTTCAGAGAACTTTGTGTCTACGGTGCTTTGCTTCTTTCTTCTATTTTAATTTTTAGATAAACTTTGCGTTATCTAAGATTTAGGTTAGAAGCTATTCATTTCCTTTACTTGCGATTATTGTGAGATCTATTTGTTTATTTAATTTGTGTGGATGAGACCAACTCTGATAACTATTGGTTGATTCAGCACATCCTCCTTTCTTCTTTCCTCTATTATTTCCCCCTTCTGCAAAATATTCCAAAACAATTGCTTACTTGTTGCAAAATTGCTAAGCTATGGTTCATGAGCTTTGTAATTAAAGTAAAACCCCTGAAAATAGTTATTAGGATTTATACTCACCAAATTGATAAACATCTTACACGGGAGCCTCACTGTTAAATGAGGGAGATTTATCTCATGACTACCTAGGTTTTTAGTTGTGCAGAAAATCTAGCCAACAATGTCTCATGTAGATCGCTGCAAATAAGGACTGTAAACACCACAAATCATGCAAAATCTAAGTCGCCACAGATCAGCCATAAACAACCATTTAAAACATTGTAAAAGGTCTTAAAATATTATTGAACATGCATTATTCTAGTTGTTGAGGTTTGACTAATTAAACTAATCAATTCGCTGATCATAAGAGCCTCAAAACATGCATAAAAAATACTCCAAGAACTACCCAATGAAATCGTTGTAGAAAGGGCACAATATTATTTATCAAACTTGGTCGATCCACATCCAATAATGACCCAAAACAGTTCATAAAACATCAAGAGGAGTCGCTAGAGCTAGAGGGACTGTAAAATCATGCACAAGCTGGTCGAACTACTCTAAAAATGCCACAAACCAGTTGTCAATGCAAACATGTAATCGCTGGAGTTTAGAGAGGTTTATAGCATAATATCTTGCACTCAAACCAGTCGCTACAGTCAACACATAAGCATAAATAAAGTCGTTGGGCATGAAAGACTTCACCACACTAGAAATCGATTTGCAAAAGCACCAATAAATTCTCCAAAATTGATAAGTAAAACCAACTACAAAGATCTCCAACACATGAGATAGAAGGAGAGCAAATAGCATCAAAGGTGGGCATGCATCCCTACTCCAAGCATGAAGTCAAATCGAATTCATCCATAGCATAAGTTTTTACAATGATCCCATGACCTCCTTTTATAGGCAAGGAGTACAAAATTTGAATTCCCTTTTGGAGGGAAAACACAAATTAAAAGTATTTTATTATCCCTATGTGTGGCGTCCCCTTTCTAAGGGTATTTTGACATTAAAAGCCACCCTATTATTATTTAATTAATTCCCTTTTTATTTTGCATTTTTGGAAATTAAATTAAATAATAAATTACATTAATTGCTCAATAAATATTCTTTTGTGAGCAATACTACAAGGTGGTGGAAAAACCACTCAGCATCCATAATTAAATAATTAAATGAATATTGCTTTATAATGACAAATGATTAAAATCACTCTCCAGGCAATATCATTCAATTACATAATTTCCCTTTACAACATCCCAAAAGCCTACGGGGAAAGATAGACCAAGGGTTTTTTAAAAAAGGGGACATTACAAGACTATGTCCATAGTGTGCAATATAGCTTCTCTTTATTTCTTCCTTGTGTACGTCTTCCAACAGAAAAAATGGGGTCTTCACTATCAAATCCTTGCTCCTATTGTCGAATCATAAAATCCTTTTGTCTCGACTCTTTAACATCTCCATTTTTTTATTATTGAGAAGTGCACTCAACTGGGCACTAGATTACATAGATTGTCGGCATCTCTGCTCATGCTTTGGAGGAAGCATATAGCGGATTTACAATTACGAGTAAGCATACAACTAAACTAGTGATCACCTTCAGCTTAAGCAGCTATGAGTAAGGGGCATCCACGCCATCAAAGTCACCCAGGCACGATCCTGGCCTCAACTGTTTCGACTCTCCGTGTCGGGTATCTCCAGGCCTTGCACTTAGCAAGACTTGATCCCTGGTGGGCTTATTCAAAGCCAATCAACTTCACCAATAGACCAAGGGCCCTTCGATACCATTTCCAATTTTAAAGATTCCCTTTCCAAAAACATTTCAGTATTTTCACTGCCACTTGAGAAGGACCAAGTGAGGCAAACTGTGTCTCTTCTGCTGCTATAAGGAAAGAAAGTAAAAATAAGGTGGTGCATCCTCACTCTCACTTTTACGGTTTTTTCTCTTTTTATTTTCAACCAAAAAAATTTAACACTTTCGCTAACGCATGATTTTTTTTTAAATAGTCTTAATGCACGCAATCATATGCTAAATGTATTAAGAATCTTTTGAAGGTATTAAAACAATAACAATAATAATAAAAGCCTTCAATCTGAGGATCTTTTGAACATCCACACAGGAAAAGCCTGATCATCACTTGGGACATCCCTCCATTTCCCCAAGGGATGGTCGGCCATACCCTAGGGCCTGCACCTCCCATTTTTCAGGTTTGTGACTCTTTCCTGTGGGAACGACAGTGAACAGAAGATTGTATTCTTCTATCCCCCTCAATCAGGTATGAATATTTTTCAAGGTGGTATCTGGACAAAGTGATGTCCAAAATTCCTCTGAATGCCAATTTCCTGGAAACCACTATATAACATTTAGTGTAGGACAGCATATCAACTTTTGAAGGCCTCAAAGCTCCCAATACATCAACTACTTAAAAGGTATTAAATGACTGCGACCACAAAAATGCCCATTCAACAAGATGAATATAAAGTATACTCTGACAATCAATAGCATTTAATTCAATAAAGTATTCTATGTTTTTATTTAACATAAGGAGCTAGCCATAAAACAAACCACACCTGAAAAAGACTTAAAAAGGAAACTTACCAACACTTTCTCCAAGGTGCATAGATATTGAATTCAGCTGTGCCCTATTCTCATATAGGCGTTGCACAGCTCGTCTAGATCTTACAATTTCCTTTGCCAGAGCCTGCCCAAAACAAGCTGTTTTCCCTTAGATTAAAAAATAAAAATAAAAAATATACTTAGATTTCATTGAATTAAAACAGATAACCATGAAAAAGTAGAATTAAAGAGTTCTAAGATTAGATATTGGGAGTTCAGCCTAGCATATGACAGTCAAAAGTAATAATACCTCACAAACTCAACACCATACTGAGAGTTCGGCCTAGCATGGGACAGTTGGAGCAATAATACCTCACGAACTCAACACCATTGCAATGGGCATGTAACTATGTACAGAAAACATTTTTCTATATGCATAGATACGTCATAATGTTGATCAAAGTCCATCAAGTAAGCAATATATACATGATAGCCTAGTGAAAGCTCATACATTGATCAAGAGTCGATATGTTTGTGAAAGCCTTCAACTTAACATAGATATATGCATTTCAAAGCATTTCAAAGCCACAGAATATCATAATCATAGAGGCTGAGCTCATAATCCTAGACCCAAAGGAAGAGTGTGCTAACCTCATTGGGCATGAACATATGGAAAATGAGACATATTTCTCAAAGCACAAAACAAAACCAGCTATAAGTCATACTTTTTCCATCCTTGTGATCATAAAAATACCCTGGTGGGATAAATACATACTGAGTGAACCATAACCATTGGATATCAATAGGAAATAAATATTCCTATCACCAGGAACAAGTAGTTGATGAAAATCCAAAAGCACAGTAGCCAACTAAGAAACCAAACTGCTAGATTCCCGGATAAATATGATGCTTAACTTAGGAAACACAATTTTAATCAGCAGTGGAATCTCTCTCAACTGGGGATCACAATTACCAGACACATGCATTGAATGAGAAGCCATAACACCCTCATAATAAGACTAAACATAATGTCAAAATACTACTTTGCCACAGGTAAAACTTGAAGGCCTCAATTTGTGGGTCTTAAGAATGAGCTCATGCGCAATTTTTAAAATGAAGAAGGTCAGAGAACATTTGCCTTTTACTCCACTATCATGGCAAAGACTAGAAAATTAAGAACTCAATTCCAAACATCAACAGCATATCAGCAGGCATTAAATCAACAGTGGCAGAAAATATCGCAACCAAATCCAGTTGTATATAATGCCTTATGCAAACACTTTGAAGACATCAAACAAATTTCCTACATCTTTTTTGACAAACACATGCTTAAAATTCACATATCGCACTTGCTACAAATTTGGAAAATAAATCTCAAATGATAGTCAAGAAATCGTCATGGCCCATTGCTTAAAAGCAAACAGTATTCATGTCACAACAAAAATACTATTCCAAATATATGGTCTCACTCAAAAAAAAATCTTTCTCTACATAATAAAATATACACAACAGCATCAGGAACTCATGACCAATGTTTGTAATGGGCCTGCTTTCCAGTCTCATGCAATGAATAGAGGAACTTAGAAGATAAAGTCGTAGATAAATGGAACTAAACAAAGGGGACTCTAGAAATCATCACCATCACAGTTAATCAGTAATAAAATAGAACCTTTTACCTAAATGTGCAGTTTGGTATCGAGATCATCCTAATGAACTGAATTCAACTCCGATAGCAAAGAAGTGTATACACCCTATTTTTCACTTTCACTAATGATTTCTCTTTGCACATTGTTGGTGCATTAATCTCCCTTAGTGTGTGCCTTAAGGGGCATCAACGAGAGCAGGGTTGGGCTACTTAGCAATATCTAGTAAGAAATTCATTGTCTGTGGCATCTCTCGGTTGCCTTAGCTGCCTCCCTACCCTTTTACTACCCCCTTAACATCTTCCTACTACCATCTAACAACCCTCTTACTATCTCCGGTCTCCCTATATTATCACCTTCACATCTGCCTAAAACACCTTCAAATCTCCTTCATACTTGCCACCTAGCATTCATTCTACCTCCACACTCTTTCACCTTTATCCTTTATGTCGGAGTGTTTGCAATTGACTACATTGTGATCAATGCAATCTAGCAAGCCCTTATTCCAGCCGATGGAATTGATCGTGGAGAGAACATGACTTCAAGTCATGTACCCCTATATAAGGGTGTTGATGTCACTACGTAAGAACATCCATAGTCTTCTTTTCTTGTGCTTGCAAATATGCCCTTAAAGGTTTAAGAGGTGGTAATGTCCCCTTTTCTTGCACCAAAGGCCTAACGGCCAGGTCGAGTCCAAGCCATGGTCAAACCCAAGGAGTTGTGGATCGTTGGGAGCTATGGGGAGGGGGCCACGTGGTTCTAATAGTCTAATTTTGCGTTGAGGGTCACTTTTGGACCATGGCGACTTAAAGGGGAAAAGTAACTTAAGTCACTTTATTTTATTGGCCCCTCCATAGAATGAAATGCGTATAGGGTCTGTTGGGGCTCTTTTGCCTCGGGGAAGTATATAAGGAGTTGGGGGAGAAAGGAAAGAAAACTTTTGTCATATACATTTTTAGCCTCCTTCACGTGCAGCTGCTGCTGTTGTGCATCTACAACTTGTGGAGTCAAATCCCACAGGGACCCTAGCTTCGGTGGGCATTCTTCGGTAGTGAGAGATCTACCCTAGTCTGTCATTTTTGGAGCCGTTTTCAGGGTTGTGTCACAGAGATAATAACAAAGGTTTCAGAGGAAGGATTTTGAGGGTTTTGGGGGCATTTGGGGAAGATAATCAGAGGAGCTCCAGATCAGATTCACGGCAGCCATTTGGGTTGGGCATGGCAAAGCACGTTGAAGGCGCCTCCATCATTTTCCGACCCCATTCCAAGCGAGGCGACTTGCAGCCCTTATTTGGGGGTTTTCAGTCGGTCGTTCTCAGATCTGAAGGTGGAAATATTATTTCCTATATCTGTCAATGTTATTTCCAAAGACCCTTATTTTTGCTCTTGTATTTAGAGAGTAACGAACCTCGGAAGTTTTACAACAGCTTTATTATGTCCTCTATAATAATATCGAGCCCTCTTTAAATTTTCAAGTAATTCGAGTGGATATCTTGGGAGATATTGATTTTATTTAGTTTGTTGTCCCTTTGTAAAAATCTGCATAAATCAGTATTTTACTTTGCTGCAATTTTCATATAATTTGTGCATTTTCAAGTGGTATCCCACAAGGGATATTTCAGAGGTTTAGGGTTTAGTGGAGCTTATACTTGGAGGTCTACTTTGGAGCATTGGGTTACTAGGAGCAACAAGAATAGGAGTTGCACCAACAAGGTCTACCAAGTCTTTGGAGTCCCCAACTTTGGTCTACTTAGGTCTTCTACCTATCCCTCTTGTGATCCACCCACAACAACTTTTTACAAGGTGCTACTAACCCTAGGGGTTTAATGCACCAACAGTGTCTTCACAAAGGTAAGTATCCCTAAACCTTCATTTCTTTTATGTTGGTTTGATTAATTATGTTGATGTATCATGTATTAGACTAGGATAGAGTAGCATATTCTTGTCTATTGCATTATTCTTATTATCAGCCCTTGCCTACATCTGCCACATGGCTTTACAACCCTTAGCTTAAATATCTTATATGCACTTGCTTACTATCTTTATTCTTACAACCTAGGATCCTAGTAAGACCCCATCCCCTATCCTAGACATAGGCTTTGGAACCCTACACCTTTGATAAGAGTGGATTATCGTCTTCTAGATCCACGACTCTTATGCCACTTGATAATCTAACTTGGCTTGTGTGTTAGCCCTAGAATGGTCTCCTACTTATATCTCAATCTATATTATTGAGAAGAAAAAAAGAATATTCAGATTGACCTTCTTAGCCCAAATACAGGAAAAAGTTTAGCTTTTCGGGGAAATGCACATATAGACATAGTTACTAACCTATAACATTGATACATCCGTTATGTAGCTGTCCATCAAATGATAAACAAAAAAGCTCAGTAGAAAAACATTAGTAAAACGTAAAATTTTCTTTGCTTTGCCTCATACATACTATCAATTCCTGCTGTGATGTTTTTCTGGATTGCCTATATGATTCATTTATGTTGTGCATGGCAATTACTTGTACATAAAACCTCGGCAAGCACATATTTATTGGTCACATTATACATGAAAGTTTGTTAAGATATAAAATTGAGTTTGTGATTTTGTTAGTGGAAACTACAACTCTAGCAGGCAATTTGTCTTTTGGGTAAATGAGAAATTTGGAAAACATACTCAGTTTCGTAAGGCAATTTTTTTAGATAGTATAAGTTACAAATGTGATTTTTCATAGGATAAAATCAAGATAAACTAGCAACATATTGTTATCTTAAGATATGCTACAAAGACTTCATGCCAATCTTCCTTTGAACTAGTTTTTATGAGTATTTGATCACCAAGGTCTTTTCTTTAATTTTCACAACTAAATATGGTAGGTCAATTTTCTCATATTCAACAATCTCTTCTATATCATGCATCTCTAATACCTAGTAGTTCCACATACTTCCCTTCAGGATATAAGACTATCGAAAGAAGATATCATGCATCTCTAATACTTCGTAGCTCCACATACTTTCCTTCAAGATATAAGACTATCGAAAGAAGAAACAAATAATTTATATTAACGTCACATATGACCAAAAGTAGGTTGATAGGACTAGAGAATACATCTAGTTACAATAGAAAGTACCTAGGGCAAATGAACCCTAGGATCAAAGAGTAACCAAATCAAAAGAACAGAAATGCTGAAAATAAACTAGGAGTAAACCCAAAGCAGTAAAGCCCCAACCCATGTGGTTAAGGTACCAATACAAATAGCTATGTTGGGGAGCCAAGAACCCACAATGAGTATGATCTGATGGAGTTTGGAACTTTGGATAGACTAGATGTTAGTCTCACCATTGTTTATCACTATAAAAGGGACAATGCATGATTTGATAATGCTCATCGGGGCATGTCTAAGGTTGAGGGGGCAGATTGGATAACCCTAGGAAGAAGTAAGGAACTCCCCCAAAATCCCTCCGAACAACCAAGGCTGAAGAAACTCCCATGGTAGCAAAAAAACTCATAATGTGTGCATGTCCCGGAGGTTTGGGAAGTGGTCAAGAAGGAATCGATACACGGCACCAAGGAGCAGATACATGACGTTGAGAATGAGAAAATCCCGCCACTAAAAGATAGTGGCTAGGGAATGATAGTAGTGTTGTGCAGCGATGTGTGCCACCTCACTGGCCTACCCCACTCAGTGTGTGAAGCAGTAGTATCCAAAGGGCACTTAATAGCAAAAATCTCTATTATGGGCTGAAAGAAAGAAGTGATCAATTTTCTTTTTTGTGTTTATTCGTTCTTGCATGTTAGAATTCAGAACAAGTCCAGCATCGGCAGAAAAATATGTTTGAGATTGTAGAGGATTTTTTTTTTTTTGTAACTTTAAGAATTAATTGTCATAGTACAAGGTAGCAGTAGTAAGTGATTGTGTTTTTTCATATTTTTGAGGAAATGTGCATATAGACATATCCGGAACCTATAACATTGATATACTCGTTCTAAAGCTGTTTATCAAATGATACAAATGCTCAATAGACCCATAAAAATTTTCTTAAGATATTAATAAAATGTCAGATTTTCTTTGCTTTGCTTCACACCTACTATCAATTCTCATTATGATTTTTTTCTTGGATTTCCTATATAACTCAGTTAAATTGTGCATGACAATTCCTTGGACATAAAACAACAGCAAGCACACATTTATTGGCTAAGTTATGCATGACAGAGCACTAGAGATCCACTGACGACTCTAGGAGGCCATTTGTCTTGGGTAAATCAGAAGTTTGGAAAATGTACTCATTTTCCAAAGGCAAATTTTCTAAAATGCAAGTTACAAATGTGAACTTGCCTAGGAAAACATCAAGATAAACTGCCAACATGCTGTTATGTTAAGATATGCTACAAAGAATGCTGTGGCCCCTTTGAGCTAAATTTTATTAGTATTTGGATCACATAGTCTTTTCTTTAATGTTTTCACAACTAAATATGGTAGGCCAATTTTTCCATAATCATCAAACTCCTGTGTTTCATGCATCTCTAGTTTCTGGTGGCTCCATATACTTCCATTCCAGATATAAGACTACTGAGTGATTTCTTTTTGTATTTATTTTTCTTGCATATTAGAATTCAGAAAAACTCCAGCCTTGGCAGGTAAAAGCTTTTTGAGTTTTTGGAGGATTTCTTTGTAACTTCCAGAATTAATCATCATATTGCACTTGCTTGTGTAATCTTCATTAAAAGACAGCCCTTAAGACACCACATTTCCCACAGTTGATAACTACTGATAGTGGCTTTAACTTATTATTTACATGACCTCAAAGGAAACTCAGACAGTGAAAGAAAGAGGTTTTATCTTGGATTATAAAATGTTAAATAGGTGTCTTGTATGACCAGAGGATACATTTAGCAACACATTGAGACAAATTACCAACTCTAAATTTGGGCCTGAGATTATCCATCTCGTCAAGGATTAATGACTTGGTCGTGGAAAGAGATTTGCCCATAAATATAAATTCATTTGATGAAATCTGGAAACCTTGACACTCATTCATGAAGAATTAGAAATTACATTGATAATATGGTCAGTTGGTTCCGGGCCCCAAGACATTAGAAGGAAAAAAAATTGAGTCATTTTCTTTTAAGAAAGATAATAAGCTAGCAGAATAAACTGACGACAAAGAAGCCTTAACAGATTCTAATAGAACAAATATTTTTTAAACTAAACAGTGGGCTGAAAGAGCTCAGTTTGCTTATAGAAATCAAAAGAATTAAGTTTAATTCCCACCCCCAACAACCAAATTCAATTCGTGTGGGGTAATTTCTCAGCCTGAAACAAAGTTACACTGATGATTGGTAAATGTTGAACTGTTGAGGGTAGATAACATTGATAGCAGGCATAGGAGCAGTTATTGCTTTGAGCAGGGCAATTTTTATCAAAGGAAAGCATTTGCGAGCAAATATTTATTGTGGATATGAGTTATTGTAGGATATTGTGAAGAGCAGGGAGTGTTTTATTTTATATCACTCCTCCCAAGGCATTTTAGAGTTTAACAGCCAGTTTCGTTGCAGATATCATGCACACCAGTTCTCTGTATGTAACTCAGTGATTTAGGCTGGCAATGTTTGAGAAATAGATTTGATTATCCAAATCGGGGTTGATTACATCCTTATAGCCAAACTCCTTTTATTTATAATTTCACCAAATCATAGGTCTTTTCTTTAGACTGTTATGTACGTGTATGAGAGTGTATGCCTGCGCATGAGTGTGTGGATATCATGCACGTTAGTTCTCTGTTTTGCAACTCACTCTTTTAGACTGGCAATGTTTGAGAAATGGTTTGATCATCCACATCAGGGTTGATTACATCCTTATAGCTGAACTCCTTTTCTTAGTAATTTCATCAATGTTCTAGGTCTTTACTTTAGAGTCTAGACTGTTATGTGTGTGTGTATGCACATGTGGGCACGTGTGTGCTTGTGTGTGAACATCATGCACGTCAGTTCACTGTTTTGCAACTCCCTATTCAAGGCTGGCAATGATTGAGAAATAGTTTTGATCATCCAAATCAGGGTCGATTCAATGCCTATAGACAAACTCCTTTTCTTTATGATTTTTTCAATGTTCTAGGTCTCTTATTGAGACCATTATATGTGTGTGTACCTGTGTGGGCGTGTGTATGCATGTTTGCACATGCCTACATGTGTTTGCAAGCATGTGTGTGCGCACGTGTGTGCGCACGTGTGCATGTGTGCATGTGTGGCTTTTTAATCTACTCAATCTGGCTCCACAGTTCATGAGGTATGCTTCCACCCCACTTTGTAGTCATGGAGGACAGCTAGTGTTGCTAGGCTATACAAATATACTTTTTTATCTAAGTTCCAAAGCTCAACATTCTTACAGTTGGTTTCTAAACCATAATAGGTCTTCTAATCTACGTTAATTCTTCTCACAATACTTATTAATATTATTAACATTCCAATTCAATTATAATTAAGATCAAGTTCTTGGTGTTTGTAGGAATGAATTACTTCTAGTGGGTGGTTATGAAGGAAACTAAAGGGCGAGTTATTTTTCTTGATTTCACTATCATGATATTAGTTTTATCAACACTTACCATCAAGCCGGATATGTTGCAAAATGCTTGGACTTACTTGTTTTCCTAAATTTGCAATATGTTCAGCAAGACAACCTCATCAAATTACAAAGTAATATTAAGGTCCAGCTGTTAGCATTGATCTCTAGGCATCCTAACTCTTCTAGGTATTTTATAGTCTATGCATATTTTAAAAGGGTATGGGATAGAGGACAACCTTGTTTAACTCCTATACTGCAATGGATTTCCTATTGACTGACTCGTTTGTATACCAGCATTTTAAGACAAGGACAAAAAGATAATTACCTTGGGTATTAGATTGTTTGACCCTTAGAATCACTTTGTAAAAAGAGACAAAATACACGACTTACAAGCAGCAATGTGTGCAAGGCCACTTCAAGGGAATAATGAAGAGATAATCGAGCACTTACATCAGAAGGGATATTATAGGCTTCAAAAACTTGGACCTGGCAAAAACTTTTCGAATAGTATAATAATATATATTCATATAAAACATAAGAAATGAAATTAAAGAAAACCTGTCTATTTTCATTCAGATTTAGACAAAAGAGTACAACACATATCATAATATCACAGCATCTGAAACATTGTTGAAACATCCTTCAAACCCAATGATGATCACTTCAAAGAAGATGGACGATTGTTGAAAAATCCTTTAAATCCAATTGATGATCACTTATAGAAGATGGAAAAATATTGAGAAATCCTTCAAATCCATAGCGGCAGGGGGTAAAAAAACAGAATTAAAAACAAACTGCTGGTTGGTGAGTACTGTGCAGGACTAATCTGTACCCGCCCACGAGTTCCAGCGGAAAAATCGGCAAGTAACTCACCCGGAGAAAAAACCCGCGAGGCAGGGTACTCACCAAGTATTTAATGATTAATCATTAATCTATGGGATGTCATTACTTTCTCTTCAGTGGACATTTCTATCTTTTAATCTCTTATGAGACATTCTTCTCCATTCATGATTCCTTGATCGATTTTTAATTTATATTGATTTCAGCTGGTCGTTTGCAGCTATTGGGAAAACAATTTGCTGGTTGGTGAGTACTGCACTGGACTAATGTGAAACCGCGAGTTTCAGGGGAAAACTCGGCGAGTCACTCACTGAGCAGAAAAAACCCGCAAGGCAGGGTACTCACCAAGTATTGACATTATGGGATGTCATTATTTTCTCTCCATTGGACATTTCTGTGTTTTAATCTCTTAGGAGGCATTATTCTCCATTCATGATATCTTGATCATTTTCTAATTTATATTGATTTCAGCTAGTGCTTCACAGCTATAGGGAAAAGTTTTTTTCTTGCATTTGGGCTGAAGATATGGTCAAATACTTGGTCATATTTTCTCAAAATTTCCAGGTTTTATGTCAGGTCTGACTTATGTGACTTTGAGCTAAAGAATCTAACAAGTAACAGCATGCATTGTATGAGGGAAAAGTGGGGGAAAGATAAAAGTAAAATCCAAAAGAAAGATGAGTTTCTATTTTGTGTGTGGACTTGCGCAAATGCAATTAATGAGAGAATGCTGTGTTTCACGAGACAGAAGTAAATAAATGAGGATTCCTATCCTCTACAAAAATGAGTTATGTGATGCAGTCAAGGATTGCGAGTCAAATTAACAACAGCCGTGTCCTTGCAGCAAGTAACCAACTCCACCTCAAACCATGCTAAAATCTGATCTTGCGGACAAACTAAGATTGTTTTATTACTCAAAATGAAACAAAATACATTTGAGCACGAGCTAACACTACTCTTGTGATGTTCTCCGAGCATCAATGACTAAAACACGAGATACAAACAACATGTGCTATCAGTTTTATTCATTACCACAGCAGAAATAAGCTTATAAGCATTTTGTCAAACCCTTAAACAAACCTTCGAGCTTTAAAATCTCACTCCTCGCTTCACAATGTCTCTGAAACTTGATTGATCTTCAGGGTTAAAAACCCATCTCAAATCGATTCTCAATTTCAACCAAGACCCTCTCAGATATCATAACCTTCACACGCCCAAATGCCATGTTTTTCTTTAATTGCAGAGCTTCTTTAGAAATGATGATTAATCAATAATCTCTGAGTTTGGTTCTCTATCTTATTCCTTCACCAAGATAACTCAGGGAACTGTTCTCCTCTCTTGAACCGACCAAAAGCTGCCTTTTGAAAGAGCCCAGGAAACCAATTATAGATTGGTTTCCTTTCACTTCATCTTCTGAGTAAATGGTTCTTTGATCATGATTCACAGAGGCCCATCCAGAGACCATTGATCTTCATCTTGTTCGTTTTTGTAACCCTGACATCATTTTGAGTGTCCAAGATAATCAGATTTTCTTCTCTTTGTTAGGATCTTGATCCATTCCACCTGATTTTCCAGAGTTTTGTGTTGATTTGAACTCAAGACCATCAAAAATCCAGCAATAGATAAGACCTCCCTAGATTCTCACTGCATGGAGCCTAACAGCAAATGAGACCAAGGGGAAGAGCCTTCCGTGAGATGGTTCACGAGATCACAATACGCATCGTTAACTCGTTGCATGGAGCAAAACCGAGTTTCTAAACCAGGGATGAATACCTTCAAACAAGAAAACTAGAGGACTTTACACTTACACTGTCACATTGTTGTTGCACGGAGCACTTTTTTTCAAAAGCAAAACTGTAGATTAACAAAGAGCCCTCTATGAATTGAATTCACAAAAAGTTGCCATGTGGAGCAATCTTATTTAACAGAGCACTGAGTACATGAGATGCTGCCACATGGGGAAATCTTGTTTCACAGAGCATTTTGAGGCCTCGGGCCTTGAGAAAAAATCAAACACATCAAGTGTCCAAGAGAAGTCGACACTTGACATGTTTTTTGGAGCAAATGGAAAATCAAAACTTCAAGTAAAAGCAGAACCCACACAATTGTTGTGGTGTCCCCAGATTTCACCCTGAAATCTGGGACTACCCATTTGAAAAAAAAAATTGTTCTTTTTAAAATAACGGGTCTTTTCGTGTTTTTATTGCCAGAAGATGTCTGTATTACATTAAGATATTCCCAATGAATCATATGAGCCAATTTCGACAAATACCCAGATGCTGAAACTCATTTTATCCCTCCGCCAAGTTTTGTCTACGAAAAATTATTTAATTATTTATTAAATAAATAAAGCCCCGTTTGAAATAAATTGTGCTCCGGTTGAACCCTGTTGAAGTTTTGCATGCCAGTATTCACACATCTCAATAGGATTTTCACCAAGAATGAATTCAGAGCATTGTCTGCAACTTCTGGCAACGTTTTTCACTTTTATTTATTTCTTTTGCATTTTTCTCCGGTTTTCTCCATAGTTTGTCTGTTAAATTCCCCTGGGTCCATTCTTTGTTCTGTATAGTCTGTTTAATTGCCTAAAGCATCTGGAGATCATTTACGGCCTCAACACCAGAAGGAATCAGCCTCAGAAAGCAAACTTCTGACCAAAAAGATGAAGTCATGCACAAAAAGCCTCTCCTAGGCAAGTCGCACTTTTTGGAATGAATGGGTTTAAGCTGCAATGGGATTTTTGGTAGTGGCAGGCAAGCGGGAATTTCTTACCTGCCTTGCAGGGTACTTTTTCCCATGAAGACAAAGTCACTTAAGTCTGTAATGGGAATATTAGAGGCGCAGGCAGGCGGGAATTTCTTACTTGCCTTGCAGGGTAAAAATTCTCATTATAAAATAAAGAAAAATCACTTAAAGCACCGATGGGAATTTTCTGCCTGCCTAGCAAGCTAACTTTTCCCACCAAAGAGATTTATTCACCCATGCAAGTCGCACTTTATCAAAGGAGGCTAATTTTAATACAAGTCGCACTTTTTGGGAGATGTTTTAATTTGCCAGTGGGAATTTTGGCAGAAGCAGGCAGGCGGGAATTTCTTACCTACCTTGCAGGGTAAAAATTCCCATTGTGGAAGTCAAATAACTTAAGTTGAAGAGGGGATTTTTGGAGCTGCAGTGCAGGGTAGAAATTCCCATCAAAGTTGACTTCTTATTTTTAGAAATCACCCTTGCCAAAAAGTGTGACCCACCTTGGCATTAAACAATGAATTTAATGATATTTATTTATGGCTTTTTCACCTAATTTTGGCGCCATGAATGGATGAAAAGTCAAAGCAAGAAGTCAAGCCAAAGACAACTGAAGGATGCACGCTAAAAATAAATAAAATAAATTTATTTAAAAGCAACCAGCAGCATGCATAATTGGGCGCCCAATTTGGGTGAATAGACATGATTATTTATTAATTAAATTGCCAGGAATAGGAAGGGCAATTATTAAAAATAGTATGTTGAGGGTTATATAAGCATGGGCTGCCATAATAAAGAAGCAATTAATTCTTTTTGCTAAGGATTGCAGCCCAGACAGTTTTGGCGCCAAGGAAAGGAGGTTTTGTGCATCAAAAGGTGTTTTTCATTGCCAGGAAGCTTCAAGGTTTGGCGCCTAGGGTTGGAATAGCTTGATTTATGCTATGATAATTATCTGCATGTTGGTATAAGTGCCCAGGTGAATTTAAAAATATTTATGCTTGCTTTGCATGCAAGCAAAACCTCAAATTTTAGGGCAGCAAACTTCATATGCAGATTTTTGGTGACAAGAAATCAAGTATTCATGCTGGACTCCATCTTTGTCTGAAATAATTGCAGGTATTCATTATAGGTGTTCATACAGTGAAAGGGAGTTCAAATCAATGTCAGATACATTGAATATATCTTCCGAATCTGAAGAAATTTTTAGATCTGCACAAATTGATCTAGTTGCAAAGAATTCGGCAGGATTAAAAGAAAAAGAACATAGACAAAGATTGCTTCACCATGATGAAGCGTGATGAAAGAGAAGGATCAGTAGAATCATGCATAGCTTCCAGATTTGTTGATATCAATGACACAGACATAGGCCCTGAACCCATCTCCTAAAATAATTGACAGATCCAGGGCCGGAAAGACATCTCTCATGCGGGCAATAAAAAGCAGTGGAATTATTCAAGCATCAGCATTTCCAAGTCACAGCTCAGTTGCCGAATTTGTTATGGAGTGTGCAAGGTCATATCATCCTCTTTCCAGAACAATCCAGGATGCTATAGGAAAGACAATAATCAGGCTAGATGCACAGTTTATTAATTATTGTCTGAAGATTCCGACACGACGGTGGTGATTGCAATTAGCATGCTGAGATGCTGGCAACAGATGGGAGAAACACAAAGCAAATTGTGTGGGCATAATGAATAAGCAGATATATGAAGAACCCAGGTCTCCATCAAAGTTCTCGAGGACTCTTCCATGATCCAATTTGGTGCAGGAGGTGGATGATATTACTAAATTGCTTTGCAAGTTAAGTGGAGAAGCCAATACTCACAACTTCCGCTCATGGATGTATGCTTTCGTGAGGACCATTGAGATCAACAGAGCTGATTCAATAATCAATTGGGCAGAGATCATCAGTGACAACATCGGTGAGCAACTCCAGGAGTGTGAGGCGGACATACAACTTCAAAATGACTTCATACTTGGTATATGCAGCAGCCTCGCAGGGTATATTTTCCAAGTTGGATAGACAGGGTGTACTGGCAAAAGATCCTATTTTTGAGTGCTTCCCACAGTTGACAGTTCCTGAATGCCACAAAGATTACAAGGCGGTCAACGATGGGTTCTTCTATGAATTCATCTGCAAATTAAATAGTGATCTGAAGACCAAGCAGGGTAAGCAAAGAAGCTTGGGAAGCTGTATCCCAGCATGGTTGTATTTTCATCCAGTTTGCAAACTTCACGTATCTCAGGGTAACCGGCTTTTCGGAGAACCAATGAAGTTGCCGAGGTATCCAAGTGACAAGTGGGTCATCATGGAGTTGTGCGGCATACTCGTGGAGATGCATGACTTACAATCAAAGCGACACAAGTCTACGGGTTTCTTTCAGTCACAGTGGGTTATTACAGTTGCCAGAGCATCCACAAAGCTAGAGGAGTCGAAGCTGAAATGTTTTCTGAGTATGAGCATGAGTTCTTCCCAGACGGCTGAACTTTGACCCATATGGGGTAGCGAAGAAGACAATCTCCCAAGAATACTCACATGTACCTTCGTTGGAAGACTTTTGGATGAAGTGCAGAAACAAGTATGAAGTTAGAAAGAAAGACTTCAAGCAGGTTATCGGCGCAACAAGTGTCTGATTATGGTTTGGCACGGATACCTGCAGATCTCGCAGATGATGGGCATGTGATACTTGACTCATATCATCAGATGGGAGGGGATAGAGCTGCTCTTCAGGAAAACATTGGTGGCTGCCAGACGATTGAGGAAAGATCTTCCGCAGTTCTGGTTAACACTTCAAACTGGTTGTTGACAAAGGGGTATTGCCTGGATGAAGCTTTGATGAATCAGATCACAGGCAACTTTACCATAGGAGACTCCAACAAAAGAAAGCACGAAGGTGAAAGTAGCAGAAGGCCGGAGAAGCTTAAAGTTCACAAGAAGTCTCACGCACAAGAGAAGGCCAAATCTACAGCTATCGTGCTAGTTCCAGCTTCTCCAGCATCAACTCATAGCACTTCGACATCCTGGAACCTCAAAGAGATCTTGTTGTTCCTCTGTTGAATCCAGCGTCATTTGTATTTTCTCCTCAACCACTCAGTCCTCACCTCTCCATGCGGAGAAGTTGAAAGCACAGATGGCGGAGTTTGAAAAAGCATTGTCTTTGGACAATTCAGAGGGTGGCAGTCACAACACGGTGGCAAATTTGGATAGAGCAAAATCAGAGCATGAGATGGTGGTGCACTCGGTGACTTCTCATTCCCGAGAAGCAACTTTTCATCATGGTTGGCTTTGCAGACAATCCCAGAAGCCAGAGAGGAGATCAACCTGGAGGAACACGACTTTCAGTTGCTCCTGAGTTTGGGCGGAAGAGATAGAAGACCTAAAGTTGCCAAAATGACTTCTAGGTTGATTATTGAGGAATCAGGACAAAAGTTCGTTGAGTTATCAATTCCAGCAGAAGGAAAGCACAAGGGAGAGCTCACGGCGCTGATATAACAATGACCAAAGTGCCAATAGGTCAAACTACCACAGAAGGATTAAAGCAGGATACACAGACACTAATGAACGCTTTATTCCTTAAGCTTGACAAAGAGAAGGCTGAGAGAGCCAAGCTTCAAAAAGCAGATTGTCCTAGCTATGTGAGATCATTGCTAAGGTTGTCAAACCTTCCTCTCAGCCCATTCTAGCACATGAGTAGGTGAGTAATCATCTAATGCAGGAGGTAGAAGATGCAGGGGACCAAGTCAAAGCTATTGCTCAGTGGAAAGAGCAAATCATTCACCAAGCTTCAGAGCAGTTTGAAAGAATACCAATTGAATTGGAGAATATGCACAGGGTAGTATCTCAGCTAAAGGAACTGATGACACAGATAGAAGATGAGAACATAGTTGTTGAAAGTCATCTAGATACTTTAGCTAAGATACACTCGTTGCTAAAGGATGTGCTAATTGCAGAGCAAATTGTACCTAGTGGATTGATTGAAAAGGGGAAGCAGTTAGAAATTTCAGTTTCCTTCCGCGAAGAGATCCTCAAGCTCATGTTGAAGAGGATGCAGTTGCTGGAAAGTAAGATGGGAGAAGTGCCAAAGAGTATCCCAGATGAATTACCTACTTCCCATGAGGAATTTATTTTGGTTGTGTGGAAAGAAATTGATGAAGCCACCATACCTTTCACGATAGATTCAATTGGCGGACTCATAAAGCTTCAAGCAGATGTTGAGGGATATGGGCCTGGTTTAGAGAAGGTAAAGGCTAACACTGCTGCTTTGTCCAGAGGGTTGTTGCAGTTCAGAACCGAGAGAGAGGCTATTGTTAAAGCAGATGGGAAAATGTTGAATTACATGTTTGACAAGTATATTCAATATCAGAACAAAAAGAAAGTGTAGGTGTTACAGCTGGCAAATCTTCTTTCTTCTCTTATTTCTTATGTTCCCGGATGAAAATGTAAAATTAAAGTTATTGGTTTAAAAACCATTACTTTAAGTTATTTGGAAGGATTCTTTAAAATAGGTGACAGTGAGATGTGCACAAGTTTGGTTGAAACTCCTGATGCATGTCACTAAGAGAGGAATTCTAGAAAGATGATTGCCAAATGTTCCCTTTACTACTTCATGTTCTAGTTCAGTTGCAGTTTCTCATTTGTAATTTCCCCTCTACACACTATAAGTAGAGGAAGAACCTACGGGTTAAAGGATCGAGAATTTGTAATCAACATTCTTGTGTTCCAGACTTTGAGCTGAAACCCCTGATAGCTTTTTGCAAGCAGAGGAATAGAGAAGAGATTTCCGAGAGAACTTTGTGTCAACGGTGCATTCGTCTCTTATTTCTTTTAGATCTATGCATAAACTTTGTGTTGTCTTAGATCTAGATTTGAAACTTTCCCTTGCTTCAAATTCTACATTTTAAGATCTATTTGTTTTGTCTATGTGCATGTGATCAACTCTGTCAACTATTGGTTAGGTTGCACATTTCCTTTCCTTTCTTCTCGCATTTAATTATTTCCCTTTCCTGCACATATTGCTTTACACTGCTACTTGCTTGCAAAATTGTCTAGCTATGGTTCATGAGCTACATAGTTAAAGTAATACCAACAAATAGATATTAGGAAATACAACTGACAAAATCTTACACGGGAGCCTCACCGGTAAATGAGGGAGATTTATCTCATGATCGCTAGGTTTTCCATTTGCGAAAATCTGGCCAACATGTTACAAGATAATGACAAGTTGCATAATCTTGTTACTCGGAGGAAAGTGCGGAATGTTGAAGTAAAACAAAGGAAGTTTGTTTTAATATCTCATGAGGTTCCAACATGTCAGACCGCCATAAGCCTCCGAGAAAGTGGAGAAAACATCGGGGAGGCCCAAGACATAATAGAAAACAATTAACTATGGCTTTAAATCATTTTTAACCAGTTCTCTTCATGCACGAGATCTTGGGAACAAACATACAAATTCTCGAAACCGAGAAAGTTTTAAGAACTTGAAAACCTCAAATAAATGAAAATCAGATATCCTCGAAACAAGCCATGTCATCTCCTACAAATTGGTAATTTGTATATCAACATGCCATGACAACCATCTTAAAGATAACAACAGCTCGGAGAGGGCAACAGTCCGGAGAGGGCAATAGTCAACTTGAATCACTTCTTTGCATGCTTCCTATGAACCGCCTATTACCTATTGGTCGACACGTATTTTTGATTGTACGGGATAGCCAAACTTACCATCAATGCTCCTGCATCAGACTATTGAGGTAAGAGTTTGTGAGCATAGTGCTCACAAATTTGTGTTGGATGATAATAGAATATTCTTTAGACTTGACAAATAGTCCATAGCATGCCCTTCCACCTTGTCAAGTACCTCTAAATGTTTTGTATGTGTTTCTTCCTTCTTTTCCAGCCTTTTTCTGGGCCACAAACCTGTTCTTTTGGATTATCGACTCCTAATCCATCTTCCTCCACTTAACTGTGTTCTTTTTAATCTTTTCTCATCCTTCCGTGGGGTCCTGCCCACCTATACCTATCTATTTCCACCAAGTTCTCTTCTTACTTTTGTTTTCTGCATTCATTTTTCCATCTTGCTGTCGGATTTGCACTTCTACTTCCTCAGTCCCATATCTATTCTCATGCAACTCATGGTTGCCTCCTCTTATCCCTCTCAAGGGTTCTCTAGCTAAGATCTCCTTCACGCCTTTATTTTCTTCCTCCATTGTTCATTTGAATTTATCCTTACCTCTGCTTATCATCATTATCATGTTACTACCCAGCCACCATTTCTTCATTCATTATCTCCTCTAACTCCTCTTCTTCATTATCATGTGACTGCCTAGTCACTATTTCCACAATCATAAGCTCCTCTGTACAATCTGCCTTTATGGCTACTTTCATAACTTCATCAAACAATTCCTCCATTTCTTTTGGGCTTCTTGTCTTCATGATTGTCTTGAACAACTCTCTTACCTTGTTCAGTAAGGCCTCCTTCAATCTCTTTTTCAATGGAAACTCCTCTCTCACAACACGAATTTCAAAGACCCTTGTCTTCTTTGCAGCTCTTGGTTGGTCTGCTCTCTCTCAGTTCTACACATTTGCCCTTCTTTGCTTCCTTCAAGGAAACATGTAGTTCTTTGCTGCTTCTCCCCTTCATTTTCTCTTCTTGTCTCCTCTAGAAAAACCGATGATTCTCTCCTTCACTTGACTCTACCTTCACCCTTCAAAGAGTGTCCTGCTTCAAAGAGCTGCTCACATCTCTTCTTTCCTCCTCCCCTTCTTTTGCTTCTGTTAGCAAACTCTTGTTGCCAAAATGGAAATTCCCTTTCATTATAACGACCACCTACTCCTCTCTTCTAGTTTTCTCAACGATATGATGTTGATATCTTGGACCATTATGCAGTGGTCTCTTCCTCTTCATCTCCTTTGGTATTACATGCATGCCTTGTACAAGGAGTCCTTCAACTGTACTTCTGTCATCTCTCAATAAATAAGTCACTCCCTTGACGGACGACTTCAGCTTTTGACTCATGAGAGCCTTGTCAACTTCTTAGATTTCTTCATCCTCGTGTACAAAACTTTTTACATCAGCTTCCACTGTTATCGAGCTCTTTTTCCTGCCCTCTAACTTCTTCAGCATATCCTCTTCTACTACCTACACTTTATCAAACCTTAACTCCTTGTAGCTTCTTTTTAGAATGATAACCTGGATCATCTGATACTAGTTGTCTCAGTGGCAACTGCTGTGTAATTGTACTTTCTGTTGCAGCTAGCTCCTCTTCTTTGCCTATTATGGAAATGTTCTTCTCAATGCCTTTCTCGTCTTTGTTTCTTTCCTTATTATCCTCGTAGCTTGAAGCTTCTTCGTCCAATCCTGCTGCTGACTTAGGTGGACAATTTCACCCATAATCTTGGAGACCATATGCTCCCAACTATTCACTGTCTCTTTCCCTCTCAATTTTCTCTCATTCTGTAAATTTTGAAACCACATAGCAGCATATTCAGACAGATTTGTGCATGTAACATTTAACCCAAATTGATTTTCCATTTTCTTCTCTTCAAAGTAACTTTCCAATTCTAACACCCATTCCATTAAACTTTCTGAACTCTATTTTCCTGAATGCAATGGGGGTTTTACTTTTACCCGGCTTACCTTCTCTCTCCATGATGTTTGTTGGATCGATTTTGTTTCTAGGTTCATCCTATTTTGTCTTCTGTTCTACTAGGTTCAACATCTCAAATTCTTTCTTCACTTGGTCTACTGGTCTGCTCCTTGACCCACTTGCCTTATCCATGGCATCCAGTTTCACTAGCAGTGGTATAAAGTTAAACATCTCCCCTTATCGCTTCAAATTCAGCAACTTGTGGTTCTTGACCACCTTTGCTATCTTTCTTCATGGCAATTCTTCTATGAGCCATTGTTCAGTACCTACAAATAAACACTATAAAGGCCTCTCTTGACCTATCCTCACGCAATTCAACTCTCTTCACAAACCTAAACACACTGCTACAATTTTCTCTTGTTGCAATCCTACATAGGTTCCTTTACTTAGGCCTCTCTTGGCTCGCTTCTCTCGCTCAACTCACTAGTCTCCCACGGCCTTCTATTCCCCACCTACTTATGCAAGATGGAGAACAACGCTCTACACTACCTCAACACCTTCTAGCCACCAATTCTCATAGATGGAAGATGCTCCTCTCTCACACTCAACATCTGACTTTCTTGCTCTCTACTCACTATTTTCTAGTGGAGAATGAGTTTCCCATTTCACTTTCTGTTCTCTACCCACTCACACTAGAGAAGAACAACCTTTCCCATGCACGCTTTCCCTTTACCCATTCTTGCTTAATGGAGGACAAACTTCTACACCTCAATATACACTTATAAGATAAGATAAGATATGATATATTAATGTCCAACGACAGCCCAAACAATATACAAAAAACGAGCGGGAAAACTCAAAACGAGTTCCCAAAAACAGAATAAAGGAAAAAAACAAAACAAACAAACAAAAACCCCGAAGCCAAACCCAACAGCAGGCGGGGCAATGAGACAAATGGGGGAGAAAGAAGGGAGAAGCAGAGAAGGGAATGAAGGAGGGGCAAACAAGGACCAGTAGTCTACTCGGAAATGGTAGCCGCATCCCTCCTAACATTGAGGCCGACGAGAAGAAGCTCCTGATGGAATGGCAATCCGAAGAGGGGCGAGGCCCCCTCCCTTAGTGAGATTTGAGACTAAACGGCGGCTAGGAAGATGAGTGGAGTTGGGCTTCCCTGCAGTGCGAGTGAGCGGCCAAACCTCACTGGTGTTCACCGAGGGAGATGTGAAGGTCCAACCGGGGATGAACTAACCTATGCACTGTAACTAGGTCAAAATGCCACTTTGTCGTTTAATTCCTCCAATTGCGGGTAGAACCAAAAAGAAGGTTGTAATCCATCTTGTTGTCATGCAAATGTGCAATAGGGAAATTGGCAATTTTCCAACATGACAATGATACCCCTGTGCCAAAATTTTCAAGTCCTACCCTTCCCAGGCACCCCGGATCTACTCGGTCGGTCAATGACCTCCCAAATGATGTTAACTCGCTCCTCTAGGTGATTTTAGGAGTTCTTAAAAAATACAAATTTTGGGCAGTTGTGGGAAGGGTTATCACTGGCCTTCCCAAGATCGGAGCAACCTCCACAGAGCAGAACGGAGGAGCTAAATTGGACATGGAGGTGGTTTGAAGGTCTAGAAACATCATGGAAGTGATTTTGGAAGATTCATGAAGGATTTGGAGAAGTTGGGGCAATTTGATCAAAAACAGGGTTCACAGGCCTAGGCAGTGCACAGGGCCAAAAGAGTTGCTGAACTTCGGGAGGTGATTCTGGGAGCTCTAGGTGGAGTTAGGAGCCAAACAAAACATCGTTGGAAAGGGAATTCCAAGACCTACAATATGGTGAAATCAGATTTTTCACAACACTTTGGCGCAATAGGTTTATAATTGGTTTTTTCCAGGCATAGGTAAGGGACTAGATCAAAAATCTGATTTTTCAGGGCTTAAATGGAGGAATCAAGATCTGAGACCCCCACCATTGGATTCAGAAGGCCATTTTCAGTCAAGTTCATATAACATTTCACCAAAAATTCCATTGGGAGCTCAAGATATCGTCGTTTCAAGTTGCCCTCTAGGTGAGTTCTCACAGTTAGACAAATTTGCAAGAGGACACGTGTCAGCTCCAAGAGCCTGGTGCAATTTTGTGTCCCTTTCGTCCCTCAAGCTAAGGGACATGAGGGACAAGAAAATGCGCCCAGCCCCAATAAGCCCTCTAGACACACGACCTCTCGGATCGCCAGTTCAGCTCCCAGTGCTTGTTCGCAGCTCATTCCCTCAAGCGTCCAGATCGTGACAAGTGGCGGCTTCCACCAGGCGCACGTCTGATTGTGACCCTCATGTCCCTTTGTGCTGAGGGACATGAGGGACATAAAAATGCACCCAGCCCAAGGAATGTCTCCTGGTTCCTCATGCAATCAGCTTTCAGCCCCAGGTGCTTCCAAAGCATGCTTTTTGGCCAAAACCCTCCACCGTTGGATCTCCACCAAGTGTCGAGCTGAGGCGCCGCGTGCAAATTGATGTCCCTCATGTCCCTTAATGCTTAAGGGACATCAAGGACACAAAATTGCGCCCAACTCCAACTCCAAATTTTGAAAATTTCTATCTCCTTTGCCGCTTCTTACTGCTTCTCCATTGCCAGAAGAAAGTTGCAGAGAACACCTCAATCCACCATTGTTACTCGAACCAGCTCTAGCATAACAGCCAAACCTTCCACTCCATGAAACCTTCCACTCTATGAAGAGTCTAAGGATTGAAGAACAGAAGGAGAAGAACGAAGAAATTCACCCGAAACCTCAATTGCCATAAGATGAAGATCTGAACATATCTTGCTAACCAGAGCACAAAACAAAGAACCATTTGCTACTATGTTATTTGCTCTCAAAGGCCATTAAAACCTCACCTTCAAATACCCTAGTTTCAGCACGAATCACTCGCAACGAAGAAACCTCCCTTCCGGCTCTATGAAGACAAAAATCCGATTTCCCATCAAACCGACAATCGGTTTGAAGAGAAATTCCACCGAGTGGAATAAGAAGCAAAAACCCACAACAAAAATGTGATTTTTGTTGCAAACGGAGAAGAAAACCAGACCTGCAACTTTCAAGCTCCATTAATGGCTATCGTGTCCAGAGCTTCCGCCAGGTCAAAAATTGAATTTTTAAAATCTCCCAAACTGGTGATCAGTGTCTAAAATTTCAGAGGGGCGATATTGGGCAAAAACCCATATCGGAAAACTTCATTCCGCTATCGTGATCCAATAAGCAAAAGCTCACTTTCTAAAAATAGCAAGTCTTCTACATAGGGACTGTTATTTCGGGTAAGTCACCAACTGAAGAACTGCGAAGGAGGCGGTGAACACAGAAGAGGTATCACAGAAAAAATTCATCAAAATGGTCATCTTGGTCCAAGATTGACACTTACTAAAAATAGTAAGTGGTCTCACGAACACCTGCTAAAAATAGTAAATTGGTCAGAAGGCGAGAGGAACACAATGTGAAGAAGGAATTCAAGCTACCATAATCATTTGAGGTCTGGAAAAGCTAATTTGTGCACTTGCCAAAAATAGTAAGTTGTCATGTGGGCACTAAAAATAGCAGGTTATTCCAAAGGCGGATTTCACAGAGGGAGCACGCTGGGAGTTGAACATTCAAGTTGACATCACCAGTTGGAGACCGAGAGGGAAAATTCTTGACACTTGCTAAAAATAGTTGCCTTTTCCAAATATAGTAGGTGTCAAGGAAAAATGAAGTTCAGATTTGCAGGGGTGAAAACAGTATAGTCTCTATCATCATCGGACTATGCGAGAGTAGGTGACAGTGAGGTCACTTGCATGGATCTCAATAGTGTCTTTCGACACTCATTTCATGCTTCAATTAATATGTATGTTTCATCAAGATCATGCCCAAATCATCCAAGCAATGTGGCAATGTTGCAAGGAGTCAGGGAAGGATTTGTCCCAAAGCTTCAGTATCTTCAGAGGGGATCTCCAGTAGCAACGTCTGCGGTTGCCGAAGGTTACATTCAACAGTGTTTCTAAACACTCAATTCGAGGTGTCCATAGGTTGTCAAAAGGCAATTTCTTGTCTACAACATGAGTAAATCATTTGCAACAAGGAATTCGAGGGAGTGGGGATCTTCTCATCAACACAAGACAGAACAATTCGGTGTCAAGTCAGTGCAAGTTTTTCAAGAGGCAACAGATTTAGAATTTCGAGTTTCATCTCCTTGGAAGAATCAACGGACTTCATCAGGAGCGACATCCTTTCCTTTCCTCCTCTCTCTTCTTCCCCCAACATTCTCTCTCTTCAATGTTCTAATTTAGCATTGGGGTTTGCACTTTTTGATGTCTTTAAGTGACTTTAGAAACATGATGTAAAATTTAAGTCGCCTTGTTTTTATAAAAGGGACTTAATATTTGAGTAGGAATATGAATGGTCTAAAGCCAAAAATGAGGCATGTGAAAGGTCTTCAGGAAGATGAGGAGTTAGGTCTTTTCTATAAATTGTAATGAGCTCCTCATTCCAAAGGGTTCTAATTCTGAAATTCTTCTAGTTGGTTGTATTCTTGTAAGTTCATGAGAGAGAGCTTTTGCTTACTTGTGAGTGAAAAGAGTTAGCCATTTTTCCCCTATTCTCAATGTCTTCCATTCTCATACTATGTACAATTTCTGCTTGAGCATCAATATAAGGAGTTTCTAGCCTTTTTTGACTAAGGGGTTTACTGATACTTTGTGTTCATTAAATTCTATTTGGTCTTGTTGTTATTTGCAGTATTGTTTCTTCCTAATTTTAGTGCATGTGTTGAAATTTCTAACTAGTGTGTGCTAGGAATCTAATTTTCTACCTACAAAATTAGTTCTCCTATCTCATTTCTCACTCCCCTTTCCGCTTTACAGACAAAGTTCTCTCTAGCAAGAAATTGCTAGCTTTGCCGCAAGGTCAGTGGAGTGCCCCTGTTGGATCCTCGGTCAAAAGGCCACCACAAAAATCCACCTTTTCACGTGCATGCAAACACGGAAGCTGCACCGTTTAAGTAGAGGGACTTAGATTCCCAAAGCGTTGGCAAGAAACCCACAAATTTGTCCCCCGACAAATTTTCTCGCCAACACATCTCGTGGGAATGACTCTCGGAGGGGGATGAAGAATCTGGTCCTAGAGCAGTAGAGACTCACGGATGTAGAGGGCAAGACACCGCTGGTCAATATATCTAAAGAAAATCGGGAGGGTCTGAACCCCTCTAAAGAGGCAATGAAATCGTCCTTTGATCTCATAGTATATGGGGCAACGGAAGATGAAATGAGTCTCGGTCTCCACCTCCTGAAGGCTACAGAGCCTACAAAGTTTGTCATCCCGGTCAATGTGGTGATCAGTCTCGCACCGAAGTCTATGGGAGCCAACCAGAAACTGACCCAGAGGTATGCGGAGGGCATGCATCCAAGTGACGAAAGGTGTACTGAGGGTGGATGATGAGTCCATCTCTGATCTCAAGAAAATGCTCTGCATAAAAGGACATCTTAGAAACCCCCATGAGGATTCACCCAAGTAGTCTAAATATAGCACCTGTAGATATCCTCCTGGATGGACCTATTCAACACTTGCTTGGTGGGCAAGAGATGACTAGGAGCATTCAGGGAATACTAAAAAGGGGGAGACGATCAATCTGGATACCAACCGAATCCAATAAAGCAAAAGTCCCAAAAAACCAGCGGCCCATAGCCTGGGCAATACTCACAGAGGAACAATAAGCGAGATACGGGTACCTGTCACGCTCATCGGAGAAATCACCAAACCTCCTGATACGGTGAAGAAAGGCCGATATGTCAAATATGGTCTCCAGACGGAAAGGTCGGGCCCCGAACTCTGCCAAAATAATATGTTGGGGAACCGTCTGCTTGCATCTGATGAAGCGGCGAAGGAGGAGAGTCTGAATCCTCTCGGCAGAAGCCCAATCTGTATCTAAGAGGGAGGGTCCCCAAACAACTGACCCATAGAGAACGGTGCTGGATGAGGGAGTTCATAAGAGACATCTTGGAGGAGATGTCCTGAAAGTGGTGCCGAAAACATTGTCTCTCGAGAATGGCTAGAGACCCATACCCTTTATTCACCCTCGGCTGAAGAGCATGCCTCATACTGAATCTAGGCCCTGAGAACTGGACTCCCAAATAGGTGTATGTATTAGTGATTTCAACCTCCTGAAAAAGAAATGGAGGTGTGATGTCTTCAACCCATTGAAGACCATGACCTTGGTCTTACCCAGATTGATTGACAGTCAAATGCCGAAGATCACAAAATAAAGCAAGTGCATCAAGCTGTCTCTGAAGCCCCTCAGGAGAAGAGGCAAGTAAAACAATATCATCAACAAATAGGAGAATAGAAATCAAGACATGGTGAAGAAGGCACCCATCCCCTTCCTGAATGTGATCCCGAAGAAAAGATTCCAACTCATCAATGTAAATGCCAAAGAGAGTAGGAGACGAGGGCAACCCTGTTTGACCCCAATGGTGCTTCTGATGAAATCAGACATTCCGTGTGCAGTACGAAGACGACCAAGGACGGACTCATAGAGATGCATGATGGCAATAATAAGAATCTCAGAAATACCGATGTCTCTGGGTCTCGAAAGTAGGCCATGCGAGTACGAAGTCAAAGCTTTTCGAAAGTCTGAAACAACAAGTAAACGTTGAAGAAGCGGTGGTGACGGGCCTCCTCAATAATAGCCCGAAGGGTGAAGATGTGGTCGATGGTGTGGTAACCAGGGCGAAAACCAGCCTGACCTCTGGCTCTGAGCTGCTGCTGCTCCAAAACATCGGACAACAACCTGTGGAGAACCGTAGCATAGAGTTTGGAGAAAGAGTGGCCCACCATGATAGTCCTGTAATTGTTCGGATCAGAAATGGACCCACTTTGTGGATCAGGTGAATGATATGATGAGACCAAGTAGGAGGGAAACCCACACGAACCACCTGATTGAAAAGATTTGTCAAATAGTTACCAAAGACCTCAAAACCCTAATGTCTTGCTTTGACCTCTCTCTGGACATTCTGCAATTCTCTCATAAACTTCAGCACTCACACAATTTTTCAATTCTCCTAGTAGCTCTCGCGTGTAAATACAGCTTCCTTCAAGCTATATCTCACTCAAAATTAATTCTAACTTCTCGGGTCTCACTTTATCTCAGGATCTTAAACCTATGCTTTGATACCATATGATGCAGCCAAGGGATAAAGGGTCAAATTAGTGACAGCCTTGTCCTTACAACAAGTGTAGTGATCTTAAACCTATGCCTTGATACCATATGATGCAGTCAAGGATAAAGGGTCAAATTAATGAAAGCCTTGTCCTTACGACAGATAACCAACTACACCCCAAATCATGCTAAAATCTGATTTGCAGACAAACTGAGATTGATTTATTGTTCAAAATAACACAATATACTATATAATATGAACATGAGTTAAAACTACTCTCTGATGTTCTCCAAGCATCATTGTCACAAAAACAAGATACAAACAACATGTGCTATCAATTTTATTGATTATTACAGCAAAAATAAGCTTACATGCATTATGTCAAACAATTAGACAAAACTTCAGGGTTTAAATTCTCCCCGAAACCTGATTGATTCACCTTCAAGGTTACAAACCCATCTCAGATCTATTTTCAGTTTTATCCGAGACCCTTTCAGATATCATAACCTTCGCACACCATAACAGCCTGTTTTCTTTATTTGCAAAGCTTTTATACCAATGGTGATTTATCTCTGACTGTGGTTCTCTATCCGGATCCTTCAACACGATAACTCAAAAAACAGTTCTCTCTTGATCTAAGAGATCATTAACCAAAAGTTGCCTTTCATAAGAGCCTGGGAAACCAGTTAAAGATTGGTTTTCCTTTAGTTTCATTTTCTGAATAATGGTTCTTCTATCATTATTCACACAGGCCTGTCAAGAGAACATCGGTTTTGATCTTGTTTTTTCTTGTAACCCCAACTCGTTTTGAATTCCCGAGATAATAATATTTTATTCTCTTGTTAACACTTGGGTCTTTTACCGCCTAATTTCCCAGAATTTCATGTCGATTTGAAATCAAGACCTATGTCACGACTCACAAGGTTCTCCAAATTAAATCAGAAAGTTTGAATTTTTCGAACTTTACTCTCGTCGAACATGAACTCGAACTTTATCCATTATTTTTGCATGGGAAGTTTTGACACAATTTTGCATTATTTTACAAATGTGTATATATATATACATATAAAGATTGAAAGTAGCAAACAAAAAGCTTTCTCCACTTTGTCCCTCTGATTTATGCATTTTTTCAAAAATAAAAACGATAGAAAAGAAAATTGTTCGAACTTAAAGACTTATTTTTCCGAACTTTATCCCTTGGCAAACTTGAACCGAACTTTATCCTCGTCAAACATAAACACGAACTTTGTTGGCATATGCAAGAAGAAAGAAATCAGAGAAGGAAAATCTGCACACTGTCCAAAATGGACGCAGCAGGGTATATTTATTTAGAGAGAGGTGGTTACAAACAGTTGGTAGTTAGAGGCAGGTATAACTGCATAACCAATCAGAACACTATATAATGCTCTTATATTTTAACACCCCCTCTTAATGACTAAACTGGAAACAATACCAAGTTTGTCCTGAAATTTTACAAATGTTCTGAAGCCCATATGTTTAGTCATTAGATCTATAGACTGTGCCATAGGTGGTACTTGAAATCAGCAGTCCATTGTTGTGTTGCGGTTGTCGAATGGAGGACCACAAACAAGAATTTGGTCGTGTGAACAAAGGATATGGCAAGTGGTCCACTGATTCTTCGTTACGTGATTCATTGACCAATGATGAATCATCAATGGCTGAGAGTGTCAGCCCCATCTCCAGAGTGCTAGAATCAAAACTCGGAGAGGTGGATTGAGAAATTTGTTCTAGGCTTGTGTAGCCTGTTGGAGTCTATACAGAGACTCAATTAACCTGCAATCGAAGTCACCTCGACCGTGTCCTTGCAACACCATGTAGTGCTCATCCAACCTTTCCAGAAGAGAAATGTGACCATTTGTGCAGTGGAAGTTAGAACCAACTCCAAAATAGTAGGAGAAACAAACATCTCCGTCTCAACAAAGTGGGAGAAATAACCATCTCCGTAGTGGTAGGAGTGAGAACCAACTCCTTTGTCTCATCTATTTTCTCATTTATCCCCTTCGTTGGGAAAGGTCTTTCACAACACAATGAGCAAACTGTTCACACTCTATTGTCCTTCGAGCAAGTACCTCTGAGTGAGTGGCTTGGCATGCCATCTCACCATGCACCTTCAGTGCATCTGGAATAGTGGAGTCTCCATCCACAACAAATTGTTCTTCAAAATGAGGAAATCCATCCTCCAAGGCATGTCACCTCCCGTACATCCTGTATGGAGTTTTCCTCCACACGTGCATTCATGTTGATCATAGCAAGATCAACAAGCCGATATTAGCCGCCTTGCCCAATACCAAGGAAAATCATCCAGCTCTGTTGCATACCGAAACAACACACTTCTTTCCACAGAAATCCACAGCAATATTGGGATTTTCAGTTAATTGATGAATAGATAGAAAAAAAATTTGTAAAGAAGGTTCATATCTAACATTTTGTACCAATAGTTTATGAGCATTATTCAATATAATGCATATATCTCCTATCCCTTCTACTGGAAGTGATTTTCCATCAGCTAGTACTACCGATTCAAAACATATATTTGCAATAAATGAAACATACCAGTCCCTACAACACGAAAAGTGTGCGGATGCTCCAGAGTCAATGATCCAGCAACTAGTACCACTATCATGCGAGCATGATGTAGTAAGCCAACAAAGAGCATGCCCGTCATCCGAATACAGATCTTCTGCAACTGCTGCCATATGGTCCTCATCACATGGCTTTTTGTTACATTGCGAAAAGACCATACTTTCACTTCCGACAATCCTTCTTAAGGTGCCCAACCTTATGACAAAGTAATGTTAGGAATACTTTAGTGCTCACATTATGGGTTAACAATGTGTGAGTAATTATTAATTGTAAATGAGTTGTTACAAAACAACTTGATTGTTTGATATATTATTGTTGTTAATAACAACAATAACATACGGTAGATTTATAGAGTCATTTGGTTAATAGGTTGAGTGACTTGTGGAGTCCTGAAAATAGGAATATCTCCTTGTTTATAGGAGACATACATATATATATATATATATATATATATATGTATGTATGTATTTGATGTTCATAATGAATTCAACGAAGGTTATGTTTTGCTTTATTTGGTATCAAAGCGACTTTCTTTCTGTGTAAGATGCAAGAATAAAGGATTTTCGGGGCATTATTATTATTATTATTCACCCATGTGAAAGGTTGCCTTTTGGTTTATTGTTATCTGAATCTATATTCTAAAAGACCACATAATCAGCATTTTGTTAGTACGTTATTCTTTTGATTAAGTCTCGTTCTTCTTATTAATGTCTTATTTGGTGTTGGATAAGAGTTAATAGAGGCGTACGCAGCGTGTGTCAAGCTTGTAACATTTTTCACACCTTTGGGCTCCCACATTGCATTGGAATTGATTGTATTTGCATCAGATCTCCTCCACCATCGAATCTGTATTGCTTGCATTAGACTCTGCTGGTTCAAAGTGTTGTGTTGAAATATTGATTCATGCTTTAAAGGTGTATGTGTTCTCACGGTTCTTTTGCTCAGTCTAGTTTTTCCTTGTCACGTCCACGGCCGCCTAGCTGGAAGCGCCTCCCCGATCTCCCTTCCACTCAACATACATGAACATGATCAGAAGCCTCAAACATAGTTCTTGAATCGACACTCTTGAGCACGAAATCTTCGGGGAGCTATTGACTCTCACACGGTTTCAATAGTTGTTGGCAACAAATAATATGGTCTTGGCCCAACGTTGGTCTCATTTTGCAAGATATAAAAGAACAGCGGCTTGTGTTTATATTCATCAAAATTGCCTTAACGTCCACGTTTGTCATTCTTCATTTGGGTTTTTCACCTCTTGGAACGGAGCAAAGAGTTATCATCAAAGTGCTCTGGAAGATTTCTATATTCAAGAAACTGTATATTACTTGTAACAGACGGTCTTTACATTTTCTTCCTCCCACAAGGACCTCTCAGCAGCTCCCTCCTAAAGGAAGCGACATCTTCTCACGAAATGATAGGTGTGCAGTCCACAAATGCTCCACCTACGGCCAAGAACACGAATGATCTCAAAACTGCCCAGCCCGTAGTTTAAGGTACTCATTTATGTATTAGTAGATCTTTGTGTTTAGTCAAGTTTTAAGTAAATTTAGAGTCAATTTTATAAGTTTAATTTTTTAGAGTCAATTGTTTGATATAAAGTCTTGTAGTTTATATAGTAATTTGTTTTGTCAATAGTCATTAATGTTTATGAGTCAATATATGTGTTTACCACCAATGTGTCAAAGTTTAAAGTATGATTCGATCTATATTAGATCATGTTATAACGAAGAGTCTTCAAGTTTAGTCATTTATATTTAGTATCATAAGAAGTGGGTCAATTACATTGTCAATTGTCGTCAAAAGAAAATCATTTGTGTCATTAAAATTGTATCATCGGCGTCAAGTGTCTCGTCGAAAAGTTCATTGTGAGTCGAGTTAAAAGTCAGAAAAATTAAAAAAATTGCCTTACGGACGCATTTTCGATGTTACCCGACGTCCGGCAAAATAAAGTGTTTCACATTGTGGGAGGGAAGAAAAGAATAAGCTCAATGTGGAAACAAATGTGCTTCATGTTCGCATCTGCTAAGTTAGCGGCACATACAACGGAGGACAAAGGTTGGAGGCGATCGGCGACCTCTCGTCGTCCACCAACGAGCGAGGCCGCACTGAAGTGTGGTGGCATTTTGTGGTGTGAGTTTGCTTTCAGTTGTGTGCTTCATTTTCATAGTACCTATTTTACAGTGTGTTCTTGTTTCCAGTTCCAGTTGTTTTTTGTGATATGTTTGAAGATCATTCCTATTCAGATTTGTATTCAGTGAGCAATGTTTCCTACATAATTCCCTGAAGGAAAAACATAGTGGAAAAGATGAAAGCATAGAGAAAAAGTAGCATCATGATATTTGGGTTGTTGGTTATCTGTAAAACCATCTGTATGTTTTGGGTTGTTGGTTCTCTGTAAAACCATCTGTATGTTTTGGGTTGTTGGTTGTCTTATAAAACCATCTGTATGTTTTGGGTTGTTAGTTGTCCTATAAAACCATCCTTGTAAGTTGTTGGCTGTCCTTGGAAAACCATCCTTGTTGACGTTGTTGGATGTCTGAAAAACCATCCAGATCGTGAGCACGCACGGGCGGCAAGCTGCAAAGGAAGTGTGATTGTTTTCTCCCATGTTCACACTAAGGGGGAATGTTAGGAATACTTTAGTGCTCACATTATGGGTTAATAATGTGTAAGTAATTATTAATTGTAAATGAGTTGTTACAAAACAACTTAGATTGTTTGATATGTTATTTTTGTTAATAACAATAATATACAAGTAGATTTATAGAGTCATTTGGTTAATAGGTTGAGTGATTTGTGGAGTCCTAAAAATAGGAACATCTCCTTGTTTATAGGAGACATATTCCTATATATATGTATTTGATGTTCATAATGAATTCAACGAAGGTTATGTTTCGCTTTAATTAATAGCATATGACCTGATACCGAGTGGAGGACTCACCGAATGACATCTCCACTTTCCTTTTGACTATGTGACAAGAGCACTCTTTGATTGGTCACAACTAGATTCTGCCTGAATTTGTCTCCGCTCCTTTTGCAACAGGTAGGAACTCACCTTGTCAAACGTGAGAGTTTGACTTTCAGCCATTAAATGGAGTGCCTCCACAAATGACTCATATGAAGAAGGTAAGTTGTTCGAACCAGAGCCACCATATCATCGTCGTCCACCTTTTTGTTGATGGAAGATAACTGGTCTTGGAGGTCTTTCATCCAAAGTAGGTGCTCAGACAGCGATCCACCTTGTAACTTTACGGAAAAGAGCATATTCTTCAGGTATAAAACCCGACTCTTTTCTGACATCTGATATTTATCCCTCAGACTGGTCCACAACGTGCTTGCCACAGTAGCATTCCGCACTTCCGGTATCATATCATCCAACACCGACAACTTGAGAAGTAATAGAGCCTCCTTATGACGTTTGTCATAATCAGCAAAGTTCGTAGCAGGTTTGCCTTCGCTACCGTGATTATCTTATCACAATCTCAAAATTTTACAAGTGTCAGAATTTTATGGCTCCATACATTGAAATTTGTGCCCGTCAATTTCTGCATCTCCAGCAAAGTGAGGTTAGAGATATTCGTCATTTATTACTCCAAAACAACGGAAATAATAAATAATATTTTGCCCACTTTTATTATTTAAATGCATTACACATGTAACGAACAACAGAGTCTAAATATACCCTCTCAAAATCACAAGCATAACAAGCGTGAAACAGGTTTCATACCCTTAGAGAATATTGTCCAGCGATTGTGAAAAACATCCAATGTGCAGCGACTGTAAAAACTGCAACCTCTGTGATTTTAATGGGGACTTCTGCCCTTGAAACAGACTTCTCCTATCTCGCGAATGGAGAAAAACAGTAGTTTGCCCTTGTATTTGGATATTTGCACAGTATTTTCCCTCGTAAATCAGTAAGAAATGCCTTCGCGTTTTGCGGAATAGGTATTAAAATACCCTGACGCGACTGTTAAACCTTCACCAATGCACACAACTGTTAAAAAAACTTGCATGATTTATGTGCCCTCTGCCCTCACAACTGCTGCGAAAAACAATATTTGCGACTGTTTATTTTATTGTTCAAATCCGCGACTGTAGGGTTATCGAATTCACAACTGTTTATATATGATTTGTCCCTTGCGACTGAAGAAAAAGGCTGTAAAAACCCGCAACTGTATATATACTTGTATTGACTGCGAAAATAAAACCCGCGACTGTACCAGACGTTCTTTGCACCAAACGTCTTTGCAACAGATGTTTTCCCTTCCCGTGAGTCTTCTACAATAAGCGACGAAATAACTTCTTCAGTTTGTGCCCTACTAGGGCTTCCCCAAACTTCCAGTTCGTGCCTCTTGAAAAGCTTCCTTGAACTGTGAACCGACCGCTCTGATACCAATGTTGGCATATGCAAGAAGAAAGAAATCAGAGAAGGCAAATCTGCACACTGTCCAGAATGGACGCAGCAGGGTATATTTATTTAGAGAGAGGTGGTTACAAACAGTTGGTAGTTAGAGGCAGGTATAACTGCATAACCAATCAGGAACACTATATAATGCTCTTATATTTTAACAAACTTGAACCTTGTGACATAACTCAAGACCACTGAGAAACTAGCAACAGCAAAGAATGCCCATGATAACACCACATGTCAGCAGCTCACTGCACAGAGACAAACGCTAAGTCAGACCAACAGGAAGAGCATTCCGTGAGACAGTTCATGAGATTACAATACATGGCATTATCTTGTCACACAAGGGCAGCTAAGTTTCCAAACTGGGGATAAATGCCTTTTATCAAGGAAATAAGAGGATGTGACACTTGTCTCACTGTCACTACACGAAGCATTTTTGAAAAGCAAAACAAGCGATCAACAAAGAGCACCCTCCACAAACTGAGTTCATGAGATGCTGCCACATGGACCAATCTCGTTTCACAGAGCATTTTGAAGCCTCAAGCTTTGAGAAAAGAAATCCAACATTGGGAGTTCACAAGAAGTCGACATTTGTGAAGACAACATTTCACAGAGCTTATGGAAAATTGGAGTTTCAAGAAAAAGCACAAACTGAGCAACTTCAATGAGATAATGACAAGTTTCATAATCTCATTACACAGAGAAAAGTGTGGCATGCTGAAGTAAAACAAAGGAAGCTTTGTTGAAGATCTCACAAGGTTCCAACACGTTTCATTGCCATGAAGCTCCGACAAGCAGAGTAAACAGCAGAGAAGCCGGAGCGTCATACAAAACAAAGAACTCAAGCTTTAAATGGTTCTTAACCATTTCTCCTCATCACACGATATTGAGAAGAAAGGGATTCTGAAGCCGAGAAAGTTTTAAGAACTTGGAAACCTTAGATAAATGAAAACCAAAGATCCTCGAAACAAGTTAGCAATTTACTGCAAACTCAGAATTTGGATATTTATTATTAAGTGCATTGCAGACCATTTTTAAGCTAAAAAGGGCTCAGAGAGGGAAACAGTTGAATTGAATCTCTCTTTTACATGTTTGCTGTGAACCACCTACTACCTATGAATCACCAAATGTTTTTGAGTGCGCGGTATAGCCAAACTTACCAAACTTACCGTGGATGCTCCTGCATTAGTAAGCCATTCAAAAGCTAACATCACTAATTTGGAGATCAAGTTAATAATTGAATTATATAGTCATAAGTGTTTTCCCAAACATATTATACTTAGTAGTTATCTTCTCCCTCTCTTTATATAAATATTCATGTATACATCCTTTCCTTTCTCTTCAATTAACTGCAGTTAAAAATCAACGAAAGAAACCCACCATAATTAAGATTGGATATGTATGTTATCTGACCAGTTATTCTGGTGTTCATGTTTATAAATAAAGACATCTATTGTGGAAATCATTTTCCACAGGTACTATAAGTATCTATAACCCCCACACACAAACAATACATACAAATAGATAAAAATAAAGCACCATTTCAGATTTCTAATTGCAATACTTTAAACTGGTTTTAAGATAAAGAGACCCTAAAAGTTAGATAAGCTCGTGTAGAAGTTTTATAATGAAGTGTTTCACTACTCATGGAATAGTGCCCAAAAACATTATGGAAAAAATAGTAAGAAAAAAATCTGCTGGCTTACAGAAAACAATTCTAAGCATTCCATGTCTTGTTTCTGTTCATTATGACTAGTTGCATTTATAACCGTTAACAGAATGTTCCATTCATTGGATTATATACCTTTGCTGATGTCATGTCATTTCTCTTTGCTGCTTCTTTGATAGCTTTCTGAACAGCTTTTTCTTCACGCTGAATATCTGAAAAGAAACACAGTCTATCAATTATCAAATTGAAACTGAAATGCAAATCCATCCTGCACTCAAGTTTCAACTATACATGCAAAACAATCTTATTAACCAAGAGAGAAAGGGTTTACTTACAGCTAGGTATACCCTATGCATTCAAATCTTAAAATGACTGGTGAATTTGGGAGGACGGAACTACAATCTCACCTAAGTAAATACAAGTTTATCAGGATTAGGTGTCATACACCTTGCAAATCCTAATGCTGGAGTTTAATTAATTATTAGGTATCGATTATCCGTACACATGCTTCCCTCTTGATGTGGCTATTTTTTTGTCACGTGCATTATGTATTAAGAGGATATGCATAGAGGGAGAATAAAAGGTGATCTTGGGGACAAAAAAACACTAATTCTGGAGCATAAGCACAGCCCAAATCAGTATGCACAAGGGCAATTAATTTTGGTAGTTCATCATGCAATTAAGGCACTAAAGAAGTCTATTCTTGGACTGTCTATATTTAGTGAAACTGCTGTTAATTTATCATGCATACTGGGTGGCTGAGAAGTCTAATTATAGACTGTCTATTTTTAGAAATAAGTGCTGTTAATTCTGTTATATTCTAAGCACTGGAAAAGTCTATAAATCAGGTGCTTGGGGATAGAGATAAATATACAGTTTTTTTTAAAACACCAAAATTATATTAATAGAAATATAATGTTCAAATTACAATGCCAAGCTGTTATACTCATACTCCAAGAAATATCCTTGGAATTCCAACAACAAATTAAAGAAAAGAAAGAGCATATCTGCAAATTATCCATCCAGCGATTGCAAGTGAAGGATCTTTTCAATCTGATTCCGCTTCTCTGGAGGCCATGTCAGAGGTAAAGGGCCAAAGTTGATCAGATTAGTATGATCCAACGCCCAATTTGCTAAAGCATCTGCCACCTTGTTCTGATCTCTAGGCACATGTTGATATATGATAGTCTGAAATTGTCTAGCTATCACCTTTATATTATCCTGAATTCTGGCGATAAGCCAATTATTGGATGTATGTTGCTCTTGAGCTGACAGAAGGTTAACAATAACCTTAGAATCAGATTCAACTATAATACTAAGGCATCCCAGTTTAGTTGCCTCCAGAAGGGCACGCTGGATAGCCAAGATTTCAGCCACATTATTGGTGCAGTGTCCCAATTGTTGAGCGAAAAAGAAGAGGGGAGTTCCCAAAGAATCATGGGCTATCCCTCCCATACTGGTTGGACCCGGATTGCCTCTAGCTGCTCCATCTGTATTTAATTTGACCCAGCCAAACAGGGCAGTTTCCATTTCCTCAAATCAGAGGGTCTTACAGGTTTAGAAGCAAATTTTGCCTGTAATAGGCTTGCCACTTTTGGGTGTTGGGGAGGGAATTTTCAAATTATGCTTTATGGTTTCCACAATGTTACTTCTTGTTAGCTCCTTGATATATCGTCTCTGGCTTCTGATTTGAAGATACGTCTATTTCTTTCTTTCCAGACATTCCACAACATGAGGGAAATGGCAAATCCAAATTCCTTCATTAAAGTCCTGAGTGACAGCGACTGATTGTTTCCAAACTCTAAGAATATCCACTAGGTTCAGAGAGGAGTTTCAAGTAACAGAAAGCCAATCCGCCAGAATATGCTATAGAGATGTAACAAAAGAACATTGAAGAAAAAGATGTGCCATAGTTTCATCTACTTCTTTACATAAAGGACACCAAAAGGGTCCTATCATCCCTCGCTTCATCAAATTATCCCCAATAAGAATCCTCTTATAAAGTAGAAGCCAGACAAAGAATCTTACCTTGGGCCACAAAGAAAGTTGTCCAGAGATCAACGAAAATGTCCTTCCAAGGGTGTGGCTGAGTAACTATCAAAGCACTATATCCGTCAGCTACAAAGTACTTTCCTTCCGAAGATTTTCCCCATGCAAGGGTATCAGGTTCAGTGGTAATAGGAAGGATCTGTGTTGCAAGGTAGTTTGAAATAGGTGAATTTGACTATCAGATAATTTGACTTGCCACAAGGATAGGGAGATCCATTCAATCCCTTGAGACGTTGATTGTCTATAATGGCACACCTTTTCCTTTCCTTGACTATAAAAAGTTTTCATAATATTACTACAATCTGGATACTATTTAATCAAGGGTGGATATCCATCCCATGAATCAGTCCAAAAGTTAGCTTGATCACCTTTTCCAATTTTCCAAAAAAATTGTTTTTTAATGATTTCTTCACCTATTTTGAGGACTGAAAGAATCGGCGAACCCCGAGAAGGTAAAGAATGTCGAATTAGTTCATGTGGCAACATACCTTCCGCATATTTTGCTCTAATATTGATGCTCCATAGCTGATACGGATTTTGCAGCAATCTCCAATATAACTTTGCAGCCAAAGCTTTATTATTTTGCACACTGGATCTAAAACCCAATCCTCCCTCTTTCTTTGGCAAACATAAGTTTTCCATTTCACGATGCCATTTCCAAACCTGTTGAGTTCCTGTCCATAAGAATTTTTGACTAATGGAATCTAATTGATGCAAAACTTTTGCAGGAATGTTCAAAAGGAAGCAAAATAGATAGGAATAGCTTGTAACACAGCTTTAATCAGAGTTATTCTTCCCCCTGATGTTAATCATCTATGTATCCAGTTACTAAATCTCGAAGAATCTTTCTTTGGTAACCAACTCCAGTCACTTAACCTTTTAGAATCTAATGGAACACCCAAGTATTTTAGAGGTAATGTGCCCTTCTGAAATCCTAATTTCGCCAAAATATCCTACTCTAACCTGGGAGAGCAGTGGAAGAAAATGATTTTTGACTTTTGCTATTTATATCTTGACCAGTGGCCTTTGAAAAGAGCTCCAAGTTATTGTGGATTTGATTAGCTTCTTTTAAAGATGCTTCCCCATGATAGATGAATCATCCACAAACTGCAGATGGGAAAGAGGGTCTGCCTAAGTTGCCAGTTTGATACCCCTCAACTTCTTTTGATTTCTAAGTCTTTGGAAAGCTTGATCTGCCAAAAGTTTCAACAACTATAATGAAAAGGAATGGAGATAAAGGATCTCCTGCCTTGTACCTTAAGATGCAGCGAATCTAGTCTGTAGGAACTCTATTTACCAAAATTGAATAAGAAGCCGAAGAAATGCATGCTTGTATGAGTTTAAGTGTTTTCTCTAATGTACCAAGTCGTGAAATTGAGAAAAGTCTGCGCAGTTTTGGGTCATTTTGTATGTATTTGGGCACTGTCGGACATTTTTGTCCCTTTGTCCCAAGTTCAAAGTGCGCTCTGTTCCCGATCGGCGAAATCCCGAAGTTGTTCCATTTCGGGCTGTCGGACATTTTTGTCCCTTTGTCCCAAGTTCAAAAGTGCGCTCTGTTCCCGATGTTGGAAATCCCAACAGCGTACTTCGCTCTTTTATGTTCCAGTGTCCCATTTCTTTGCGCTCTGTTGTTCCATTTTCGGCCGAAATCCCAGAAGTTGTTACTTTCGGGCACTTTCGTGTTCCCAAATGTCCCAAATCAAATTGTGCAAGTTGTTCCATTTTTCGGCGAAACTCCCGAACCGCGTACTTCGCACTTTCGTGTTCCAAATGTCCCAAGTCAAAAGTGCAAGTTGTTCCATTTTTGTTCCATTTTCGAAACTCCCGAACCGCGTACTTGAACTTTTTGTCCCAAATGTCCCAAACTTTTTGGACCCATTGGAACCTTTTCGGCGAAACACCCGAATCGCGCACTTCAGCGCATTCATGTCCCCGCGTGTCCCAAAAAGACATTTGTGCGTCTTCTCCTGCTTCGCCCGAATCGGCCGAGCCGCGTGTTTCGCGCATTCGCGTCTCACATGTCCCAGCGAACCTAATGCCATTCATACTTAGTTTTCCCGCTCTACTCGAATATGTTGTTTTTCAAAGTGATAGATATGAATGTAATGCGCATTGATCACCCTTCTCTCTCCTCAGCGGCTATATAACGAGCTTGAAGCCACCTTTGCGATTCTTACATTGTTTCCATCTTTACCCTTGCTCGAACCCTTATGACCTAATTCCTGCGCATGTATCCCTTTTCTGTAATTCCTCCCGAATTTAGGTTGCGGCTCGATACTATCAATATGAAGATCGAAGTCTGGAGGAGGCTTTGGGAGAACTAAAGAACGGTTGGCGGAAGGGCGAAGCTTTCAAGACCTTTGGTTGTCTCGGCTTTGAGGATATTCTTTGTCATCTTCGGGATGAAAAGTGCAGTGTTTCCCTTTCCTTGCAAGAAATCAAAGCTCAATTGAGCTTATATCAAAGATAAATATTGAGGAAAGCTCAATCTCAAAAGAAAATGAAGGAAATCTGTTCTCTTGATCATAGTTGGAGAAGCAAACAAAGATTATCATACTCATGTCGAGTTTGATAAAGATTTGGAGAAATGTCTTGGATTTTGGACGCGTCTACGGCCAACACGTCGAGTCCCTCGTGGCGAGAGACATAGGCTGAGGCGTTAGAGAAATTCAGGCAGCGGATTCTGAAGTCGGTGGGTCCCTCTCAGTGAGTGGCCACTGTCTTCTTCTCCTTGTTCTTTTCTCTTCTTCCCTTTCTTTTTCCGTTTTCTTTGTAAGAAGTTAAGGTATTGCGATTGGCGGTCCTTAACTGTTCTTGGTTAAAAAGCGATTCTGAAAGTAACTGATTTGTAAGCTATATAATGGCCTTCTTTACGCCATTCTAAAGGAGGAAGAACTTGGCATATTTTTCGAAAGTGTAAATAGATTATAAAGAAATCAATACAGAAGGACTTTCCATTCTTTGTCTATCGATCTCTACATTATTCCTAAGCTTTCATTTATTTTCTTTGTGAAGATCATTTGTCTCAAGTTCGTTAGTCTTACCGATTGCATACTCTTGACTTTGCAAGCTCGGTGATCTTGTATAACCAAGAAGGAACTTTGTGTCCTTGATTAATGAATCGTGTTATGTTAAGAAACTTTGTGTTCTAGCGAGATGTTATTTACAGAACTTTGTGTCTTTAAATTCCATCTTATTTATTCAATACAAATGATCTTGTTTTGATTCATTGTGACTTTCGCATACATAAAGAATTACTCGATATCTATAATTACTGCATGTTGCCTTTACTGCTCTTTCCGTACTCTCATTTCCTCGAGTCCTTTTGTAATTGATGATCTTCATAGAAAACACTTTCGTGATATCCAAGTTTAACCAACAAATCATGTCTTGTACATTTGTAAATAAGTTCGTTTGAATAAGGAACCTCTCCCATTAAAGAGGAGGGACTTCTTGTCCCCCCATTGTTGCTCTTCTTAAAAGTCCTATCGGCGACCAACGGTTTTTGGCGACTCATTTGGGAAAATCACATTCGAGTTACTGTAATTTTTCGATCATCTTTTGATCAGCGACTCCGCGTTTTACTCGAGGAGAAGGACCCTTGGTATTGAAGATTCTCGGTTCAGATTTTGGAGCAGCGGGGTTTTCCTTTTCCTTGACAAGAAATAGAAGAACTCGTTAAACAAGCACTCCACTGTTCAAGATAGAAGTCCTACGGGTGGTATTCCTTGAGCAGCTAGCCCTAATCTTGAGCTTTGATTCTTGCTTTGGTGTTGCGGTTCCTCTCAAGCCGTTTTTCAAGAATGGCGGCGCCATTACCATGGGGTCATCGTGTCGGGCCCCTTGCTCTTCCTCGGCCTTTGCATGAGTTACCTAGAGGTAGCAGGAAGAACTTCCCCAAATTCAAAGCGATGGCAAAGTGCATCTGATGAACACATCGCGGCCTTCATTGTTGCATGTGGAGTCACGGGAGTTGAGCATGAAGGCGTCTCGTGAGAGGCATTCGTTGAGGCGTTACTGAGATAATCTTTGCTGATTGTTCTACCACCTTCCATTTGGCGCTATCACCGGTGAGGGCACAATGAGAACTCGGTTTGAAAACCGTTTCAAACCAGCGAGAAGATGTGCATGCTTTGCTTGCCCAAATTTCTCGAGATAAAGAAAGATTCACAGAACCCATGAGAGAATTTGTGGCCCGATTCAACAAATTGATCAATAAAATTCCATGACCTACCCGACACTGTTGATCAAATTCAAAAATGTTTCTTCTAAATGCTCAATCGCCCAAAGTTAGTTATGCACTAAGAAGGGCTAATCTCATGACATTGGTGAGGATCAAACTCTCATTTGTTAGTATCGAGGATGACTTGATCATGTCGGGAAGTTGAGAAGAGACCCTCCCAAATCTAAGTCTGCTTTGCTTCTTCCTCTTCCACTCCTGGACCTATCTTGATCCGTTAGTCAGAAGCTTGCGAATGATCTCATTCTTTATAAAGAAACAATTAGCTCGGCATGCTCCTTATGCGAGATGTTCGAGGAGAAATTTCCAGCCCAGGAATCATTTGCACTGCTTCTCAAACAAGACTAGCACTTGAAGGACCTCTGTTAAGGTTTCTGTGTCAATGCTACTGTGAAGTTGAAGAGCCGAGATGATGATGAGGATAATGAAGCTTGCGAAGAGTTTGCGAGAGAAGTTGATGATGAAGCGAGGTGAATTTGAGGATCTAGAGTAAATTTCTTCTGCTTGAGGGCATTGATGATGGAGATGATTATGATGAAGTGGTAGCGAGACATGAATAGCGAATCATTATTTGTCATGACTCGAGAGCAGAGACAAGTCGGAGGAGAAAGTGACACTGACCTATCAAGAAATCTAAGGAGCGATGACAACTATTCCCGTGATTGCAAAAAGAGGATCTCTATCCCTACTTCATCTACGCCAAAGGTAAGTCCTATCAATCCTGCTACTAAAGTTGCTTTTTTCTCCTAAAGTTGATAAGCCTAGAGAGAATTTGAATGATGATGGCCCGTCCATACGGATCCTTTGACATTGTTGATCACTGAAAAGACCAAGGTCAAATCTCGGAAGGTGAGTATTATCAAACCCATCCCAAAGCTTTTGCCAAAATGATCCACTTTGTTAATTCCCACTCCAAGACCACCTCTAAAGGCCTTTTACCTACTCCTCATACGCACCTGACCTAGTACAGTAGCTGCTTTGTCACTCGCCTTTATTGACAAAATCAAGCCTTTTTATGTAACACTTCTTATAGCTGGTCATAGGCTGAGTAATTGTGTCATAGATTAGGAGCTTCGAGATAATGTGATGCACTCTTAAAAGTGGCTCATGCTTTAGGCCTAACTCTCACGCGCACTTATGGATCTGTTACTCTCATGGAGAGTAAGGAAGTGCCCACAGTCGGGAGAATTAAAGATGCACAAGTGGCTTTTCTTTGCTTTGCAGAAAAGAAAGTGTTGGCTACCATCTTAGTAGCGAGATATTCCCCCTTCATACGGGATGTTGCTAAGTAGGAACCTGCAAAGACGTGGGTGGGGAAATCCAAATGGGTGGTCACATGCACTCATACTGTTCAATGGACACATGAAGAAGTTCTTTGCTGAGAAGCGATCGAGTATATTGTGCGAAAACGGATGACCCTAGAGCACAAATACTTTATGAGGATATGGGGCATGGTAACTACATGATTATGTCCCTGATGAAATCGACCCCCAAAGTGTCTCTAAAGGTCCTAATGGGGTTTGGATTTTAGAGTTTGATGGAAGTTGTTCCTCGGTGGTTACGGAGCTGGTGTCTATTTGGTGTCACTGAAGGAGGCCTACACCCCTTTTCATTTAAGTTGCGGTTCGAGAATACTAATAACACGGCGAGTATGAGGCTCTCATTCTCGGATTGCAAGTGGCAAAAGAACAAGGTGTAAAGAATCTTACGGCTCGTGGTGATGCGAGTTGATATAGTAAAGCGAAGTGAAACCTTTTTCAAGTGAAAAATGGAAGGTGAAACATTACGGAATCGGGTTTGGGATTCCATTGAATTCCTTGATGCTTTCTCCATTGAGGCCATACTAGAAAAGAGCAGTGAGGGCTGATTCGTTATTTGATCTCGGGGTCGCTTGATCCTCATCTGATTTCTCTCGGGACAAGTTCACCATTGAGATGGTCCATCGGCCTAGTGTACTGATAACACCAATAAGCTGGCGAGTTTTCAATGATGATCAACATTTGCTTTCCTTCCTGGAACTCAAGGGTAATTTCGAACATTGTATTTTGAGGAAGTGACATGACTACCTCGTGAAATGTGCCATTTGACAAGCGTCACCCGAGGGAAGAAAGCAGATCAAGATGGATGCATTAGATCTCAAGGGAATAAGATTCCTAAAAGTTGGTAAGTTTGGAGGAATTATTTGATAAACATGACAGGTATGTGAAGTCTAAAGCTTCTACTGGACCTCAGCAATCAGCTGAGTATGATAAAATCAATATTGGGAGTCCTAATGACCCTAAGCTGGTGAACATTGGAAAATGTTGCACAGCAGATGAGAGGAGAAAAGCAATTGATCTTCTAAGGAGGTATAAGGATGTTCTTGCTTATTCTTATGAGGATCTAAAAGCCTTCAGGCCAAAAGATATGCAGCATTCTATTCCTCTTAAGCCCGGAATTAAGCCTTTCAAGCAGAAACAGAGGCAATACAATCCCAAAATAGCTGACACAATCTTTCAGGAAATTCAGAAGTTGTTGAAGGCTAAAATCATCTTTCCCATTCACCATTCAACATGGATTGCAAATATTGTGCCTGTTAGGAAGAAGAATGGTGAGATCCGCATCTGTGTTGATTTCAGGAACCTGAATCAGGCGTCTTTGAAAGATAATTATCCTTTGCCTATGATGGATCAGGTCTTGCAAGCAGTTACAGGGTCTGAAATGTTATCCATGCTCGATGGATTCTCGGGATACAATCAGGTAGAGGTTGATACTGCAGATCAACACAAGACAGCTTTCACTACTCCTTGGGGCACCTTTGCTTACAAGAGGATGCCTTTTGGGCTCATTAATGCTGGTGCCACTTTCCAGAGAGCTATGGATCTGGCTTTTGGAAGCTTGAAAGGGAAGTGTATTGTCATATATCTTGATGACCTGACAGTGTTTTCCAAGACAAGAGCGGATCATTTTGATCACCTAGAGACAGTTCTGCTGAGATGCAGAGAGCATGGGATCTCTCTGAACCCTAAAAAATCTGTCTTTTGTGTCACTGAGGGAAAGTTATTAGGGCACATCGTTTCCGAGGATGGTATTAAGATTGATCTGAGCGAGTTCAAGCCATCGGCAAATTCCTCTCCCGACCAGTAAAAGGGCGTGCACTCCTTCTTTGGTAAGATAAATTTTTGAGAAGATTCATCCACGATTTTGCGAGTTAACTTTGAATATTTCTCGGATGATGAAAGGGAAGCAAACATTTGGTTGGTCTTACGAAGGAAAGGAATCCTTTGAAGGTATCAGAGAGAGCTATTGCTAGAACTCTGTTTTTGCTAGCACATCTGATTTAGTAAAGATTTCATCATCTATTGCTATCTCTGAGATAATACCTTGGCTCTTTGTCTTAACTCAAGAAGACTCTAATGAGCATGAGCTACCAATCGCGTTCATGAGCTATATTACGAAAGATCACGAGTTGAAGTACACCATGATGGAGAAACATGCTTTTGCGGTGGTTAAAGTTGTCAGCGGTTTCGCTTTTACATCCTCAACTCTCATTCCATGGTATTGGTCCCGGATACAAGCTGTTAAGTCAATTCTCACACAGCAAGAATTTGGATCAAGAGAGAGAGGCCGGGTTCTAAGGTCAAGAGTATGACATTGACATCAAGCCGACCAAGCTGGTTCGTGGAAAAGGTCTTTGTGAGCTCATTCTTTGAAGGAGCTAAACATGAGTTCTTGGAGGAGAAAGTTGACCTTCCTACTTTGTTTACATTCCTTAGTTCGGTTGATGAATGGTATCTTTGACATCGCTCATTTTCTCACCTATGGGAATGCCCCTCTCATTTAAGCTGCCAAAGAAAAGAGGGCTATTAAATTGAGGTCGGTCAATATGTATTATGGGAAAATGCTTTGTTGAGCGTGGCTTAGATGGGAGATTTTTGAAGTGTGTGGACAAGGAACAGCGAGAGAAAGTTGCTCTCGGCTTTTCACGATCGGGCATGTGGAGGGCACTATTCATCAGATTCTGACTCATAAGATACTCGTGGAGGATACTACTGGCCTTCCTTGTTCGAGAGATGCATCCAGTGGGTGGATAAATGTGAGGCTTGTCGGACCTTTGTGGGAAGACCTAAATTGGCTTCTTGCCTCTCAAGCCGAGTTGTGATTGAGGAACCATTTCAACTTGAGTGGGGTTTGGACTTCATTGGTACACTTAATCCTACTTCTAGTGCTGGTCACACTCATGTACTAAGCTCCCACGGACTACTTCACCAAATGGGTGGAAGCTATTCGATCAAAGCACTACTTACGAAGTGGTATGCGGCTTCATAAAGAGAACATCTTGGTAAGGTATGGTGTACCTAACAAGATTGTAACAGATAATGCCTCGAATTTCTCTTCAGCTGAGATAATGGACTTCTACTACGGATATGGCATCTCCCTGGCTCATTCTTCAGATTACTACCCTCAGGGAAATGGGCAAGCAGAATCCACAAACAAAAATCTGGTGACTATCATAAGGAAGTTAGTCGATGAGTCTCATGAAGCGGCACAAGAAGCTCTATGATGCTCTTTGGGAGACGAGGATTACACCAAAGAGAGCTATTGGAATGTCTCCTTTTCAAGTGGTGTATGGAGTTGAAGCTCAATTGCGGTGGCAGTGGAGCTGCCCGACCTTGCACCTAATGAAGGCCATTGAGGATACTAGTTTGAGAGATGCTTTGGACAAGAGAATTATGTACTACACCTGGCCTGAATGAGGGACAGATTGGAGGTTGCTGATCGGATATCTGTTCACAGCAGAAGGTAAAGGTCTGTTTGACAAGAAAGCGAGGTTGAGAGATTTCCAAGTTGGAGACACACCGTCTTTGTTATGGGACAAAAGACATGAACCTCGTGGCGGCCATGGAAAGTTTGATTCCCTGTGGCTCGGACCCTTGAGATCGGGCACTTTCTTTGGTGAGAATTCTTTCTATCTTGATTACATGGATGGTTCTTCTCTACCACTTCCTTACGGTGGGCGGTATCTCAAGTTGTTCAAGTCTAGGTGATTAGGAAGTCCCTTGTATATTGCATACAGTGTTTTTGCTTGTCTTCCTTTTTGTTTTGGTGTGTTGTCCTCTGTATTGATCTACTTTTTGACTCAGTGGCCCGATGGATAAGGTCTTGTCTGCTTCGCTTCCCACTGAGTTTGTCTAAGTTCTTGCCTTGTCTCATTCCTTGAATTTATGCAAGTCATCCCCGGAAGGAGCATGTTGTCCACTCAAAATTCCCTGCTACGATGAAAGTTAAAAAATTTCAAAATTTTGAGTTTAAGTGTTTTCTCTAATGTACCAAGTCGTGAAATTGAAAAGTCTATAGTTTTGGGTCATTTGTATGTATTTCGAACTGTCGGACATTTTTGTCCCACTTTGTCCCAAGTTCAAAAGTGCGTTCTGTTCCCGATCGGCGAAATCCCGAAGTTGTTCCATTTGAACCCGTCGGACATTTTTGTCCCAAGTGTCCCAAAATTTTCGTGTGAGTTGTTGATGTTCGGCCGAAAGCACCCAATCCGCGTACTTCGCTCTTTTATGTTCCCAAGTGTCCCAATTTCAAAAGTGCGCTCTGTTCCATTTTTGGGCGAAACTCGAGAAGCGTTCCATTTTCGGACTTTTCGTGTTCCAAATGTCCCAAATCAAATAGTGCAAGTTGTTCCATTTTCGGCCGAAACTCCCGAACCGCGTACTTCGCACTTTCGTGTTCCAAATGTCCCAAGTCAAAAGTGCAAGTTGTTCCATTTTCGGCGAAACTCCCGAACCGCGTACTTCGGAACTTTTTGTCCCAAATGTCCCAAACTTTTGGACCCATTGGAACCTTTTCGGCCAAAACACCGAATCGCGCACTTCGCGCATTCATGTCCCGCGTGTCCCAAAAGACATTTGTGCGTCTTCTCCTGCTTTCGCCCGAATCGGCCGAGCCGCGTGTTTCGCGCATTCGCGCGTCATCTCACATGTCCCAAGCGAACCTAATGCCATTCATACTTAGTTTTCCCGCTCTACTCGAATATGTTGTTTTTCAAGTGATAGATATGAATGTAATGCGCATTGATCACCCTTCTCTCTCCTCAGCGGCTATATAATGAGCAAGCCACCTTTGCAATTCTTACATTGTTTCCATGCTACCCTTGCTCGAACCCTTACAACCTAATTCCCTGCGCATGTATCCCTTTTCTCTGTAATTCCTCCCCGAATTTAGGTTGCGGCTCTGATACTATCAATATGAAGATCGAAGTCCTGGAGGAGGCTTTGGGAGAACTAAAGAACAGTTGGCAGAAGGGCGAAGCTTTGAGAACTTTGGTTGTCTCGGCTTTGAGGATATTCTTTGTCATCTTCGGGATGAAAATTCTGGTGTTTCCCTTTCCTTGCAAGAAATCAAAGCTCAATTCAGAGCTTATATCAAAGATAATCTATTCAAGGAAAGCTCAATCTCCAAAGAGAAAATGAAGGAAATCTGTTCTCTTCAATCTGCCGTTGGAGAAGCAAACAAAGATTATCATACTCATGTCGAGTTTGATAAAGAGCTGGAGAAATGTCTTGGATTTTGGACGCAGTCTACGGCCAACACGTCAGTCCCTCGTGGCAGAGACATAGCTGAGGCGTTAGAGAAATTCAGGCAGCGGATTCTGAAGTCGGTGGGTCCCTCTCAGTGACTGGCCACCTGTCTTCTTCTCCTTGTTCTTTTCTCTTCTTCCCTTTCTTTTTCCGTTTTCTTTGTAAGAAGTTAAGGTATTGCGATTGGCGGTCCTTAACTGTTCTTGGTTAAAGAAGCGGTTACGAAGAGTAACTGATTTGTAAGCTATATAATGGCCTTCTTTACGCCATTCTAAAAAGGAGGAAGAACTTGGCATATTTTCTGAAAGTGTAAATAGATTATAAAGAAATCAATACAGAAGGACTTTTCCATTCTTTGTCTATCTGATCTCTGTTATTCCTAAGCTTTCATTTATTTTCTTTGTGAAGATCATTTGTCTCAAGTTCGTTAGTCTTACCGATTGCATACTCTTCGACTTTGCAAACTCGGTGATCTTGTATAACCAAGAAGGAACTTTGTGTCCTTGATTAATGAATACGTGTTATGTTAAGAAACTTTGTGTTCTAAGCGAGATGTTATTTACTGAGAACTTTGTGTCTTTGAATTCCATCTTATTTATTCAATACAAATGATCTTGTTTGATTCTTGTGACTTTCGCATACATAAAGAATTACTCGATATCTATAATTCCATGTTGCCTTTCTGCTCTTTTCCGTACTCTCATTTCCTCGGTCCTTTTGTAATTGATGATCTTCATAGAAAACACTTTCGTGATATCCAAGTTTAACCAACAAATCATGCCTTGTACATTTGTAAATAAGTTCGTTTGAATAAGGGAACCTCTAGGTTTGTGGCAGCAAAGATCCCAGAAAAGTATTGTATTGCTAATTGTTGAATATCTTCTTGTGTATTAGCCCAAGTTCCATCTTCTTTATCCAGTAAGCAATGTGATTATGAGAACGGTGAGCTAAGAGAGATTTATGGAAAAAGAGGTATTTTTATCTCCCTCTTTCACCACTTAATTCTGGATTTTTGTTTCCAGAAGATTTCTTCTCTTAGTTCCCATTCCATCAGTTCTTGCTTGAGACAGATTTCCTTTGTTTGCAATTCCTTTGAGTATCCTTGCGTTCTTACTTGATGAGACACCTCTTGTAAAGCTTCCAAGATTTCATGTTTTTCCCATGGACATTCCCAAAATCAGATTTATTCCACTTCTTGAGTTGATTAGTGATATGTTGCATTCTTGGTGAAGCAAAACATTTTGGTACCATGCCAGGTTGGCCCTCCTTCCACCATTTATCAATTAAAGAAGGAAGATGTTCGTCTCTCAACCACATCAATTGAAATCTAAAGGGAGCTCTGAACGGTTTTGATTTTCCCAATTCCAATAGAACCGGCCAATGATCAAAACTTGAATTGTCTAGAACATTGGTGGTTGGAATGATGTTGTTTTCTAGCCATTCTTCTGAAATTAAAAATCTGTCCAACCTTTCCAGGATACAATTCTCACCCACTCTTTTATTGGACCATGTCATTAGTCCATTTTGGGTTTGAATATCAACCAAATTCATCTTTTGTATAAAGTCCAACATGTTAGCAGCAGAGGCATCCAGGGTAGAATTCCCTCCCTGTTTCTCATGAGAGAATAAAACTGTATTAAAATCTCCCCCTATAATGATAGGTATTCCAGAATGAGCTGCAACAATATCATAAATAATCTTCCACTGGGCTTTTTTTGCTTCCACCTGAACCGGAGCATAGATGTTCAATAATAAAGTAATCTGGTTTTCAGGAATATATCTAACCACCATATAGAGAACACCCTGATGTCCTCCACTATCTATATAATGAACCTTCGAGGATCCCAAATGCATGCCATGCCTCCAGAAGCTCCTGTGAGCTTAAAGAGACAACTTGAAGTTTTTTCTTAATGTTAGGGGTCACTTTGCCGTCATAAAATCTATAGAAGCTTTAGTCTCTGAAGAAATATCATGTGGGGTGATGTTGGTATAGAATACGCTTTACTTCATTAATTTTAGAGGGGCTACCTTTTAGCCCTCAAACATTCCAAGTGATCAACTTCATTGTGGGGTTTGTTCAAAAATTGTAGCCAAATCCCCAACTTTACCAGTACCAATTAATTGTTGCCCTGTTTTCTGAATATGAAGTTGGTTAGATTTTCTTCCCGCTCTTAGAGTAGAATCCATACGCAACTTTTTCTACTTTTCTTGTTGAATTCTGAGGGTCTCTCTCCAAAAGGTGGTTCTCAACAGGGGGAATATCGGTCGAAGAAGGCAATAAAGGCAAAAGGAGACACGATCATTTCCCTTTCTTCCTTCTTGTGTTCCTCTATGAGTTTGTGTTTCCTTTGATAACTTTTCATTTCTCCTGAATGTGCCTAGTGCACCACCAAAGCTATAATGACTCAGCCGAAGAAGGCAATAAAGGCAAAAGGGGACCCTGATCATTTCCCCCTTCTTCCTTCCTTTGTTCCTCTATGAGTTTGTGTTTCCTTTGATAACTTTTCATTTCTCTGAATGTGCCCGGTGCACCACCAAAGCTGTAGAGACAGATTGGGGATAAAGATTTTCCTGATCCTGTTGTGGAACAACTTGAGTTTCAGGTATTTGAGTTTCTGCACTTCTTCTATATCTTCCTTTGCTTCTTTTGATTGTAAGGCTGCAAATCTATTTGTATTATTCTGCTGCAGTTTTCCTGTATTTTTTCTTTAAATATCTTTCTTTTCGGCGGGGTCACAAAGTCCTCAGAACTATGTGGATCCTTATTTTGTTCTTTTATCCGCTGCGGACAATCTTTGACAAGGTGACCATATTCATGACAAAAACGACATCTGAAAGGAATGTTCTCATAATCAATCTGTTGCTCCCATTTATCTTCCCCACTTCCAACATAATTTTTGCAGGCAAGGGTTGATTCATGTCCATATAAACACACATCCAAGCATAGACCATTTGCTCCATTCTGATTGAAGAGTCAGTTGCTCTAACAAATTTGCCAATAGAATTTCCAATATCTTGGAAAACTATTGGATTCCAAAATTCAGCGGGTAATCCAAACAGCCTAATCCAGACAAGAACTACAGATGGGAGTTCCTCTTCAGCTTTGAATAGAGGTTGTCATGGTTTCATAAACAAACCCGCTCTCCCAAAAAACCATGGACCCCCTTGGAAAATGTATTCCTTTTCAGCATAATTCGCAAAAACAACCAAGAAGTAACTATTAGGATAGACAGAAACAATATACTCACCTGGAATATTCCACATTTTCCGAGCCCCTGTTCTTGAACACATGCAATGTTGGTTTAAACCCATAAAAGCGAACTACAAGGGCTTTGTCTTCACGTTCTTGAATATTAGCTTGGACATCTGAGGCCGCAATTTTTATAAGCGGGAACCATCCGCAGCCTTCATACAGCCTGTTGGAGTTTTCCTAGGGTCTTCTTTTACTATGCGGAAAGGACGATTCGAACCAGGAGTTGAAGAAAATGGTTGGTCGCGGGGTCCACGAATAGCATCTCGAAATGACAATCTGGATTGTTCTCCTTTCAAAAGATCTAATTTTAGAGGGCTCCATTTAAAGAAATCCCAGTCTTGTTGCTACGAAGAGCCAATAAAGGAAATCACAACACTTGAGAAGAACTTGCCGCGGGGCTCACTACGAAAAGAACAGCTATAAACCGAATGACGAATCGAAAAGGAGAGATCAAGGGTCAGCGTCAAAGAGAGACTTAATTCACGGAGAATAGGTAGAATCCAAAATAATGAACAAAAAAGTGAGAAAACGTGGGTCGGCGGCAAAGGAAAACGTGCTTCACGAAGGGCCAAACCACTAAAAGCGAAAGAAAGCAAAGTGGTTTACGAAGAACTATAAAACCAGCGGCAGTATTTGCAAAATCCCAATCTTGACCCCTAGGGATCGAGATGTGGGAGGAAACAAAAAAGTAGGATGAAGGATCGAAACAAAGACCGGAAAATCGTGTAGGGAAATGGCGACTTGGTTCCAGTTGAAAATCCCTAAATCGATACATGCAGAGCTTGATTTCGTCAATTAATGATCAGTCTTAATAAACTGAAATATAAGGTTTACATGTGAGATAAATATACAGTTAATGAGACAGTATATTGATATTTTGCAAGAAAAGGAGAAACATCTGTGTAATTCCAGGCTCCAATTGTGCTAATCAGGACAGTAGGAGTGGATACCTTGTCATTGTATAGTAAGTATAGGTTGCTGATAACTGAACAATACAATTGAGTGCTCCTTGGTTGTAACGTTTTTCCCATAAGGGTTTTCCCAGGGTATATGTCGTGTCCCATGTGAATTATATCATATATGTGATTGCATGTTGTTGTAGGTTAGGGTCAACGCATATAAGTGTGTCCCGCTTGGTGGCCAAAAATATTTTCAAATTTGACTACTAAATAAATCTTTAGAAATAATATAAAAACTTTAAAAATTCCAGTGAATTATAGATGTCTTGCGCCTTGGTATGTTTAAGCTCTTAAAAATACATGTTTGGTCAGTTTACACGCATTTGGTCAAGTTTTGGTTTTGGAACATTTTGTTGAAGATACAAAAATGCGAAAAAGTGGGCCACTATTCTTACTGAATTTAAGAGATCTAGGTCTGTCTTGCACTTCTTTCCTCTAAGGATTAAGTGAAGTCCCGCATTTGTTTAACTTCCTTTCATTTGGTATTAGAGTCTGAACAGCTTTTCAGATCCTAGGTTAAGAAACTGAATTTTTCTTTAATCTTGGTTTGCGTGTGAGTTGTGCACACTAGAGAGCTTATTTCAGCATGGCAAGTATGCCACGGTTGGATATGCATAAATTCAATAGCACAAATTATGAGCTTTGGAAGTTGAAGATGGGGGATCTGCTCATAGACAAAGATCTATGGGCTGTAATTTCAGGTAGGAAACCAACGTCTATGGAGGATGAAGACTGAGCAGTGATGGATTGGAAAGCAAGGATCCTTGTTCAACTTTGTTTGGCTGATTTGGTGCTTTTCAATGTATCCAAAAAGACCACCATGGAGAGCCTTTGGAAGAAGTTGGGGAATCTTTACCAGGCTAAATCCCTGGTAAATAATTTTTCCTACGGAAGAAACTCTACTTGAGCATGGGTAATGGTGACTCAGTTGCGGAGCATTTGAATGCATTCAACGTCATTGAGCCAGCTACAGTCCATAGGCATGCAAATGGATGATGAGGATCAGTGCATCACGCTCTTGTGTTATTTCCCAAACTCGTGGGACAAACTTGTAATGGTGATCAACTGCACTGCCACTAAGATAAAGTTTGAAAAAGTGGTGGGTGCTTCACTCTCGGAAGAGTTGAGATGAAAGACTTCCAGTTCCATCAAGGATGCACTAATTGTGCAAGGTAGCTCGAAGGAAAAGGCAAGAACAAGAAAAGGGACAGCAGATCCAAATCTAGAGGGAGATCCAAGTCTCCCGAAAGTCCAAGGTGAAGTGCTAGAATTGTGGCAAGCAAGGCCACATCAAGGAGGACTACAAGGAGAAGAAGAAGAGCAAGAAGGAATTAGATGATGATTCAGACTCTAAGGCTTCTCAAGAGGATGCGGGTGACGTGTTTGTTGCAGCCCTTGCCACACATGCATGTGAGGATGCATGGTTGATTGACTCTAGAGCTTCCTACCACATGACTCCCAATTGGGAGTGGTTTTTCAAGTATGTTGATTTTGATGGTGGGATGGTGTATTTGGGAGACAACTCATCTCTCAAAATAGTTGGTCATGGAAGAGTCATTCTCACACTTGGAAATGGACCAACCAAATCCCTCTCCAACGTACTGCACATTCCCGGTTTGGCAAGGAACCTAATTTCTATAAGTAGATTGAATGATCTTGGAGTGCAGGTGGTCTTTAGCAAGGAGGGTTGCAAGATGGTGTGTAGAGCCATGGTCTTGGCTAGGGGAGTTCGGGATGGAACTCTATTTCACCTTGAGGCAAGCACCATTGCATGTAATAGCACTGACGTTCAAACTGATGAGAGCTGGAAACTTCCTACCAAGAAGACTATGTCATGGCATGAGCGCATGGACCACATTGGTGAGAAAGGCCTTAGGGCCTTGAAATGCAAAAATATGGTAGAGGGGTTAGATGATTGTTCTTTAGATTTTGACTTTTGTGAACATTGTATATGTCAAAAGAAAATCGTGTTCAGTTTTACTCAAGCTCTGTTAGATCATCAAGAACTTTGGATTTGATTCATAGTGATGTTAAAGTACCTTCACTAGCAAAATCCTTGTATTATGTTTCTTTTATTGATGACTTCTCCAAAAGACATGGGTCTACTTCCTCAAGCAAAAATCCGAGGTCTTTGGTCAGTTCAAAGAGTTTAAGGCTCTTGTGGAGAATCAAACCGAAAGGAAGATCAAGGTGTTGAGAACGGACAATGGCGATGAATTTTGTTTTATACAGTTCGATAAAGTTTGCGTCACATCCCTTTTTTTTAAATAAAGGAAAAAATAATAAAGTTAATATTTTAAGTTGTCTAAGTGACTTACTTTTTATTTTATTAAAAAAATGACAACTTAATATTACTTTATTATTATTAGAAATAAAAGAAAAGGGTGAGAAAAGGAAAAGTAAAAATAAAATAAAAGGATGTTGTTTTTGGTTGCTTTTCCTTGAAAAGCGTGAAAGTAAAATTATAAAAGTGGGGTGTTTGGGGTCTTTTGGCATCACTTTTCAATCAACTATTCTTATTTTGTGAGTTTGAGCATTCTGCTTCAACTTTTAGCCTCAAACGAAAACCCTCATGTGGAGCATTAGAGAACGAAAACCTTTCAATGGACAAGCCTTGGGGACAAAAACCCTAAAATTTTTGTGGTGGTTCCATCCAAGGACTACATATGCACTTCAAATCTGTCTATATCAGAAATCAGCTTCATCAAATAATCAGCTTCAAAAGTCATTTTCAGCTTGCTATAGTGTCACTACAGTAAATTAGGAAAGATTGAAGTCATTTTCAGCTTGCTACAGTGTCGCTACAGTAAATTATGGAAGATTTCAGCTTGTAGAGGATTAAATTCCAGTTTCAATGTGGCTGAAGATTGCTATCAAATCCGGCAAAAATCTCATCTATACGGTCAACTGTATTTTCTGATTTTCAATGTTGAAAAATAAATATAAAAAAATCTGATTTCAGTGTTTATGTTACAGCTGTTATTATATGCAACAAATTTGAATTTTTCCTAGGGTTTAGAAATTATTTCCATCATTTTCTAGCATTTGTAAATTTTGCCATAAGGGTTTTGCAATAAAAATCAGTTTTTATTAATCTTGCCCTAGGATTTCCGATGAATCCGGAATTATTTTAAAATGTCCATTTAGGGACATTATAGTGGTATCAGAGTTGTGTCCTTGCCAGCCTGTGAATCATGAGGACAATGCAAGAATCCATGTTAGAAATGTTGCAAGCTTTGCAAGAATATCAAAAGGATCTAAAGGCATGGATGGAGATAAAGAAGGGTCAAAATCTAAGCCTCAAGAATCTGCCAAAGAGCCAAAACCAAAAGAGTTTCTCTTGAAGGAAGAAAAGGAACTAGAGAATGTGGTTGGAAAAAAACTAACCACATTGCAAACAAGCACATAGGACGTAATGAGGACCTAGAAAAGGTGTGATGAATGGCTAAGAAGAGCTAAGGAAGCTAAGTCGATAGCCACTCAAGAAAAGTAACACCTATAGAAAATTAAGGAAAAGAATTTCCCCATTGTAATCAGGAAGCAAGAAGAACAGTCTAATTCAGATCCGAAAGAAGTTAGTGAGCAGCCCATAGAGGAATCCACCATGCAAGTTGAAGGTGAAGGGTCTTCAATAGAAAAAGGTATGACTCTTGATAAACAAAATGTTTGTATTAATAATGCAAAGGAAGAACATGCATTACATGTTGAATGCCAAGTGCCCAAAATTGAAGTTGATTCAGCCCAAGAAGCACCTATCAATCTTCCAAGTATTGAAAAGTTTGAGTCATTACCGTATGAGGTATATTTTTCAGAGAAACCAAGTGGCTCAAGCCACTCAATGCATAGAGACAACCGAGGGTCTATCCTTAGGTAAGATACTTCAATATGATAATGTTTGGTCTGTTTTGGACATACTCAATATTACACTCCTAAGGTGGCCACCAAATGAGATATTTGCAAAATGGGGCTTTCTTGTTGGAAGTCACCAACTATACATGGTAGGGATAAGTGTTGGCTGCAAGAAACATGAACCAAGGGCCAATATGAATGTGGTTTCCAACCTTAGATCTGTTGTTCTCAATATTTCCAGCCTCTTCCATACTTTCTTTGCAATCATAGAAGGGTTTTCGGTCACATGGTGGAGGAGTTTTCAGCCCATTACCCTTGTCGAAGTGTTCTCAGCTAGTACAGGGCGGTTTCCAACCTTTACATTTTTATTTGGAATAAAGGGACTCAGTTTTGCAGCCAGGGTACTATGTTCCTACTGATCATTTTGATAAATTCATGTTTTGGATTGATGATATCTTTCATGAGCAGCTATAGATCTGCAGGTATGAGGAAAATTTCTTTGTTGGATGTTGTGTGTAGGAGGTCTCACCTATTGGGATCACTAAGTGCAAGTATTCCAGCCTACACATTGTTGTTTAGAGAGAAATTTCGAGCAACATATGACTGTTACAGCCATTTTACAGCCCACATACAATCTGATCCATGTTATTTGCCAAAAGGTACAACTTGGGGTGTCAGGGTAAGAATCTTTGGAACACAAGGTAAGTATTATGGCAGCAATCTAGAAGCAATGAGCATAATTTTGAGCATGTCATGGTCACAATCCAAGGAATAGTCTTAATAAATTATTATAAAGTGCATAAAAAGAAACTTTATAAAAAACACTTATATTAATTTATTAATGACTTAATAAAAATAAAAGAGAAAAGATAAAGTGAAATTAGAAAAAGAAAAAAAAAAATGAAGTCACTTTATATTTTATTTCCCTAGGGGAAAATGTGACCCATGTTGAGGATGAAATAAATGCCAAAAAAGAATTAAATGTGGGAAAAGGCATTTGATTGGTGGTTGTGGGTGGCTACTAAGCCAAGATTGCTTATAAAAGCAAGTGTACTTGGCTTTGTAAAACATCTCTTTATTTTATACAAATTTTGATTTTTGTTTGAGCTTGAGAGCTTTGCAAATTACTTCAAAGGACGAAAACCCATTGAAGTCATCTCTAGAGGACGAAAACCCTCTTGAGATCTAGAAGGAGAACGAAAACTCTTCTTCTATGTTGTGAGGATTCTCCATTCAAGGGTTTCCATTGAGGATCAAGATTCAAGGAGTTATTTGTGTTTTCCAATAGTTTTCCAGCAGTGTTGAGGGCTGAAAGTTGCAGATTTATACAAGGGTTTGAAGGAGAATATTGTCATTGTGATTCCTTTATTTCCAGCAGTGTTCTTGGTGGAGCGACCCATAAAAGAGCTGATTTGTGGGGTTTTGGATCTGTTTTGGAGCTGATTTAGGTTGTTGTTCATACTTCTGATTTTTAGAAATCAAATCAGCCTTTTGTGTGATTTTTGGCTCAAGGAACATTGTATTTTTCAGTGTGTGTCTGAGGCATTTATCTGCAGATTTTTAATAAATAATTCAGCCTTCATTTGAGGTCCAAAATCTGGTATTTTTTCTAATTTTATCCTTATAAAAATTTGCTGATTTGTTTGATTGAAGGATTCAGTGGTTTTACTTCATATTTGGTGAATTTTATTCCTATACCAAGTCGCATTTTATGGGACAATATTTAGATCTGCATATAATAATTTTTATATATCTTCTATAAATTGCATTTTTGGTTGGGATTTGTGGGAAATCCATCTGGGGTTGAAAATGTCCATTTGGGGACATCATAGTGGTATCAGAGCAAGTGTATTCTCCCAGCCTGTGAAGAAAAAAGAACAAAATCAAATATTAGGGAAATTTCCTATAGATCAAAGAAAATACCCCAAAGAAGGTGACAATGGAAGAGCATGATCAGAGAGCTCCTCCTACATGATAAACTAAGCTACATGCATGAAGTAATCACAAGGAGTCAGAGAAAGAGTTGCAGCAATCTATGAGAGAGAGTCAAAGAGATATGCATCATGTTTTGAGGGAATCTCAAAGGGAAATGCATGAAGCATTGACCGGTTCCATCAAAGATACTTGGCAAAGATCCTACAAGGGAACAATATGTCTACCAATCAAGGAGCAACCCACAATGGTGAAAGAAGCTCTATGGGACCAGCTAGGACCTCATCCAAGCCTTCACAAATTTCCAAGTTTCTCCAAAAGGAGGAACAACCAGTTGAGGATGATGACATGGAGACATGGGGTAAAGAGTATGCAACACTCAGTTCCAAGGTAAGAGCTATGTTGACCTTTGAAGAATTTTGTGAGTTGAAAGATAGTAAAGGTACTAGAAAAAATAGAAGATCTCAACAGGTGAAAACCACCATGCAAAAATTGAGAGAAGCAGCCCATAGAGTATTCCACTATGCAAATGGAAAAAGAAGAAGTTTCAAGGGAAAAAGGTATGACTTCTAATGAGCAAGTGGTAGAGGAGAAAATCAAGGATCTTGAGCACAAGAAAGAAGAGAACTCCAATCTGCAAGTTGATGATGAGAGATTGGTGGTGAAGACCCAAATTCCAAATAATGAGGACTACTTTCAGCTGGCTGCCTTATCCGGAACAGCAGTACATGAGGAGATACATGAGAAGCAAGATGGTGAAAAGAAAGGAGATAACAAGCAACTTGCTGATCCTAACATAACAGCAGCTATTGGTGAGTCATTTTGTGTTTTTAACAAGTGTTTTATGCTTCATACTATGACACTTCCATATGGGAAACATCCTAAGGGATACTCTATCAACAACAAAGAGTCCAAGGATGATGGATATGCAAGAAAAAGAGAGAAATCAGTTGCTGATCCTACTTTCAGAATTCTGAGGTACAATGTCAAAGGGGAATCTCTCTTCCATTCATGAATTGGGTACATTCTTTGACCAATGTGTGGCAAGATAGCGGTGGAAAGAAGCAAAGATGGAAGACCTCTCATGATACAATTGTTCATGGGCACTATAAGGTATGGGATCTAGGTAATATGTTGCATTTGTCCAAAGTTACCAATTCTGATTTTGAAAACTTTGTGACTGATTTCATAAGGGAAAGAAGGAATTCAGAATTGTCTTTTGGGATTACAAGTGTGGGCAAGCATGGTTTCTTCGTTGGAGACTCCGGTGCAAGAAGGGAGAGTACCTCTCAAGGTACTAATGCTGATTTTCTGATTGCTAAAAAGGGTAAGAGAATATTTTTTAATCATCTTCAGCTTGCTGGACTGTTCATAACAGCAGTCATAAAGAGAGGTGATAGAGCTTTATTCATAAAGGCCATGACTGATTTTTATATCAGCAACATGGTGGAACCCTTGGAAGGGATAGTGGGGGCACTTGGTCCTCAAAAGTTGCAAAGAAACAAGGTGCAGTCTGCTGATATTAGAGAGGAGTTGATCTCAAGGTACATTCATGATTACAGCTTGAGGTATGAGGTTGATTATGGTCCCAAGTATTCATTGCATTATCCTTGTAGTATGTTATGGCAATGTTTTTGTAGTTATGGGAAGATGAAGGGCACCAAATGCAAGGAAGATCCTTTCTCTTTACATCAAGAGCTTTTATGGATGATGACCCTTGTCAATGGCATCATCATGCCTTGCACGAAGAAAATAGTACAGCAGCCCATTCCATTGAAAGAACATGAGGTATGTGATATATTTTTGTGATTGAGTTTGCTAGAGATGAGGTTGTTGTTGGGACACAATGGTTGCATGATTTTAAGGTGGAAGATGATGCTCGGGTTGAAGAATCTAAGGAGAATGAAGGTGTTGATCCTATATCAGAAATTCTGAGTTACAAAGGTATGATGAGCAGCCCCAATTATGATGTTTCAGATGTGTTATCTTCTCTCATGACGGGAATCAATTGGTACAACAAAAGGTATGAGGTTCCTTGGGTTCAATATGATCAAGTTTATGGATGCATGAGTTCTATTTTGATTTCCCCTTCTCTTACATTTACGATGGAATGAAAGTGATGAGGAGTCATCATGAACAAGATACTTCATGGTATGAAGAGCATTACAAGCCTTACTTGGATGGTAGGGTATCATTTCATTTTCTCTTCCAATTGTTGCTAATTCATGGTTCTATGGAAGCCTTGGAGAAAGTGGGGAAAAGAGAATAAAGTGTGATGAGGGGGCAGCCATACATATTTCCAACATAGAAGAAATTGGTGACCTATGTCCATTGAAAGACATGCCTTGCACAAAGAAGGTAACTCATTTCTTTATTTTCATTAAGAGGTATGAAGTACTTGAAGGTTTTTGTACAATTGGGTTACTTGAAGTTGGAAACATTCATTGGACATATTGGCTGCCATCTTTTGGGAAACTTGTTTTCATTCACCATGTTGATAAACTGAAATTTTTTGAGGAAAACAAAGAAATCAGATTTCATGGTATGCAAAGGAGGTTGCATTTTTGCAGTTCATCAGCTGATTGGGAAGGAGAAATCACAATTGAATTCAAAGAAGGTTCTGATTTTATTTGTTTATCAGCTGATTATCCTTTTTCAGCCTCTTTATTGCTTTATTATCTGCTGGAAATATGAATTTGGTAAGGTGTGTGGTAGTTGTTGAGGCAACTCTTCTTGCAGAATGCAATTGGGCACTTTTTGAGGGTTTAATCCTTCAATTTCAGTCACTTCAAATCTGCCCTCATTTTATCTTCAGTAGACTTGTGTCCCACTCTTGTCATTTTCAGCTGATTCATGTCATAAAGGGAACTAATTTTCAGTTTGATGAGACATTTCCCAATCTGATTTCTAAGGGGGAATTACAGGATACTATGATATCAGGATAGTACAACAGAAGCTTGGCACACTCATCAAATGGGTGACCACATATCAGATGATCATCGGGCTTGAAGAAGGGCTAATGAGAGCTCTTGTTTCTTCTAATATGTTTGCTTCATGTGCAGGGTTGAAGATAAGCAGGGAAGGTGAAGAGGGATTGCTGTCCTATATACTCCATGACGGCATTCTTGAGTGGGCAGCCTTGGAGCTTAGAGAAGCTTGTCTAGCTAATGATTCCTCATACACCGGTGAAGGTATAACAATTTGGAGCACATTTTGCATTACTGATTACACTCATACTTGCATTGACTTGATGGAAGCAAGTAAGGTTGGCATATTCTCCCAAATGCTTCATCATTTGACCGGCACCGGATCTAGACTTTGGGAGCACTACATCATGTTCTCTCTCTTGCACATGGCACTTGGGCAGACGAGTTTGGAATTGCTTGAGGGCAAGCAATTGGGGAAGGGAGGACTGAAATGTCCCACTTCCTAAGATAAACAGTCAAAGACCCTTAGCCCAATTTTGTTTCCCGACGGCTAAGGGTGATAAAAAGGGAAACTATAGTCTTAATAAATTATTATAAAGTGCATAAAAATAAACTTTAAAAAAACTTATATTAATTTATTAATGACTTAATAAAAATAAAAGAGAAAAGATAAAGTGAAATTAGAAAAGAAAAAGAAAAGAAGTCACTTTATATTTTTATTTCCCCCTAGGGAAAAATGCGACCCATGTTGGGATGAGATAAATGCCAAAAAAGAATTAAATGTGGGAAAAGGCATTTGATTGGTGGTTGTGGGTGGCTACTAAGCCAAGATTGTTTATAAAAGCAAGTGTACTTGGCTTTGTAAAGCATCTCTTTTATTTTATACAAAATCTTATTTTTGTCTGAGCTTGAGAGCTTTGCAAATTACTTCAAAGGATGAAAACCCATTGAAATCATCTCTAAGGACGAAAAACCTCTTGAGATCTAGAAGGAGAATGAAAAATCTTCTTCTATGTTGTGAGGAATCTCCATTCAGGGGTTTCCATTGAGGATCAAGATTCAAGGAGTGATCTGTGTTTTCCAGTAGTTTTCCAGCAATGTTGAGGCTGAAAGTTGCAGATCTGTCAAGGGTTTTGAAGGAGAATATTGTCACTGTGATTCCCTTCATTTCCAGCAATGTTCTTGGTGGAGCGACCCATAAAAAGAGCTAGTTTGGAGTGTTTTGAAGCTAATAAAATTCAGATCTAGGTTGTTGTTCTTACTTCTGGTTTTTAGACTTCCAATCAGCCTTTTGGTGTGATTTTTGGCTCAAGGACATTGTACCGTGTGTCGAGGACAGTTATCTGCAGATTTATAATAAATAATTCCAGCCTGTTATTGATGCACAATCTGGTATTTTCCTCATGATTTTATCCTTATAAAATTTGTTGATTTGTTTGATTGAAAGATTCGGTGGTTTTGCTTCATATTTGGTGAATTTTCATTCCTATACCAAGTCGCATTTTCTGGGACAATATTCAGATCTGCATATAATAATTTTTATATATCTTCTAGACATTGCATTTTTTGTTGGGATTTGCAGGAAATCCATCCGGGGTTGAAAAATGTCCATTTGGGGACATTACATGTCCACATAATGTCCAACTTTGGTCTTGTTATCATCATCATTCCTAGCTATTACATGGCATCATTTGCAGCCACACAGGTGTTGTCAGTTACGGGATTGAGTAAAGAATACCATCCAGAGTTAAGGAGAAATTGTGTTGGACATATCCTTCCTATTGAGGAAGTTATGAGCACCACAAGAAGATCTCAAGGAGAAGTTCAAATGAATACCAGAGTAGCGCAACATAAACATGGTGGGGTAACTCCAAATCTAGATATTTGTGCAAAGGATCACCAAAGAGGTATGAAGGAGCAAGTAGTGATAGTATCCTACCATCAAATGATAGGGGAACACACTTAAGACAGCTACAAGTCTGATTTTCAGCCTTGATGCTGTTGTCACCACCATATCACTTCATTTGCACTCATACGAATGCAGTTACAAGTGTTTCTAATCATGGGAAGGAGGACTTTTCAGTTTGTGACTGTTAATGGAGTATTTTCAGTCCTTGTATGGTGGTTCTCAGCCTCTACATTGCTCACATTTTTGTTTTCACGAGGAAGTTTCAGTTTTGCAGCTGTTATACCATTGTCATGTTGTTGATCTTGAAAATATCAGGCCTGGAACTACTGTTATCAGTCATGAACAGCTGCAAGTTTGCACAATTTAAGGGAATATCCTTGACAGAAAAGGTTGGAGAAAGGTTTCAGCTGAAGAGAATCATCATTGCAGCCACCCTAGTACTGAATGGGGAGAGATTCCAGGGAATTGTGGCAATTCTAACTTATTTCCAGCCCTTACACAAGTAACTGCCATTTGTAATAAGTTGAATCTATGTGGAAGAGGAGTGCTTAACAGCATTAAGGAGGATAAAGGATTACCGGCTTCTACTTGTATCAGAGAAGCACAGTGTAAGCATGATGGTGGTCCTACTTGCTACTTTCAACAACTTCCGATTAAGTTTGAAATTTCCGGAATGGAAGAGTTTGCTGAAGTTTTCCCACAATTTGAAAATTTGGGCAATTGGTCACACCAATTCCCAAGGATGATTTGGGATCCAGGCTTTTCAGCTTCCAGTTGTATTAGAGTGGTGCAGCAAAAGCATGGTGAAGAGTTCCTAAGATTGATTTGGGATCTTAGCATTGACAGAAAGGATCAAAGTGGAGAAGTAAAAGTTGAACCAACATTGCTTGAAGACGAACAATTTTTGGGAAGGGTGGAATATCATATCTTTTTTTAAATAAAGAAAAAAATAATAAAGTTAATATTTTAAGTTGTCTAAGTGACTTATTTCTTATTTTATTAAAAACAATGACAACTTAATATTACTTTATTATTATTAGAAATAAAAGAAAAGGTGAAAAGGGAAAAGTAAAAAATAAATAAAAGGATGTTGTTTTTGGTTGCTTTTCCTTGAAAAGCGTGAAAGTAAAATTATAAAAGTGGGGTGCTTGGGGTCTTTTGGCATCACTTTTTCAATCAACTATTCTTATTTTGTGAGTTTGAGTATTGCACTTCATCTTTCAACCTCAAAGGATGAAAAACCCTTCCGTGGCGCATTAGAGGATGAAAACCCTCTGGTGGAAAAGACTTGGGGACGAAAACCCTCAAGTTTTGTGTGGTGGTTCCATCCAGGGACTACATATGTGCTTCAAATCTGTCTATATCAGAAATCAGCTTCATCAAATAATCAACTTTAGAAGTCATTTTCAGCTTGCTACAATGTCGCTACATAAATTAGGGAAGATTGAAGTCATTTTCAGCTTGCTACAGTGTCGCTATAGTAAATTATGGAAGATTTCAGCTTGTAGAGGATTAAATTCTAGTTTCAGTGTGGCTGAAGATTGCTATCAGATCTAGCAAAAATCTCATCTATATGGTCAGTTGTATTTTTTAATTTTCAGTGTTGAAAAATAAATTTAAAAAAATTGATTTCAGTGTTTATGTTACGGCTGTCATTATATGCAACAAATCTGGATTTTTCCTAGGGTTTAGAAATTATTTCCAGCATTCGTAAATTTTTCCGTAAGGGTTTTGCAATAAAAAACAGTTTTTATCAATCTTTCCCTAGGGTTTCCGGTGAATTTGGAATTATTTAAAAATGTCCATTTAGGGACATTACATCTTGTAAGGACAATCACATTGTGTGACACAGCTCCATACACCCCAGCAGAATGGAGTTGCCAAAAGAATGAGTAAGACATTGATGGAGAGGGCTAGGAGTATGCTCAGTGAAGCAGTTTGGATCAGAAATTCTAGGCAGAGGCAATTAGTAGAACATGCTATTTGATTAATAGATCTCCTACATCAGCTCTTGTTGACAAAACACCAGGAGGTTTGGACGGGCAAGAAGCCCTCACTACAGCATATTAGAGTTTTTGGTTGTGAGGCATATGTGCATGTGCCTAAGGAGAAGAGATCCAAGTTGGATTTCAAAGCAAAAAATGTATCTTCATTGGATATGGTGATGGTGTGAAGGGATACAAACTTTGGAGTCTTATGACACAAAATACAATGTATAGTTGGAATGTAATTTTCAAAGAGATCAGATCTTCTCCTAAAGCTAAGCAACCAAGTGATAATGCGAAGACAACAATGCAGCTTGAGCCAAAGACCAAGAAGGTTGCACCTAGGGCTGAACTAGAAGTTCATGATAGACCAAATGAGGAGCATGTGCTAGATAGCTCGGACAATTCAACGGGAGAACAACCTCAACCTTCTTTGGGTGAAGAGGTTCATTCGATAAATCAAAAGGTGTATAGCCCACCTGATTTTAGCTGTATTTTTGCTTTGTCCACTAATGTTGATGAACCTAGAACTGTGAAGGAGGCAATGGAGATGAATGACAGTGAATCCTGGAAGATGGCCATGGATGAGGAGATGGCATCCTTAAAGAAGAATGGCACATGGGACCTAGTTCAATTGCCTAAGGGAAGGAAACTTGTTGGCTGCAAATGGGTTTTCAAGAAGAAATTCAGTTCTGAGGGCAAGATAGAAAAGTACAAAGCAAGGCTGGTTGCTAAAGGTTATTCCCAAGTGGAAGGAATAGATTTTGGTGAGATTTTTCTCCAATTGCAAAGCTTACATCCATTAGATATATTTTGTTTGTTGTTGTTGCTTTTGACCTTGAGGTTGAGCAAATGGATGTGAAGACAGCCTTCTTGCAGGGAGACTTGGAGGAAGAGATCTATATGACACAGTCGGAGCACTGTGTGGTAAAGGGTAAAGAAGAATTGGTTTGCAAGTTAAAATCTTTTTATGGTCTCAAACAGTCTCCTAGAATGTGGTACAAGAAGTTTGATTCTTATGTTTTGAGATTGGGATTTGTTAGATCCAAATCAGATCACTGTGTTTATTATAAGCAAAATGGTGATCATTTTAAGGTTATCAATGTGTATCAGTATGTGGTTGACATGTTGTTAAATGGTAACGGTAAGGATGTAAAAAGGGTTTTAAAATCTCAACTTTCATTACAGTTTGAAATGAAAGATTTAGGAGCTGCTAAGTTTATCTTAGGGATGGAGATTACAAGAGATAGAGCTAACAGAAAACTTTGGCTAAGTCAGAAGAAGTATGTTAACTCTGTGTTGCAGCAGTTTAACATGAAGGATTGCAAACCAGTGAGTGTTCCTATTTCTATGGAAACAGAGCTTTCAGTTGAACAGGGGCCTTCTGCGCCTGCTGAAATGGAGGACATGAGTCATGTACCTTATGCTAGTGCGATTGGGAGCCTCATGTATGCTATGGTCTGCACCAGACCAGACATTGCCCAAGCAGTGGGAGTCTTGAGCCGGTTTATGGCTAATCCTGGAAAGGATCACTGGGTGGCAATGAAGAGAGTTTTCAGATATCTTTGTGGTACCTCAAATCACTCTATTTGCTATCATGGATCCTTGGCAGCCAGGAAGTTCCATGATATGCCAATGGATATACAAGGATTTGTAGACTCAGATTGGGCAGGGGGTGTTGACAGCAGGAGGTCTATCGGTAGCTATGTGTTTAACCCTAAGTAGCCGATACGGCACCCCTAGGGCACCTGATACTGGTACAAAAACGCACCCAGTGCGGTGCAGTATGGCCCGGATACGGCCAGGCAGGTCCGGGTACGGCCAGGTACGTCTGCAGACGTACCCGCCATATCGGACCTGCCTGGTCGTATGCTGGCCGTATCCTGGCATTTCCAGGCCCAAAACTGTGCTTTTTTTTTTCTAGTTTACTTTTTTTTTCTAGTTTAAATTTATTATATCATTACAGCAGAAATTACACTTTTCACAGTATCACTATTCGACAGAAGGTACAGTTTAAATTTAATATATCATTACAGCAGAAATTACAGTTTTCACAGCACCATTATTCTACAGAAGGTACCAAATACAAGCCATCATAAACATGGATAAAAATAGCATGTATGAGATAAATCATAAATGTAATAAACACCTCAACTAGATATGGTAGGGACAAATGAAATTATGAATTTATGAGTAGTTTGTTGTGGTTATTTAGCTTGTTTTGTTTTTCATATGCATAATATGTGGTTAATTCCTATTTAGTAGGCTGGAATTTATATATTTTTAATTTATATATATATATATATATATATATTATATGTACGGCCGTATCCAATGCCGTATCTAGGGCCAAATATTTTTTGTCGGATATCCGTACCGTATCCATCCAAAACATATCGGCTACTTAGGTTTAACCTGTTTGGAGGTGCCATTAGTTGGATGAGCAAGCAGCAGGTTATAATCACTTTATCCACTACAGACTTTTTCAGAGTATATGGCAGCTACTCATGCCTGTAAGGAGGCAGTCTGGCTTCAGAGATTGTGTTCAGATATTGGGCTGAGTCAAGGAGCAGTAAAAATTAGTTGTGACAGTCAGAGTGCCATCAGCTTGGAAAAGAACCCTACATTTCACATGTGGACAAAGCACATTGATGTGCAGTACCATTTTGTTTGTGACATGGTGGAGGATGGAAAGGTTATACTTGAGAAGGTGGATACTTTGGTAAATGTTGCAGATGCTTTGATGAAGCCTGTGAGCACAGAGAAGTTCAGATGGTGCAGCAAGGCTATGGGCATTTCTGCCCTTAGCAGTTAGTTCACTTTTGTTGATGTTCCCTTTTGCTCTTGCAAGGTATATGACAAGTGGGAGAATGTTGGGATTAGGTGTCATACACCTTGCAAATCCTAACGCTGGAGTTTAATTAATTATTCTGTATTAATTATGGGTACACATGCTTCCCACTTGATGTGGCTATTTTTGTCACATGTATTATGTATTAAGAGCATGCATAGAGGGAGAATAAAAGGTGAACTAGAAAAATAAAGTGCTAATTCTGGAGCATAAGCGTAGGCCAAATCAGCATGCACAAGGGCAGCTAATTTTGGTGGTTAAGTATTGTTAACTCACCATGCAATGTAGGTGCTGGATAAGAGCTATGTCTTTTGCTAATCCATCATGCAGTTAAAGTGCACAAGACGTCTATTCTTGGACTGTCTATATTTAGTGAAACTGCTGTTAATTTATCATGCATACTAGGTAGCTGAGTAGCATAATTATATAATGGCTATTTTTGGAAATAAGTGCTGTTAATTCTCTTCTATTCTAAGTGCTGGAAAAGTCTATAAATCAGGCACCTGGGTAGAGATAAATATACAATTAATGAGACAATATTATATGTATTTTGCAAGAAAAGGATAAGCAGCCTGTGTAATTTCCAGCTGTGCTGATTGGGACTGTAGGAGTGGATACTCTGTCATTGTATTGTAACCACAGATTGCTGATTACTAAATAATACAATTGAGTGCTCCTTGGTTGCTGGGTTTTTCCCAAAAGGGTTTTCCCAGGGTATATGCTGTGTCCTATGTGAGTTATATGTGATTGCATGTTGCTGTAGGTTACTTGCATGTTTATTATTCTTACTGAATTTGAGAGATCTATGTCTGTTTTGTACTTCTTTCCTCTAAAGGTTAGGTAGGAAGTTGTTCCGCATTTGTTTAGCTACCTTTCAAAATCGACAATTTCTGCTTTGCCAGAAGGCCACGTCACATTTATCATGGTGCAATATTGAAATTAAGGCCACTTTACATTGGTTGATAATATCAATTAAATTGAATCAACTGTTTTCCATCAACATAGACAACAATTGGGTCCAGCAATACAGAGCAGAAAAAGCCCTTCTATAGTGGAATGTGATGGAGCTCAATTAGAGAAACTTATGTTCATTACAGACTATCGCTTATCAATTTGCAGTGTGAAGACCTCTACCTATGAAATTTTTGGTATTTGGTTTCAGTTTCAGTTATCAAACATTGCAAATTAGGCTATAGATGCATATGCAATAGAGAAGGGCAGACAAATCATAGCATGCAGCCGACAAAACATGATCTGTAAGAATATATATCAGATGAAAAAACCACAGTAATTTGATATCTCTTTCTCCATAAGGCACCAAATAAATAACTAATTTAAAGTAACTGCTAATCAGATTACAGTGTCCGCTGTCAAGGACCGCATTTGGCGATACTGGGATTCAACCTCAATTACCTGCTGTTGCAAAGGGGACCTTTCTGTACATGCTATAAAGAAGGGAAACAATTATAATTGCAACAAATACAATATGATCTGTAAGTGTTAATACCATAGTTGGAATACTCGCACTCGGCAAATACTCGGCAGACCCCCAAAAAAACTCGGCAAAAACTCGGCAATATTCAGCCAATACTGGAATACTCGGCAACTTAAAAAATACTCAAATTTCTTTAAAAAACATAAATTTGCCAAAACCGTGTATTTGCAGCGTTTTCTTTCATTGCTATTAATGCTTTCTTTTTGTATTTTTCCAGTGTTTTCTTTCATTGCTATTAATGCTTTCTTTTTGTATTTTTCCAGTGTTTTCTTTCATACGAGTTTTGGCAAGTTTTTTCGAGTCTTGGTGAGTTTTGGCGAGTTTTTGGAGAGTACTCGCCGAGTTTTGGAGTACTCGCCAAAACTCGGTGAGTTAATTTTTGGCAAGTTTTTTGGCGATTTACTCGTTTGCATTAAAGTTTGGCGATTACTCGAGGACTCGCGATTACTCGGCAAGTATTCCAACTATGGTTAATACCATATACAAAGGCAATTCTCATGAATGAAGACCACGATACTTTGACCATAGGAGGAAGACTCAAGTTTGACTTGGCAAGCCTTGTAAGTCTCAGTATAAGTCGGGAAAATGACTTCTGGACTTTTGGTGGCTAAGACTTAGTGAAACATGACAGACTCAGGGAGGATCACCCAAAACAAAGTTTTTTCTCATTCCTTCCCACCAGGTCAATGCATAGCAGACAAGTTGTCAGCTGCAAATATGTTTTTAGTATCAACTTTGTGAACAAATTTTACAAGTGGGCAAGGGTTCTCAGATGCCTAAATTTGAATGAATACTATTAGAACTTTGCCAGTGACAGTGGGTATGAAACTTGATTTTTGATACCCTAGTTCCAAATCAGTAGTCTTCGAATTTCCTATCTTTTATAATTAACAATTTGCCAAGTCTTGGCATAGAGTGCAATCCAAGCATGAGCCAGACAACTAGGTCTAACTAGGTCCAAACCTGTTTACTGTGACTTTGATATCCCTATATTTATTAAGGCCCCAATTCTATTGCCCCCAAACAATTGACAGGCCCCAAATATTGGAAAAACTGGACAGGCTGTGAATTAAACTCAGATCTACCTCTGGCCAGTTCAATGCTCTGCCACTGAGCTATTTGCCATCTTATCATTCCCAGTTGAAGTGCATGAGTCACCACCTCTAGCACTAAAATGGATATACAGAATATGACCATTCAACTTGGACTGAACCAAAAAGGCCAGCCAGACTTTTCCAGCTAGCTATAAGGGTGCTTTGTGAGTTGCCTTAAAATAAATCTCCCAGTGCTTGTTCTTGGTCTGGCTGCACTGTACTGGATTCTTCTGTTAACTTGCACAAGAAACTGGTAGATGAACCCTCCCAAAAACACCTTGTGAGCAGTGAATCTGTAAGGTGTGTAGCTTGAATGAAGTAGAAAATGAAACACATTTTCTTCTAACCTACCACTATTTAATGAAATTTGTCACAATTACACATATTTACAATCATGACCTAGTTCATGAAATCCTAAACCAAGCCAATCAAGCAAAGCTGAAGAGATTGTTCTAAAACTGAAGTCACAAAACAAATTCTTCTAAACAAGTAACCAGGTTTTGGAGCCCCTTTGTGGTCCTTAAGTGTGGATTGCTTTTCTAACAAGCTTGTAGTATAATGGAGCTCTGTTTGAAAGAGGTGGCACTCCCTTGCATAAAATTATAAAAAAAATTATACATTCCAAAATGTAGTCCCAAAATCCTTTCATCTACAACCTTTATCTTTTACCGTGTAAAAGTTTTCAACCTTATTCTCATTCAACAGACACCTGCTCAGTGCTAATTTCTTTAAACTTTAGACTCCTTTACACAGACTTCGTTTTCTCTGAAAATTCTGATGATAACGGTCCACAGAGAAGGTGGGTTGTATCCACAAACACTTCAGATCTAAGATAGATTTGGATTTGCCTTAATTCGGATGATAGGTCTTACAGGGCACTTTGGCCCTACAGACCGTAGAGTTCATCTAATCTCATATTCGGTAGCTTCCGCCATATGGAATTAAAAACTTATGACATAGGCGTTAACCTCATCAGAATTGCATATTGAGGATTTGTTTATTGCATATTGAGGATTTGTTTACTAAGTTACAAAAGCATCTCAGTCATCCTCTCTCTATAACCCCAAAAGCATCAATTTTTAGTCTGCTGATTACCTTGTTCAACAAATAGAATTATACTATAAGCTTCTTATATATAAAAACAGCTTAAAGACCACATAGGGGCTCCAATAACATAATTTTTAGCCTCCCAATTACCCTATTAAACAATCATACGATAATTTTGTCGAAAAAAATACTAAAAGGGGCTCTGATATACTAAGTTGAGAGAAATTCTGTTGTTTATAAATACTTATGTATAAAATTTTGTTGTAAGAAAAATTCACAATCGAGACAGCAAAAGGGGCCAGTATCTCGGCAGTAGAACACCCCAGCATGGTAACGGGAGGTCTTGGGTTAAGAATCTTAGGGTAATTAACAAATTTATCTACATAAACGCCTATTCTGCTACAAGGAAATAGTGTTGAGAATTAATAGTTTGAAAAAATGAAAACATACCACGAACTTGGCGATCGATGTTTCGAGACTCTTGTTTGATGGCGCCTCTGCCACTCGCGCAATTGCTGCTGTGGAGTTGCCTTCGGCTTTAACATTGTCTTCACAGCCTCCATTATCACGGCCTGTGAATTATGGCAAATCTAAATTTATCGGCCTGTGAATTAAGGCAAATCTAATTTTATCTTAGATCCGAAGTATTTGTGGATCGAACCCGCCTTCTCTAGGACTCGCTATCATCAGAATTTTCAGAGAAAACGAAGTCTGTGTAAGTAAGTCTTAAGCGTAAGAAATTTAGCACAGAGCAGATGCCTCTGAAATAAGAATAAGATAGAAAACTTTACGCGATAAAAGATAAAGGTTGTGGATGAAAGAATTTTACGACTACGCTTTCGGTATGTATAGATTTTTTTAATTTAACGCGAGGGAGTGACGCCTCCTACAAGATCCCTTATTGTATAAGGTTATGGTCCTATGGGGGATTGGCTTTCCATGAGTATCTCAGTAGATGTTATTAGAAAATTTAGAGTATTTTGGTAATTTTAAGATTTTATATCCTCTATTATTTTCCTCAGCGATTCATGTTGGTACTATCTTGTGGTCCCATAGACCCATTAGTCTCGTGGACGTAATTAAAATCTTTCAATTCATGTTTAGATATAAAAAAGCTCTCATTACAATTTTATGGTTATTTGCATGTAAATAAAGATCATATTTTCCTCTAAAATTACTAACAAGAATGTATGTTATGTCTCACATGGACAAAATTAGCTTAAATTGTGTGTGGGAAACTACTAGCCCCCTCTCTAATGACCTCTTTAACTCATGAGGCAAAAAGGTGGAGATCCTATTTTCTAGGCCTAGATTTTGTTATTTCCTAAAAAGTGGCTTAAAAAGACTCATGGGACATATTGCTACATGAAAATAGGAGTTGAAGCCCCTCCATGTGACCATGCACTAAGCATTGTTACAAAATCAATCCACACTTAAGGGACCGAGGGGTTCCAAGAACATGATTTTTATCTCTCGCTTACCCATTGTTTAAATAATTCTCTTATTAAATAGTTATATGACAAATTTATCAAATTATTGAAAAACAATTTTCAAAAGAGTTATAATTGCTTATAAACTAGTATAGATATCTAAAATATGCCAAGAGATATCAATTAGAAGGTTTTTATGTTACATTTTTCACTTACCACTTTTATTAATAATTTCATTACATTGTTTGCCAATTTTGAGCAAAGTCGTGAAAAATGGCATCAATCTATCTACACCATTATGTTTGTATCAAAATCATTTATTTCAAATAAAAAGGGACCCAAACTCAATACGACAAAGATATTACTTGTTTTGATTGACTTCTCCAAGAAAAAAATGTGATGGTCAAATGGATGTCAAATTTATGCTATATTTTCACAAACCACATTTATTAGTAATTTCATAACTATATTACATTCTCTATTGATGTCTCATTGATTTTTAGCAAATGTCATCAATTTAGTAGCAACATTGTGTTGGTTTCAAAAAAATCTACTTGGGAAAAAGGACTCAAACATTACCATATGGCCAAGATATTATTCTTTTTTGCTTTATCTCTTCAAGATTTTTTAAAAAGCGACATTCAAATCAAGGTCAAAAGTAAGGATAAATTGCCCAAAGTGATAGTCAAATGGACTTCAAATTTAATGTCAAGAACAAAAGATAACATGTCACACCATTACACTACCTAGTTGCCATTGTAGGAACACCTCTCAACATAATAATGATAAATGTAGTTTTGTTAGAAGAATAATTCATAATTGGGAGAACAAAAGGGATTGGTAGCTCGGTAGTAGAGCACCCTAGCATGGAAGTGGAAGGTATTTTGTTTGTCCTAGTTCATCCATGGTAATTAACAATTTTATCTAATTAAATGATCTAGATGAGCGCTTGGAGCAACACTTAACTATGCCAACATTCGAAAAGGATGTATGAAAGTCTATTTTTAGAAAAGACTAAAATATATTTTAGTAGTGAATGATCCAGATGAGTATTCAGAGAAATATCAACAATCAAAGCAGGATTTCTAAAAGGTTTATTTTCGGTAAGTCATGAAATCCATTTTAGCGAGTTTTTGTGAGTTTTTAGTATTTTGCATTTTTAGGATCTTCGAGGATTTTGGCCTTAGTCGCACGACGATGTCAAAGTGCTCTTTGAAGTGTTATCGTCATATTGAAATTTTGAGTTCCCTTGTCGTCTTTCTAATGGATCTTGTAGTACACAAATCAGTCAACGAGTTAGGAGATATGATGTCGATGAGGAGGCCTAAAAATATATAATATTATTATTATTTTCAAATTTTGTCCTTTTTCCATTTGAATTCACCCCAAAGGTGGATGCATGTCATCTCCATGTAGGATGACCTTTTGATTCCCATTTGGAACCCTTCATTTACTATTCCTAGCAACCTTCCATCTTCTACATTGTTTCACTATAAAGAAGATGGTTTCGAATGGAGACATAAGTTTGTAAGTGGAAAGTTTTTGTAGACATAAGTTGTAGGTTATAGGTTTGCAAGTTTTGAGGCATACATTTCTCCTATAGAGTTTTCCCATTTGTATACATCTTCATTTGCAAAGAATTGTGAGGCATACATCTCTCCTACAGAGTTTTCCATTTTGCATACATTCTCGATTGCAAAGATATTCGACATACATCTCTCCTATAGAGTTTGCCCAATTTGTATACATATTCAATAAAGTTATTTTACTTCTACAATTACAATTCTATTTCTGCAATACAATTTTGTTTAGTTCTAGAATTCAATTCTTTAACTTTCAGAACACGAGTTCTTTGATTCGAAATTTCAATTATTTCATTATGAATGTATTTCCATAACACATTAAATGCCACCATTAGTGTGTTGTCCACCGAATTCCAAAATAATTTGGATGAGTGATATCGAGAGAGGAAAAACAATTTTTTCAAAAAAATTAAGTTTTGAAAATGATGGGGAAAGCAATTTGAAAAAACAATAAAAGGGCATATTGTAAGATGTGGGTATATTTCTAGCACCACGTAATGAACACAAATCACTCCTTGCGCAAAAAAAAAAATAGATGGAAGAGAACCAACAATTGGAAACCAATCTTAGCATGATCATGGAACATATGATGAATGTGAAGAAGATTATTTCCCATTTTGGAAGCCCCCACAGGAAGGGGTGTTCTAAGCAGAGGCAAGGTGTAATCAATTTATGCATAGTTTACAAAATTTACTTGAAGAAAAAGAATCATTCTGTGAAAAAATTCAACAAGACCTAGCCATCCCATGAAGATGAATTTGAAGATTTGAGGAAAAAACAAAATTGTTAAAGATGCACAAACAAAAATAGAGAAAAACGTGATATGTTTTTCTTGTTACGCACATTCGATAATTTTCCATATGTGATTGGTAGTTTTGATAAACACACAAAGGGTATTATTTTCGAGATGTTAAATAAAATGGGATATAATGGAAAGTTTCTTGGAAAAGATGGATAAGGAATTCAGGAACTTCTCAAAGCGGAAAAGAGCCCTAAGAATTTTGGTCTCAAGTACACTAGGGAATCATCTCAACCTATCATGGGTCCCATATTCATTAAAACAAGCTTGTATTTAGAACACTTTGTTCAACAATGGTGTGATCCTTTTATTCATGCATATGGGAGGTATTTTATTTTTCACCTCATTTGTAATCATTGTAGAAGAAAATGTCACAATTCTAATCATGGTTGGAATCCCCATCCTTGTGATGTATAACAAATCGTTACACCAAAACCTTGAGGTGTTAGTGAAATCCACACATGAGGATCATATCATCCCACCACACTTCCCAGGCGACCTCGAAGCTAGGTCGGTGCCCACACTCCCATACGTGTGAGCCCCCGCTTCACCAATGTTTAGGCACCCCCCCACGATTACATGGCGTGACCAACCAAGTGGGATTTGAACATGGGTGGAGGCTATGATACCAAATGTAATGAAATGTTACACCAAAACCTCGAGGAACTAGTTAATTAGCACACTAGGATCATAACATCCCACCACAATCAGTAGCCAGACTAATGTAACAAATTGTTACACCAAAACCTCGACGCATTAGTGAATTCGCACACCAAAATCATAACATCCCACTATGCTTTGTAGCCTAGACCCAGTGTAGACACCACTTTTTCACCCCTAAGTGACCCGACATACATTAATCACATCATCATATTTATCAATATCATCTCTATCATAAGTACACTTGAAAATCACTCTCGTAAAACCTTAATTACCTACGTAAATCTTATTTAACCTCTCCTACCCACCTAAAACTAACCTAGCCTAATTTACCCTACCCATCCTAACCCCCTAACCTCTCACAACCTGAATCCCTAACCTCCCATTGTTTACCAAACAACCTAAAACCTTAGATGGCAAGTGGTTTCAACCATTTGTCATCTTTGCCTTTGTTGGTTTATAACCTCTTGGGACAAATCGACAACGATCGACAATCGTTGCGAACATTGTTGATCCTATTTAGCCAACCTTTATCTCCATTTCCCAATTAGTCTAAATCTGGATTTTGGGACGTGATGGCGAATAATTTTGCACACATGTGAAATGTGTTAACAAAGTGTAAAGGGGACAAAGTCCCTCCTCAATGATGGGTGATGTTGCCCTTATTGCAAACCAAAATTTTATTTACAACTATACATTCAAAATAGTGTTTTTTTGGGGGAGTTTTGGGTTTTATGGAGGAAAAAATATGGATATGAAGTAAAAAAATAAAAGGGGTTGAATAGAATGTAGAAATGGTGAATGAGAGCGAGGAACGATGCATGTAAGATTATAAAAATGCAGATCGTAAACACATATACACCACAGAAATAAACATAGTGAATGACAATTGAAAAGAAGACATCATATCCATAGAGAGTAAGAGTTTTCACATTCATTAGACATAAGAATAACAAATTCTTAAAAAAGAAACACATATAAGATACAAAGCTCTTCATAAATGCTTTGTTATTCCTCTTCGAACAAGAACACAAAGTTTCTTATTATCTCTCTACAAAACATTATTTATCCTTGTTCTTCCAAAATTCCCTTTTACAAATGATCTCTAACTAGCTTTTATAACCCAAAATTTGGTTATAAGGTAGTTAGGGTTTACATGACATCACTTTAGGGCACAATTAGGTCACATTATAATTTATATCTTTATTTTAATAAAGTAAAGTGACTTTATTAAAATAACACAATTTTATCACATAAGTGACCTAATTAAAACTATTTATTACAATAATAAAGTGGGTACATGTGGACCCCACTTGGACAATGACATGGCAAAATAAGATATCGACACATGGATTCACTATGACACTTAGGATTAGTGCCTTACCCATTGGGCCAAGAGTCTGCCTATCTCACTCGTAGGAGAAATGAACTCATTGGTTACTAAGGGCAACTAAAAAAACATTGAAAATATTATTTTGAGAAACCTGGATCCAAACATCTATCCATTTTGAACTTTTTATACTTTTCGAGTGATTCCAATAGCTTTGGCTCTTCAAGAAAGTTGTGAGGTGCGAGACAAGTTTCAAAGATGACTTGTATTTCAAAATTTTATCAAGAACTTCATGGAATTGCACCATTCTCTCTTCCATATTAAAAAATAAGTTCTGGAGTTTGATGAGTTTATCAAGTGAATCAGGGCCAAAACTTATTGAAGAAATATATTGATTTTTGATCAAATTGGAAAATTCCTCTTTTAGAAGATGCACTTGAGATCCTTTGATTGTGCTCATTGATAAAACTGCAAGGGATCTCCTCAATGAATTCTTGAATGACACACATGATTGTTTCTCCTTTGTCTTTTATATCATTAAATTGATCTTGAACATCAATCAACACCATTTTCCTATATTTAGAAAATTTAAGCCATTGATATGAAGACCATATTGATTTAATTGCAGAATTCCCTCATTGACAAGGGATGAAAAACCCATTTGTGTGAGTTCCTGAATCTCTGGAGAAATTTTGTTGAGAGTGCTTGTTTTATCTTTTAGAGACTCCTCAAAATATAGGATAGAATCCATATAGGCATGGATCTTATCATATATTTTGATTGCTTCATCAATTACCCAAAACCTTGTATCAACACATTGTCGATCCATGCTTTAGTTTCTCGACCCATATTATTTATCTCTTTTGATAGTGCAAGGGCCTCTTGATCAACACTACCACTATGGAAGGGATTTGAACAGTGGAAGAGATTGGATTGATTAAATGTTGGATATATGTAACTAACTATTGATTTTATTCTTTAAGATGAATAGTCTGAAGCTTGTATTTATCCATCCACCATAGAACCATATCAATTGATTCATGAGCATGAGCTACATCATTTTCCATGGTTGATTTTCCAAGCATCACTCTAGAGACTTCATAGTCTTCAACAGTCATTTCCGTTTTATCTTTGTCATGTTATGTCAGGTGTATCTAAATTCATAGTCATTGACAGTAACTTTGGCGATGACTTTGGGTTTCTTAGGAGTGTTAGAATTAGTCAATGATGCAATGGCCTCAAGATCAATTGTAATTGGTTTGACTATCATTTTCATTTTTTATTTCTCCATGGATCTAAGAGGGGACTTCTTTAAGTAGTTCTCCGCCAAGGATCCTCATATTTGATGGGATTTGTTTGAGCATTAGGGGCAAGGGTTCAGATTCAGGAGGTTCCCTTATAACATCTTCACACTGATGAGGAGGAGATGTTGCAATGTCTTCATGGTGAATTGGAGAAGATTGCAGAGTACCTTTATGAAGAGGAGGTTAGGTGAATTTGAGATCTGGATTATCTGGAACTTGCACTTGATCCGATACCACAAATTATAAGGTGGTATTTTCAATCAACCCTTGAAAATCATTGTGAGTTGATGAATGATAACTTGACTCTGATATTCCAGAAACACGTTCCTTTCCTTCTTTAATTTATTTTGGTTGCTCAAGTTTCTTTTTTGTTGAAGGTTGATCCTGAGATAACTTAGACCTCCATTATTTCTTACTAGCTTGGGTGTATGATGAGGCATGTGTTTCAAGGTGAGAGGATGAATGAGTGGATTACACAATTCTCTTCTCTCTCACGACTACCTAACATTTGATTCTCTTGTGCATTTTTCTTTTCTATAATGAATCGAGCTAAAGCTTCTTCATACCAAGCAATACTTTTCTTGAGCACTTTTTGGATTCTCTCATCAAGTGATGTGTCATCTGTCTGGACCAATTGACCTTAGGAAGAGGAGATGTTGCGACGGAATCATATTCAGGATCAATCATATTAAGACCATTATTAGTGAATCCTTGAGGAACTTCCTTTAATTAGAATGAAAAATTTGATCTAAAGTCATCTGGAGTAGTCACGACACCGGACTTCAAATTCATCTGCACAATTGGCCCAAAATCCTCTACTTTTGGACGATGTTTGTATTTAGGTCCTAGAACTCTTTCTGTAAATCCATAGATATTAAACTCCCATCTTCTTACAAATGGATGCAAATTCATAGTGGTCATTTCCTTATCCATTGATTTAGTATGTGCAAAATGATGGACACTTGTACACACCAATTGAAATTGGGAAACGGGCACCGAGATGATGTTTCTCTCCCAAGAAGTTCACTAATGCCAATTGTCGTGAAAGTTCCATGAGAGCCCATTTTCACTCACATATTTAGGCAACTTATAAGGTACTCCATTAAATCCAGACTCGGATGTATGAAAAGTGGGAAATTGAATGAACCACGAGCCCCATCGTGAAATCATTTCCTTAGCCTGTTGTGAGAATCTCTCCTATGGTTTATATGTGAATATTATGATAACATAAAAGAGAAAAGCATCATTAACATGAAGAAAATGGTGTGAAATTAATTTAAACTCAGTTGTGGATAATAGTGAAAAACATTATTTTTCCCAAGTGTCATGGTGCCTCTAGTTTCAAGACTAGTAAAAATCCTTCTTCATGCCACTACATAGACTAGGTAAGAGGTCATGTAAAAATGACCAATCATCTTTACTTCAACTAATTGCTTGTGTAAGGTATCAATGATGATGGTAGCCCAGTCTATATTAATTCGTGATCTAGAATTATACGGATGAACTTATACATCCATAGTTGAAAGTAGTGTGTGGAGGGGATGCCAAATACTCTTCTCAATAAAGTGATCATGTCTCCAATCTCATCCCGAAACTCAATGTAGGGCAATTCCTTAGGAAGTTGGGTAGCATGCGATCACTTGTTGACTAACTAGTTCTTATTCATCACTTTAGAACATTTTATTGGGTCTTCATCCCAATAATGTTGTGCATACTCTTTAGTGATTTCAGCATTCTCTTCATACTCCATAATCCTAAGCCATTTTCAATGTGCTCGGGTGTAACCAATAAGATGGGCTCATTATTATGGTTGAAAACTCCTCTTTTCTCAAGATCATAGTGCTCAGCGCAAGTGATGATGAGTTCAACACTAAATAAAGATTGTAAACATTGTGGTTTGCAAGTGAGCCGGTGCAAGTCTAAGCATTGTGAGAACAATGTATGACCTTCAAATTTTATCCTATCACAAAATTGACTCATATTAACATGACCCAAATTGGTGTTAGTTATATGGTCATAATTTTTAGTGTGTGCATTTTCCACATCACGTGGTGAGTCATCTCACTTAGGTGAGGTCATAGGTATTAGGTGTTATAGGGGTTATGACATTCCTTGTGTCATATGCATTAGTGTATCATATGGGAGTTACTTTCCATTTCGGGAATGTAACTCCCCTTCTCCACTTGAGGAGGTATGATTACTTACACCAAGGGTTACATAAACCCCCTATTTATACCCTTTCTTTTTTAGATCTATGAGAGATGGTGAATGAGATTTTCCCTTTCCACTCTTTTCATGCACATTCATGGTTGATGTTTGCTCCCCTATGGAACCTCATCGTCATGATTTTGGAGTGTAACTCATTTGATGTTTACATTATCCCGTAAATCCTCGTGTTTTCATGTTTTCTATTTCTTCGTCATGGTATCAAAGTAGGTTATTGGGATTTGCACTACTCACCGTCTACATTTTCCTTATTGCTCTCGATTTCATATTTTTTAGGTTTCATGTGCAAGCATCATAATGGTTATTCCATTTATGCGTTGAATGCATTGATTTAGTTTCATTACAGGTTTTAAATCTTGTTTTGGTTTGCTAGTTCATGTTTTTAAATTTTTGGTTTTAGAGTGTTTTGTAGGTTTGCATACGAGTTTTGGAGGTTTTGCACGAGTTCAATTCGGTTACAAATTTAAGGTTGCGGTGATGGTTTTAAGGAGGTGAAAACAAGGTTTCAAGACCAACTCGCCCCCTTCCTCAGGTCGGTCTCTATTTCATCTCACCTTTACATTATATCGGGTTTAGTTTTGTAGTCTTTAGCTTTTGTTTTACCATGTATGTCGATTGTTCACTCATGCATTGGTTGCTTGTGCTACTTCATTCATTCATTCCCCTTCTTCGCATTACTCCTTGCGCTCATTGTTCGTGTTGCACCTTCTCTGTCTCTGGTTTTCTCCCCGCCTGCGTTTTGCTCAAGCCTTGCGATTTTCTCACCATTTTGTAGTTCGACCCTTTGTTGTTCCTTGCTTACAAGCTCATTCAAACCTTGCTTGTTGTCCCCGATTTTTTGACCTACTCAACCCTCATCATTTTCCTCGGCTCCCACTTTTGTTTTTGTGCTTACAATAGACCTTCTTCAAGGTTATCGCTGGGTATCTCACCATTTCAATAGTTACACAACCCGACAATGAATTGTTCTTCGACACATGGATCTCGCATAACTCATCGTTTTGGTAGGTGCAAATCTCAGTTGACCTTGTCATGTTTTCTCACCTCAACGGTCACTCCACATGATGACACATGTCTTCCCTCAACTCAACACATTACACACATCCACCGCCTTATCAGCTCCCCATGCATCAATCTCGGCTCAATGACCCCGACAACCTCCTCTCTGGCGATACACCTCTCCGACTCATGCAATATGACATTTCACGCCACTGCGTAACAACACCCACACTAACTCGGTGCATCACCCATCTCGCGCTCAGCGACCAACTCGCTGACCCAACTGCAAGGCTCACCCGAGCTCCTCCCAATGCATCTCGCCACCTTTATAGCTAGCTTGAGCAGCACCTTAGCTCACCGAGCTCACCATGTCGGTTCACTCACCCTAGTTCAGACCTTCCCTCTCCCCTTTATTGATTTTTTTCAGCACTTTTTCCCCTTTTTCAAAGTTAATTAAGGGAAAAATTAATAAATTCATCATTTAAAGAGGGGGTATCTTTTTTGGGCCTCATTATAGGGTTATTTGGGATTTTCAGGAATTTTTTTATGTATTTTTTTGTAGTGCTATTCTTTTCTTGTGGATAGTGAGTGCGTCACCACATAGCCTTGCAACAAGAGAGCCCTTTTTTGTGATGTGATATGCCTTCTCTCACACTGAGCAATTTTTGTACCCTTTTGTGCTTATGCCCTTTTTGCTTATGCCCTTTTGTGCTTGATTGCGTGTCATTCCTTTGCTTCCGACTAGGACTTATTGTGGCCTCCACTCTTGTGTGATTCATCACCTACTACAAGGTGAGTGGTCAACTATCCCATGTCGCATGAACACACCTTATTATAATCACACACTACTTATAAAGTGATGTAAATAGGGGGTTATCATTATTCTTGGGTGTTGTATTACCATTCTCATTCGAGACCGACATCTTGTAACCTTCCTTGTATCCACACACCCTTCTTCTCGTGGACCATGCATTTTTTTGGATTCACCATGGAGGGTTCTCTTTCCAGACTTGAGCGTTGTAGTGTCACTTTATAGCCTCCGCCACTTCTTATTGGTAGAGATAACTATACATCATGGCATGATTCTATGGAACACTACTTTTCTCATGAGGGCCTTTCTCACTTTTTGTATGGGCAAGTTCCTACACCCATTAATCCTTTTCGTTGTGAGGACTATCTCGACACGTGTGACCATGTTGTTGGTCACTTGATGTTGCATGTATCTAGACCTCTCCGCCTTCATGTGGCAGACTCAGATCCTCCCCACACCATCTGGCACATCTTTCAATCCTTTTTGGAGACCCTTTAGTTATTGGGCCCTTTTTGGTGATATAGTTATCTCCTCTTCTTCTTCATGTGATGACATTTTGCTAATACAAACTTGCTTGTTTCTATCCCTAACGATGAGAATTGTGATTCTAGTTCTGATGATGAGAGTACTACTGAGGACTCCTCTCCTCATTCTCTCACCTTCCAGAGTATGTTGACACTCCTCCCTTCCCATCAGACATCGAGCAATATCACTCCCAACCTCGTACCATCACTACATCTACCTCCTTTCCACTTATAGTGTGTGAGGCCCTTTCCACTCATAGTGTGTGAGGCCCTTTCCACTCCTCCTTCATGTGATGATTCATACCTATCAGACATCGCTCTTCTATTTTTGAGCCCCCTTCTTGGGACGATTATCTGCTAGACCTTCATCATCTATTCGTAGTGCTTACTTGTAATGCAATACAACTTAGAGTTTCTCATCCTTCTACAGTGTTTTAGAGGATTCCATCATCTCTTTTGTTGGGAGTGCCCCTTCTGGGACTCTTATCACTTCCACATTTTTAAGACCATCTTTGATCCACACTTGCTTTGGATCCTCTTACTATCAGTAGGGGTTGTTGCATTGCATTTCCTTTACTTCACTTGGGCATCCTTTCAACATATGTTCATCTCTCACACTCTGATAGTTATACGCTTGTGGCATTACCTTGATTGTGCACTCATTTGCTAGACCTATGTCACACTTATGTGGACCAAATTCAAAGCTCTTCGTACTTAATTCCCTTGGCTTCCTTCGCAGAGTGGGAGGAATTCCAAGTACTCCATTATTTTCCTTCCTAAGGGTAGGCACCCGATTCAATTTAGTTGGTTCTTCTTTAGTCCATTGGCTTAGGACCATGTCATCGACACTCTTCTTGGAGACTTCCTAGACTTGCAGAGTTCATATCCATCTATGGATTCTTATGTTCCTCTTGTCTCCTTCTTCTCCTCTCTCCTTCTTCTTGAGATAGATTGCATTATACATGGATACCTCATTAGGATCCTCAGTTGCCAAGACCCATTTGTGGCATCTTTCTTATATTGTTAGAGAGTGTTATCATCCCTTGTTGTGGATGTTTTCCCATTGGGTTTTCCTCCATTGCTTGAGATCCTTATTGTTCATGGGTGCCTCATCAGGCTTTGTTGCCAAGACCCATTTCTCATTTCTAAATTTCCACCTCATCCTAAGTTACTGATGAAGGGGGTTTGTGTGTGCATTTTCCACATCACGTGGTGAGTCATCTCACTTAGGTGAGGTCATAAGTATTAGGTGTCGTAGGGGTTATGACAGATTCCTTGTGTCATATGCGTCATGCAGTGTGCATTGGAACGTCATATGGGAATTAATTTCCATTCTAGAATGTAACTCCCCTTCTCCACTTGAGGAGTCATGATTACTTGAACTGAGGGTTACACAACACCCCATATTTGTACCCCTTTCTTTCAAATCTATGAGATATGGTGAATGAGATTTTCCCTTTCCATTATTTGCATGCACAGTTCATGGTTGATGTTTTCTCCCCCATGGAAACTCGTCATGCTACTAGAGTGCAACTCGGTTGATATTTGCGTTATCCCACAGATCCTCGTGTTGTCACATTTTTGGTTGAATCTTGTCCCAAAACTCAATGTGGGGAAATTATTTAGGAAGTCGGGTAGGATGCATTCACTGTTGACTAACCAATTCTTATTCATTACTTTAAAACATTTGGTGGGTCTTCATCCCAATATTGTTGTGTAGACTCTTTAGTAATTTCAGCATTCTCTTCATATTCCGAATCCTAAATAGCTCTTCAATGTGCTCGGGTGTAACCAATAATATGGGCTCATTATTACGGTTGAAAACTCCCCTTTTCTCATGATCATAGTGTTCAACACAAGCAATGATCATATGTGTATAAATTGATGTGTATTCACAAACACTCGAGACTCATTCATTTATTATGCGTGATTGAAATGAAAAATTGTGGTGGCCTTAGGGGCCGGGATCTAATAGAACACTCAGTGAACCTTCGGAAAAAGTTTATAATTGCTTGTAAGGGGGAAATCACATAGAGAGTAGGAAAGGGAGTGGGGAAAAGAGAGGGGATTAATATTGTAGGTAGAAAATCAGATTCCTACAACCATTAATCAGAATACTTCAACACACATAGATGGAAAGAACACAACTTTGCTACTAGCAACAAGACAAGACAAGATTAAGAACACAAAGTTTTAGTAATATTCTCATAAAAAAGGAAAGAAACTCCTTTCTCTTTCATTGATGTTTTAACAAAGTTGTACATAGTAGGAAATGGAAGAACATAAAAGGAGGGAATTAGAAGAAATGTTATCTCTTTTGCTTCTTCACAAGTAGTAATCTCTCATGAGCATACAAAATTGACAACCCTTAAGAATGAGGGTGTCATTACAATTTATAGACTTTGAGAAGGCTCTTCACCTACCCCCATGTGACCTTTCATTTGTCCTTTCCACTCGCGAATCTTGACATTCCTAGGAAATAACATTAAGCCCCCTTTTATTAGTTAAGGGTGACTTATTACATTTTATACCATATTCACATTAATGAATAAGACGAATGTCATGAATGCTCACACGAAGAATTAGAAAGGGGGGAGAGAAGAGGATGAAGAATGAAGAAAGAAGGGAGAGAAAGCTCTATAGCATTAATGGGGATGCCTCCACTTTTGATGAAGATATTACCAATGATGATCACAACTTATTCCTTTTACATGATGCATGGACACCCTGGACCCCGAAATGAATGTTTATAAACACTATTTCAAGACCTCCCAATGTGAACTAGGGATGGACATGGGCACTACTCATGATGATACTCCTTTATACTTGATTGATGAAACTCCTTAGCTCATTGAGCTTACCACAACCAACTTATTTCAAATCACCCAATTCTATGAGAGATGAAGATGAATCCACTTGTTGTACTCTACGATGCTTGTCTTGCTTTATGGACACTTTCTTTGAGCTCAAGATGATGTTTCCAAGACCCATATGAAGGTTTCATTCCTATTTTTGAGCTATTAGGTCATATTATAATCTCATGAAGATTCCAAAAAGTGGAAAGATGAGTGAGAATGGATCCATTTGCAACTTTCTGCACCCAGAATGAAGACTTTTTATTTTTAGTAGGTAGGACCGAGACCTGCTATTTTGGGACATATCACCTATTTTGCTCCAATATGACCTTCTTGGCACACTCCATCCTCCTCCATTGATGATGCATTTTTATTTTTAGCAACTTTCTATTTTTAGCAAGTGACTTTTCCCGATCTGTTATTTTGGGAAAATTGTCATTTTTGCCCTGTCTTTCATTTTGTATTTTTTCTAATTGTTCTGGGTGATCCATACTTGTAATTCAGGAACTTACTATTTTTAGCATGTGGAGGAGCATAGAATATGATATTTTTAGTAATTGATAAAAATGGCCTCGGTTTGTGAAAATAACAATATTTTTAGATCCTCTATTCGTTGCGATCCGTGTTCCAAATTTCATTGTGTTTCGCCCACCAAAACGCTTGGAAATAAAAAATGAATTTTTTCCCGGTGAGAGTTTTGGGCATGAAGCTACCATGGAAACCATTTTAGGAGTCACTAATATTTTATGGCATTCTTTCCCACCTTAGATTATGACAAAATAAAATTCTTTGGGATATGTTTTTCACTTGGGCTATGTGCTCACTTTTTTAGCTTGATCATTCATTGGAGTGATGGGAAATCGAGGAATGAAAGTCGGGGCAAAAAACGAGGAATGTTTTCCCATTAAATATCTAGGAATCAATTTAAACATTAAAAATTACTTCTTGATGGCCTCTGAAAAATGAATAATTCTACAAAAATCTCACCTCGATCCGTGCACTGTATTGTGAGATATGATTTTTTCTTCATTTTTGGCCATGAAGTCAATCTAGTAAAGAATGAACATGGTGTCTATAGAAAAAGTAGCATTTGAGTGTTTTTGAAGAAATGAACCTGTTGGAATGGTGGAGGAATGAATAAATGGAGAGGTGGAGTAATGGCAATAATGTTTTATAACTTCTTCCGGTAATGAGTTTCACGAATGCACAAAGAGAAAAGCAAACATAACAATTGTATTTTTACAATTGTATTTTTACAAATTTTTAACTTTTGAAATCCTTTTTGGATTGGGTGCATTTTTTTGTCCTAACTATCCCAAGGGAATATGATATATGGTGCACAAAAATGTTCCTCATCCTCATCTTGACAAGTGGTGGATGAGGATTAGTCGGTGGAGAGAGAGAAAGAATGAGTGAAAGGCACCAGAGAGTGGGGAATTGGGTCATATAGAGGACCATACTGAAGGCTAGGCTTGGGAAAAATTTTGTGTCCTAAGGGACAAGACACTTGGTGTAATAAAATGTGCCTGGATCTGGGATTGACAAGTGGAGATGGTCATTGGTGGAGGTGGAGAGGAGAGGGAGCTAAAAATAGGCTTGCGGAGCACCTTTCAGGGTCATGTGAAGAACTAGGGGTCAAACTTGGGTTGGGAAATTTTTTGTGTACCAACTATCCCAAGGGTATGTGATATTTGGTGTAAGAAAATTCACCCTTCTCTAGAGGTGGACAAGTGTCATTACAGGATTTGACGACGAGGGTGTGCTCAAAATTAGTGTAAGGGGCTAAACCGGCTGTTTAGGATCAATTGAGCTCACATGATGGTCTTGAGGGCTGGAAGAATTTTGAGTCCCAATTTCCCAAGGGGATGGGATAGTTAGGGAAATAAATTGCACTTGGACATGGGATTGACATTTGTCCACCCAGAAAAATGACTAAGTCCTAGAGTGTACCTTGGAGAGCAACTTGACAGAGGCATAACTTGAGCATCCGGAGGTCTTTTTAGAAATTATTTATATTATTTTGAATGAAAAATCCATTTGGAGAAGGATGGTATGGGTCGCATGCCTTAATTATACTTGAAACCCCTAAAAATATGATTTTTCCTTGGGATCATAGGTTGTGCATGTTGAAAATAGTATGTGGGCAGAATTTCTTATGTCTTGTGAAAAATGTGAAACCACCATCACTTAGAGCTCTGAAAATAAATTTCCAACGATGTCTCATTTGACCTCCAACTCCTTTTAGAGCTCCTAGAATCACTTCTCAAAGCTCAGGGGTTGTTTTGTACTGCAAACTCCTTCACCCTCTAAGACCTATTTTTGTTGAACTTGTCCCAAAACCTTTGAAACTTTCCTAAATCGGTTGCAAAACTTTATTAGTTCCTTAATACTACTTCTTGATGAATTTGGGTCTTTTATTTTGCTTCAAAGTGTGTGAATCAACCTTAGAAAGGCTAAAATTAGCCATTCCTAATCATCTTGAAAAGTCTGTCTCGAAAGGTACCATCTTAGAAGTACTTGAATGAATTTGTTTTCCCTAAATCACCTATGGAAAAGGTTGACATGACTCATAAGAACACTTGGAATAGTATGACATGCCTAACACATGGAATAGATTGATCCGGAGGAAGGCTTGGGAGGACTCACAATCAAAAATTTTGACAATAGGGTATAGTTGTCTTGTTTTCAAGTTGAATTTTGCCCTTACAAAAACACAAGACAACAATGTGTATGAGAAGAATAATTTCCTATGTTATTGTTTATAGTGAGATGTGATGAGAGATGATAATATTACTAGGTACATCATGATGTGGTTGTAGGTAAACCACATGAAAACCTTCATTTGTGGTTTGTGGTAAACCATTGCAAAACCACGATTCTTGGTTGTTGGTAAACCATTCGCAAAACCATCACATTGTGGTTTATGGCACTTCAAATGTAAAACCACCATTCTTAGTTTTGGTCAACTATTTGTGAAACCATCCTTTAGGTTTTTATCATCTTGTGAAAATCACTAGATCGGAGCAGTGTGCAAGTATAAAGATAGGTTTTCCTCATGTTCACACTAAGGGGGATGTTAGGAAATTGATTGTTAGTGATCCATTAGTTTATGTGTGAATAATAATTACGTACGTAATTATTATTTAAGTGAATGTAAGGTACTTTAATATATTATTGTTGTAATGATAATATATAATATAATTTTACCGAATGGGTTATTTAGTTTGTTGGTTGGATAGTTGAACTAACCAACCTTTTTGGGAGGATGATTTGTTGATATTCCATGAAAATAAGATCTCATACAACTCCTATAAATATGTAAGTTTACGTATGATGAATATAATGGATTATTATTATTGTTTACATAGTGCTCTCGCTTTTACGATCTATTTCTCTTGAGTCACACGCTATGGGAAGTAATAACTCGCGTATACGAGAGAGAGAAAGAGGTTAGAATAAAATAGAAATCAATGATCAATTAATTTCCTCGTATAACTACCTCTTGGATTTGGGAAGTGGGAAAAAGTACGGGAATGGAGAAATGTGTAATTTTAGTATACGATTTACAACACAATAATAATCTTCTCACATTAATTTCATAGTGAAAATATCATACAAATATATAGGAGAGATTATTCCTATTTTCTAGGAGATTCTAGTACCTATAATATCTCCCAAATAATCTCTCTAACAATATCAACCTCCTAACAACCCTATATTCGTAGTATTGTTGTAACTCACAACAATACATCTAACAAATATAATATTCTAACTACTAACCCAAATATATATTCACTCACACATGTAAGCAATAACATGATATTTTCCTAACATTCCCCCCTTAGTGTTTACATGGAAAGAAGTACATCTAAAAAACTGGAAATAGAATCGTATGCCTTCGCATAATTTTATGTCTAAATACTGCTAACTTGGACCTTGTTGCAGACATGACCAATCCGCTTCACCACAGTGAATCCCATACTGGATGATCACACTTCCACCGATTCACCTACATACGTGAACTCAACAGTTCCCGCTTTCACTTCTAGTGAATGCTAGATTTCACCGGTCGATCGATGTTAGAAGTACGACAGTTGAAGAATCTCTGTCAATGAGGATCACTCCAGTTCAGCTACCCTCCTATACAACTATTCTCAGCACCCAAAATGCACATCCTCCTCGTTTCAATCTTTAGCAGGGAATGAAAACCATGTTTTATTTCTGCATACACCACTCAAAGCAAAAAAAGCGAAATAATGCCACCAAAGCTATAAGCGACCCTTTCATTGGTGACCGAGCGAGAGGCACTAATCGACCTCCATCCTCCATTGCCTCTAACCTCCAATGTCTGCAACTGCTAGCTCGGATGAATATTTCTTTGAGGCTCATTTGAGAATTCCCCCTCAAGTTCATTTTTCGGATGTCGATTTCATCAAAAAATGCATCCATTAAAAGTGAGGAATTTTTTTTTTTTTTACAATATTTAACAGACAACGCACAATGACTCTTGCCAATACGATATTTTGAGGACTTACATCTTTTAAGCAAAATAATTTGACTCTTTTATTATTGAATCACTAAGACTAAAATTATTTATGACACACATTCAAATCAAACATTTGAAATACAAATTTAAAAGAAGAAGAGATGCACTCAAAACTCAAACTTAGCTTGATGAGTTACATTAAACTCGACTTGGCTTAGACACCCTCAAAATCAGCACCAGCTCCGTCTCCCAAATCAATAATCTAGTATTTTTGTTATCCATTCCATAGAAGGTCTTGCATTTGTTGAGATCAAAATCATCTTCAACTCATCATTATTCTTAGCTTGACACTATATCAATCGAAAACAAGTTGATATCAGTGGCACTAATGTCTTAGACAGTCACTCAAAGTTAGAGATATCTCGATTTGCTAAGACGTTTAGAGGATGTCAACAGCCACGTGAATACCTTTGAAACCAAATTGTAGAATATATGTACGGCCTGTAAAATAAGACTGTTGGTGTCGATGTGGAGAACAATAAAATAGAGATCATGTGCTATGTTGGACGCTCAGATGCACAGTAGAGACAATGCACAAAAATCAAAACTATTCTTTTCTAGAATTAGATATGGCACTAACTGAGCAGCGAATTATGAATCCCATCATGTGAAATCAATGGATCATGATAATGATTCACACAATATATCAGATCTCATCCAACTAGAATTACATATAAATGCACATATACAGTTCACAAATCTCCACACAGTTTTATCAAAGAATAGCAGACTATAGTCAATATTGAAATACCATAAATTACCTTAAAAACTGAGAAGATGTGCAGGCGATTGACAAGATAGTCTATCCAAACCGCAGTCCTCTATTGGTTTTAAGAAGCATTACGTGCCATTTGAAATATATCTTCTTCTCAGATCTGTGTCATTTTATGCTTTTCTCATCTGATCCCAACTCGTTACTGCTTTGGACGCAATGCACTAGTTTTTCCTTATGCAGTCTTCAAGGCTATTAATTTGTATATGCTAATGCCACAATGAAATTTTCTTCAAAAATACACCTTGCATGATCTGAGGAAACCAAGTAATGATTTTGCCTCATAAAAGTTTTAGATCACCATAATTTCGCTCTGATACCATATGTAATTTTTGTATAGAGTTTACAACACAATAATAATCTTCTCACATTAATTTCATAGTGCAAATATCATACAAATATATAGGAGAGATTATTCCTATTTTCTAGGAGATTCTAGTACCTATAATATCTCCCAAATAATCTCTCTAACAATATCAACCTCCCAACAACCCTATATTTGTAGTATTGTTGTAACTTACAACAATACATCTAACAAATATAATATTCTAACTACTAACCCAAATATATATTCGCTCACACATGTAAGCACTAACATGATATTTTCCTAACAAAATGAAGAAGTGGAGGAAATTAAGGATTTTCCAGTGCGTGATACGAATGTGGGAAAATATGGGAAAGTGGAAGAATTTAGCCAAATGCCAAATTATACATTTGGTAAACTTCCCCGCAAACTTCCCAGAGAAAAATCTCAATGGTATGTTTTCGGGAAGTGATTTAATTTTTACCCGATTGTCGGATTCTGCCGAATGGAGAAGTGGGAGTTAAACTCCACTTTACCATTAATTCAACACCAGTTAAATAATTAATTAACGTATTTATAAAATTGATATCATTAATTTAATAATTAAATTTAGAATTTAATTAATAAAATTAATAATATCAATCAATAAAATCGTTAATTAATTAAATTTTAATTAAATTAATGACATTAATTTAATTACTTAATGTTAATGAATTAGTAACTTGAATTAAATCGACATTACTAATTAATTAAATTTAAATAATTAAATTATTATCACTAATGAAGTGTTATGAACCATTTTACGAAGTTGGAGGAATGTGTAAGCATGACAAGACATTGGCAAAGGCGGAAAAGCAATAGTGCAATGTTATGACATCTTGAAATGGTGTGGAAGGATGAACTAGTGAGATATTAAACGTGAAATTTTTAAAAATTCTTGAAATTTAATGTGCAAAATTTTGGGATATCAACAATGGCTCTAATTGGGGACGAGGACTCAAGGGATGAGGAAATGAACCCAGGTACAAAAAGTGCCAAAAATAATGTCAAAAAGAGGGAAAAAGAACAAGGAGGATAGACACTGAAATAAAGACACAAGAAAACATGAAAGAACACAAAAAAATCCTAATTAAACCTAAGTACAAGGTTGGGGTCAACCAACTATTACTAATTGTAATGTTTAAGATATTTCTGCTATAGGGCAATGGCAGGGGAGTACCATCAAGATATGCGAGATAATGTATTATCACCACAAAATGCCTTATTTTAAAGGGGCCTTTCCACATTGAATCAAATTTTCCATGACTCCCTTTAGGTTCTCTTCATTTATCCCATAATAGGATAAGATCATTGATTTGGAAATGTCTTTCTCTTTCCTTTTGTCAAATAACTTCTTAACTCTAGCTTGATGTTCCAATATTCGATCAACGACAACAATTCTCTCTTCTTTGAGCATGTTGAAATACATAATTCTCTTATCAATGAAATTGTTAAAACTTTAATCTTCATTTTTATTATCAATTGTAATGCGAGGTAATTCCAAGGATATGGGCATTTGAGCATATGTTCCATATAGTAGCTTGAAATGGATACATCTCGATATATCTTTTTGGGGTAATGCATCATAAAGTTTCTTGTGCCAATTTTTCTAATTTTCATCAAACAATTTCTGACGATAATAATAATATTTTTATTACTAGATTCAGCATGTCCGTTTCCCTCGTGGGTAGTAATTTGAAGAATGTGCCAATGAAATTCCATAACCATAACAAAAACCAATAAGCTTTGTTGAAGAAAAATTGGATGCATTATCTGTAACAATATTTTGTGGAACACCATATCTAACCAAGATATATTCTTTGATGAAATTACAGACCACCTCTGAAGTAGTTTTCTTGACGGGAATTGCCTCGACCCACTTAGTGAAGTAATTTATCACTATTAGTACATGAGTATGTCCAACACTAGAATAGGATTCAAAGCTTTTATGAAATTGAGACCCCATTGTTGAAATGGTTCCTCAATAACAACTGGTTTTAATGGGAGAGTTGCAAGCTTGGGTCTTCCAACAAACTATTGACAAGCATCACATTTTGAAACCCATTTTTGTGCATCTCTAAAAAAATTTTGCCAATAATAATGTGCTCTTAAAATTTTTTGGTTATTAACTAGTGTTGAGAAATGGCCTCCACATGCTTAATCATGGAAATATTTTAAGATCCTTTTCTATTGCTCTTTATCAACACATCTTAAGAAAAATCCATCAATGCTTTTCTTAAACAAGGTATTGTCCCAAATGACATACTTTGCAACCCTTAATTTAATCTCTCTCTCTCTCTCTCTCTCTCTCTCTTGTTTAGCATTCAAGTGCGTGGGGAATTCTCCATAAGTAAGAAGATATGTGATATCTCGAGTACCATTCATCAATCGAACCGACTCTTAGGAATTAATTGTTGTAAACATTATTAATTCATTATATTATTATATGAGTTTAGTAACTCATTAATAATAATATAATATAGATAAATATTGTTAGACGGGTTGTTAAAACAAATCGTATTATTAAGTTATTTGTTACACTGTATTAAGTTTTAATTAACTCTCGGGAATTATATCTATTTTTAGCATTAAAATAGATTTATTAATTGTAATTGCATGGCTAAGTGCCCTAAGTCTATAAACGACTATATAAGCATAAAAGCTAGGGTTTAGAAGTAGATGATGGATCATAATTACAAGATAATTATGTGAGAGAGAATTCTTGGTGAAGAATTAAAAAAAAAAAGCTTGAAGGAAGAAAGTACTGAACATCTGAGAGGTGTGGAAGATTGTAAATCTTCATTGTATATCTTGTCAAAGCTTTGGATAATAGATTGGCTTGTTTCTTGGTGGACGTAGCCCACACTGGGTGAACCACGTTAAATCTGGTGTTGATTTATGTCTCTTGTTTTGTATATTTCTTCTGGTAGAATATCCACTTTTATTTGCATGTATGCTTAGATATGATATATTATCTGTATAACCGGTGTGCTAACCCCAACAACTGGTATCAGAGCTTTGTTTGAGGGTTTTTGTGTGTTGACAGATTTACTCACAGAGGGTTTTTGATTGAGTGGGAGCTACAACAATGGCAGAAGATAATAAATACAAGGTAGAGAAATTTGATGGACCGAAATTATCAATTATGGAAGATGCAGATTGAGGATTATCTGTATCAAAGAGATTTGTACTTACCGTTGGATGAGAAGTCTAGACCTACGAAGATGACTGATGAAGAATGGAAGATTCTTGACAGAAAGGCTTTGGGATCTATAAGATTGAGCCTAGAAAAGATCCGTGGCTTCCAATATTATAGAAGTGGCTTCTCTAAAGAGACTTAATGAAATCTCTTGCTAATTTATATGAAAAACCTAGTGCTTCAAATAAAGTTTATTTGATGAAGAAACTATTTAGTTCTAAGATGCATGAAGGTGAATCTGCCTCTAGTCATTTGAATGATTTCCGATCTATCAGTAAATCGCTTAAAATCAGTGTAATACCATTTGATGATGAAGTAAAAGCACTTTTATTCTTATGTTTTTTGCCTGATAGTTGGGACAACTTGGTAATGGTTGTTAGTAATACAACATCTGCTAATAATATTTTGAAGTTTGATGATGTGGTTAGTATAATCTTGAATGAAGAAATTCACAGGAAGAGTACAGAGGAACATCATCCTGGAAATGCTTTGAATGTAGAAAGAAGGGCAGGAAGTAAGGAGAGATCCAAGAGTAAGAGTAATGGGAAATCAAAGTCAAGGGATAACAGATCTAAATCCATAAGTAAGGGAATTACTTGTTGGAAATGTGGAAAGAAAGGACATGCAAAGAAAGATTGTTGGTCAAAGGATAAAGAGAACCAACAACTAAGACAAAGGTAAAGAGGTGAATCTTGCTGCATCAGAGGTAATGCAAGATGCTCTTATTCTTTCTTTAGATAGTAGAATTGAATCATGGGTTTTAGATTCAGAGCTTCTTTCCATGCAACCCCTAATAAGGGTTATTTTAGAAATTATGTCCAGGTAATTTTGGGCATGTTTATTTGGGTGATGATGAACCTTGCAGTATTACTAGTAAAGGGAAGTTCATCTAAAATTATAGAATGGAAATACATGGGTATTGAAAGATGTGAGGCATGTGCCAAGCCTCAGGAGGAATCTTATTTCTACAGGGCAACTAGGTGAATCTGGTTGCATGGTTACTTTTACAAGAGACTCTTGGAAAGTCACCAAGGGTGCTTTTGTTGTGGCAAGAGGTAAGAAGGTAGGAACATTATATTTATCTACCTGTATTATTGATTCCTTTTGCATTATCTACTTCAGATTCAGATGCATGCATGTGGCATAATCGGTTGGGTCATATGAGTCAAAAAGGAATGCAGATCTTAAAGGCTAAGGGTAAGTTATCAGATTTGAAAGATTTAGATCTTGATTTTGTGAGCATTGTATCTTTGGAAAGAAAAAGAGAGTGAGATTTCTCAAAGTTGGGGCAACTAAGAAGGAGCAAAATTGGAGCTTGTACACTCAGATGTGTGGGGACCAGCACTAGGTAGCTTCTCATGGAGGATCCAGTATTATGTTACTTTCATGATGATGCTACAAGAAAGGTATGGGTTTATTGTATTAAACATAAATATGATGTTTTTGAGACTTTTAAAAGATGGAAAGCCCTTGTTGAGAATGAATCAAATTCTAAGTTAAAGTGCCTTAGATCTGACAATGGTGGTGAATATCTGTAGCAAGGCTTTCAATGATTATTGTTCAGTGAATGGGATACATAGAGAAAGAATGGTTCCAAGAACACCACAAGAGAATGGTGTTGCAAAAAGAATGAATAAGACAATCATGGAACGTGCTAGAAGTATGAGGATACATTCTGGATTGCCCTTGTTTTTTGGGTAGAAGCAGTTGATACAATGGTTTATTTGATTAACCGTGGCCCTTCAAGTTCACTAGATGGAGGAATACCAGAGGAAGCTTGGACCGAAAAGAGGTAGATCTTTATTTTCTTAAAGTTTTTGGTTTAGAAGCTTTTGTGCATGTTGATAGGAAAATAGAAAAAGTTGGATGCAAAATCCAAGAGATGCACTTTCATTGGTTATGGATCTGGTGATTTTGGTTTCCATTTTTGGGATTTAGAGAATTCTAAAATTATTAGGAGTCGTGATGTTGAATGGAATGAAAAGAGAATGTACAGGGATCAAATTTTGGTACCCAAGGATGAGAAAATTGAGAAGTTTATTGATGAAAATGAACTCTCGGGTTTTAAAGAAACACCTAAAGAAATACACAGTAACCGTGGTCGGTTAGGCCCTGACCGACATCGGTCAGATGAACCACCGATGGTTACAGAGGATCAAACCAGACATCGGTTAGCTAAGAACCGACATCGGTTAGAGGTGACCGGCGTCGGTCACTGTCAGAAGTTGATACTAATGTCCAGGAGGCCCAGATTGAGCCTCTCGGTACCCCAAACTCCTGTGAGAAGGTCACAAAGGGTAAGTAAACTCCAGAAAGATTTACACCTTCTCTATTTTATTTATTATTGACTGATAGTGGTGAACCAAAGCTTTGAAGAAGCAATGTAGGATAAGACTCACATTCAGTGGGAGCATGACATGGATGAGGAGATGGACTCCTTGGAACAGAACCAGACTTGGGATTTGGTTAAGTTACCAGCAGGTAAGAGAACATTGCAGAACAAGTGGGTTTAAAGATTAAGGAAGAAGAGGGTGGACATAAAAGGTACAAGGCAAGGCTTGTAGTAAAGGGATTGCACAAAAGTAGGTATTGAATTTGGTGAAATATTTTCTCTTCTGTTTAAGATGACTTCTATTCGTATTGTATTGAGTTTAGTTGCAATAGAAGATTTGCATTTAGAGCAACTAGATGTGAAGATGACTTTCCTTCATGGTGATTTGGATGAAGAGATTTATATGCAGCAACCGCTTGGGTATGAAGTCAAGGGTAAGGAGAAATTAGTGTGCAAGTTGAAAAAGAGCCTATATGGGCTCAAGCAAGCTCCAAGGCAATGGTACATGAGGTTTGATAGTTTTATGCATGAGCATGGTTACTTGAGATGTGAATCTGACCATTGTGTTTATTTCAAGAAGCTTGAAAATGGGAGCTATATTATTTTGTTATTGTATGTGGATGATATGCTTATGCAGATCTAGATGCAAAGACATTGGTGAGCTTAAGAGAAAGCTAGCTCACACATTTGCAATGAAGGATTTAGGAGCTGCAAAAAGAATCCTTGGCATGCAAATACATAGAGACAGGAAAAACAAGAAATTGTATTTGTCTCAGGAGGATTATATCTACAAGGTGTTAGAAAGGTTCAACATGCAGAATGCAAAACCTGTTAGCACACCTATGGTTGGACACTTCAAATTGAGTAAAGATCAGTGTCCTTCATCACATGAGGAGGTCAAATACATGACACGAGTGCCATATGCTTCAAAGTATTTGGAAGTCTCATGTATGCTATGGTTTGTACTGCAAAGACTGCATTACATCGCACAGCAAAGTGGGAGTGTGAGTAGATATATGGCTAATCTAGGTAAAGAGCATTGGAAAGTAGTCCAATGGATACTCAAGTATTTGAAAGGGACATCTAGCATGTAGTTATGCTATGGAGGTTCGGATATTTCATTATGTGGCTATGTTGATTGGATATGGTGGAGATCTGGATGGTAGGAGGAGCACTACTAGATATATTTTCACAGTAGGTGGAACGATAGTTAGCTGGATTTTGAGATTGTAGAAGGTTGTGGCTTTGTCTACTACAGAGGTAGAGTATGTCAGCTATACAGAGGCTAGCAAGGAGATGATATGGATGAGTAGGTTCATGGAAGAGTTGGGAAAGGAGCAAAGTGATTGTAAATTGTTTAATGATGTCGAGTGCAATTCATTTGGCAAAGAACTCAACGTTTCATTCGAGAACGAAACACATTCAGTTGAGGTATCACTTCATATGGTAGGTATTAGAGGATGGACAATTGAATCTGGAAAAGATTCATATGAGCAAGAACCCTCATGGATATGCTAACGAAGCCATTAGCAAAGGAGAAGTTGGAGCTACACTCCACTTTTGTTGGTCTTCAAGTTTGAGACTTGAAGAGGAAGAAACAAAGCCAAGGAAGGATCCAAGAATGATGTTGTACAGGTATGGTGCAGTAATTAAACTCCAAGTGGGAGATTGTTGAGTTGTGGAGCTCAATTACTTCATTTTAGCATGTAATTGGAACTTGTTGGAAAATACAATAATCGACATCGGTTAAGGGAGACCGACATCGGGTCGGGTACAAGCATCACAGTCATGACCACCATGACATCGGTCAAGGGCAAGTAAGGAACCGAACGGTTAGGACAAAACCAACGTTGGTTACTCCTGTGTGATGAAGTTTTAATTAACTCTAAGAATTATATCTATTTTTAGCATTAAAATAGATTTATTAATTGTAATTGCATGGCTAAGTGCCCTAAGTCTATAAATGACTATATAAGCATAAAAGCTAGGGTTTAGAAGTAGATGATGGATCATAATTACAAGATAATTATGTGAGAGAGAATTTTGGTGAAGAAGAAAAAAAGCTTGAAGGAAGAAAGTATCGAACATCTCGAGAGGTGTGGAAGATTGTAAATCTTCATCAGATATCTTGTCAAAGCTTTGGATAATAGATTGGCTTGTTTTTGGTGGACGTAGCCCACATCGGGTGAACCACATTAAATATGGTGTTGATTTTAACGTTGATTTGACATCGAAGACTCTATGAATTGATCTTTCGTGTGCATTTTTCACATATGTCGATTTTCCATCTCCAAACATCCATACCTCGGCTCTTTAGCATTTGGAGAATGGAAAACCTTGATATGGTTATGTTCGAGTCTTTCCATAAGCGGCTCTTTAGCATTTGGACATCAAACCCAATCTCATTCACCCTCGAATCTGTCATTCAATAGCCAACAAATGATATTTGGATTGAGAAGGTGTGATGTTTTTTTAAAGTCATAGTTTCAATACACTTCAAAACCACTTTACAATAAATCCTGCGGTTTTGATAAGGAAGTTTTAAGCGTTTAGGTATATTATATTTTTTCTTTATTTTATTTATTTTTGCATTGTTTAGGTTGTCTTAGATATCTTAAAAGAGTTAGAGTCAAGTATTATTTTGTTAGAGTCAAGGAAAAGAAAAATTTCCCGTGTTGCCATTGTCATTTTGTTTCTTGTAAGCTATATAAGTCATCATGGGTATTTTATAATCGATTCTTTAGTTGATTCCATTGTCATTTTGTGTCAAAAGTTTTAGTTATTGTTATTTTTTGTAAAAGTGTCAAATAAGTGATCTTAAGATTATTTGTATTGTCGTTTTGAGTCTAAAGTATCATTGTATTGTCAAGAGTCGATTTTTGTTTAGTCATCAAAAGTTTGTTGTGGGTCAATGCCATTGTAAAAAGTGTCATCTTCCAAAGTTCAAAAATAAAAAAATTGCCCGCATTTCAATTTTGGACGCATTTTCACTTGTACATGATGTCCAAATTATTGAAGGTATTTTGAGCTTCATGATCACATCCGGTTGAACTACCAGCATGACACTAGAGGCAGGAGGTATCGGAGGACAGAGAATGATCATTGCCTCTCATCAGTCACCAACGATGGGGTCGCATTCAAATTTGGTGGCAATATTTTCTATTATTTCAGTTATGTGGTGTGTGTTGAATAAAATGGTGTGTGGTTTCCTTCCCTGTTTTGATTCAAATGAGGAAAATGTGCATTTTGGATGTTGAGAACTGTTGTATAGGAGGGCAGCTGAACTAGAGTGATCCTTTGACTGCAGAGATCCTTCGATCTGTCGTAATTCTAACATTGATTGTCTAGTGAAATCTATCGTTCATTGGAAGTGAAAGTGGGAACTGTTGAGTTCACGTATGTAGGTGAATTGGTAAAGGGTTCATTATGGTGAAGCGGATTGGTCATGTGTAGCAAGGTCTAGAAAGCAAGATCCAAGCCAGTAGTATGCAGACCTAAAAGTATGTGGAGGCATATGATTCTGGTTCCAGTTCTATGGTGCATTTTTTCCATGTTCACATTAAGGGGGTGAATATTGGGAATTAATAATGTTCACACCAAGGGGGTGAATGTTAGGAATTAATTGTTGTAAACATTATTAATTCATTATATTATTATATGAGTTTAGTAACTCATTAATAATAATATAATATAGATAAATATTGTTATACGGGTTGTTAAAACAACTTGTATTATTAAGTTATTTGTTACACCCGTATTGTTATAAATAGGTCATTTGTTCCCTTCTTTGTAGGAGGTTGTTGTGCCTACCTCAGTGGCTATATATTAGCCATTGTATTAGCAAAAATTATATAGAGAGAAGAAATCAATTATTTTAGTGTGTAAATTTGCTCTTGTACCATTATCGACAAACTCCACCAACGACATACCGTTAGTATTTGAATATTTGACAATTTTATCTCTAGTTTCTTCAAAGCATTGATTTTGCAAAAAGCCTTCCTTATACCCATTTGGTTGGCTTGATGTCTAAATCATATTCTTGAACTTTCACGATCCATGTTCCCATTTTGCATCCTAATTCTTATTGTGTTAAGATTGATTTATCAACAAAGATTCAAGAACCATAACAATGGAATGTGAGTTTAATATATAATATCTGAATTGCTTGACAACTTTAACTCTTATGCATAGGCATGATTTTCAATTAGGGAATACTTAAGCTCATGATCTTTTAATCCATAACTCATAAAAGAAATGGGAGATTCAATACCTTCATCATTCTTTTGCACCAAAATAGTGATAAGGTATGTTTTGAAGAATAACAATAAACAATGAAATCTTTTTGAAATCAGGACATACAAGGGTTGGTGCTTTTGTAATGACATTTTAAAATTTCTTCAAAGGATTTTTTTAACTCTCTTTGTTCCATTTGAATGTATTCTTTCCTTTCATCATATCTATGATGTGTCTAGTGAGTTTGGCAAAATCAGGAATGAATCTTCTTAGGAAATTAAATTTTCCAAAGAAATAGTGAAAACTAGATTCTTGATATCTTGAACTCGTTTGGGATAAATTTTCATTCCTTCTTTGGACACAACGTGTCCTTAAAATTTAACTTTTGTGACTCTAGACACATACTTCTTTGGATTCAAAGAAATTCCATGAAGGTGACATCGCTCGAATACTTACTCAAGATGTTTTAGATGATCATCATATTTCTTAGAGAAAAGAGTTAGATCATCAAGATAGACTACCATGAATTTGATCTTAAAATCAGAAAATGCCATATCCATTGCCCTTTGAAACATTTCCCCTACATTGATGAGATAAAACGACATCCTTCTATATGCAAATGTACCCCATGCAATGGTGAATGTAATTTTGTATTGATATTCTTGTGCAACTTCAATTTGGTTATATCCAAAGAATCCATCAAGCATAGACATCATTCCAAAGCTTGTGACAATTTGTAACACTTGATCCATGACTAGTAGAGGGTAATTTTCCTTGAGCGATGCTTGATTTAAATTGTGAAAATTGACGCAAATTATTATTTCTCCATTTTTTTTATGAACCTGGAACAATATTCACAATCCATGTTGAATTGAAATGAAAATGAATATGATTTCCTCAAAAAATATGATTATATTTCTTTCTATTAATCATTTTTTGGATTTCCTGGCTTGAAAAAAAATAGTCTTGGATATTTTTGGATTATATTGTCTTTGTTTCTATCTAAAAGGAACAACATTAGATTTGAGTGGTCTACGATGTAGAAATTTCACCACACACATGCATTTATGAGAAGAAACAACCTTGTAAATACAAATGGCAACAAGAGAGATAAGATCGAGTGAACTCAAAGTTTCTAAAATCTCCTCATCAAAGAGGCTACAAAATCCTTCTTCTTGTATTGATGCTTAAAAAAAGTTGTACATAATGTGGGAATGGAAGAAATTTGAGAATGGAGGAAAGTAGAAGAAAATGGCTATCTCCTTTGCTTTCTCTAAGTACAATGCACTCGTGAGTTTACAAGATCAATTGCCAACCCCGTACAATGGCATGAAGAAGCCATTAAATATCTTGCAAGAAATGGTTACAACTTCTTCTTTGTTAGCAAGAAAAATGGTTTACAATATTTTCAATCATTCGCATCCATTCAGATTCTTGATTCGCGAAGAAACGCCAATGGTGGAAAAAAACTAGACTTTTCATAATGCAACCATTACACTCATTTTGTAACTTTGAATTTGAACCATTCATCTTGCCTTTGAAACTTTAAACCAAGAGTCATCCACGTGGGAGAAATTTACTGGAGTGGGCGTGGAGGATGCCTTTTGCATTTTGTGACTTTATAGAGATTTGGCATTTTTTACATTTTGGTCCGCTCACCCACTTTTGATATGGTCTTGACACGTGGCCTCACTTGAGTGGAGACAGAGTCATGGGTCACTTTTATAATTTTACCTTTTTTCAATGTGGGCTCAAAAACACAAATTGCTCCATAGCCCACCTCCCCGCTTTGACCTTTCGATGTGGGCTTAATATTTGAACTTTTTCCTTCATAAGCATGATGATGGGGTCATGGGTCACTTTATAACTTTTAGCCTTTTTTTACAAAAAGGCTCAAAACCTCAAAGTTCTCCGCCGACCCGCTTCCCCGCTTTGACTTTCCAACGGGCTCAAGATTTGACTTTTTTTTTTCTCTTTTCATCAGGTCAATGGGTCACTTTTTAAATTTAAGCCCCTTTTAATGAAAAAAGGCTCAAATTCTCAAATCTCTCCAACGATCCACCTCCCCACTTTGACTCTTTTGATGCGAGCTCAACATTTGAACTTTTTTTCCTTACAAAAAAGCATGATCGGGGTTGTGGGTCACTTTATGACTTTTAGCCCTTTTTACAAAAGGCTAAAAAACACAAATTGCTCCACCCGACCCACTCCAATTAGATATGTCCACGTACCCATGGATAATGGAGCCAAAATTTGATGGGGAAGAAAATGCCCATCATTCACGACTATGGAAAAATGTGCAGAGAAGAAGAAAACTCCACCATTTCACGCCCGATTTTCAAATTTCTTTTCACGAACCAAGGAATTGAAAACAATACAAGGTTCGATGATCCATGGCCATAGAAAGATTGAAAATTTCATTCAAATGAGGACAACAATAAAATTTTCACATGTCCTAGACAGAAAATGGAAAATTTATCAAAATGTGCAGATTGGAGAGTTTAAACAACTTCAAAGCATGAATTTCTCTATTTTTTCGACTTCCAACTTTACTTGAACACTTCTAGAGGGCGTGAGCTCAAAATTTTTGAATTTGACTTAAAAATGAGGGGGATTTTGAGGGTGACAACAACTGGCTCTAGCTTGGGGACATGACATGGACTGAGCATAGTGAAGACATGACATGGGAATCCAGTAATCTCAATCTCTAGACCCTGTAATTCATTGACTAATGCCTTATCCATTGGGCCTTGCAGAGTCATATACAACTTTGAGAAAGAAAGATCAAGAAGAAGGAAACACACAAAACACACAATGGGAAGGAAACACATGACACACAAAAAGGGGAAACAAAACCACACAATGGAAAGGGAAACACACCTAACAATCACCTATGGTACAAGGTGGGGAACAACCCACTTTCACTGATGATACAATTTCAAGTATTTCCCACTCCGAGGAAATTCCAGTGGTGTTCCATCCAAATATGAGAGAAGAAAAGTGTTCTCACCGCAAGCTTCATGAATCTGGAATGGGCCGAGCCATAATGAATCAAACTTTCCATGGCTGCCTTTTGGTTCTCTTCTCTTGTCCCATAGCAGGATGAAGTCTCCAACTTTGAATTCTCTTGCCTTGGCCTTCTTATCAAAAATATTCTTTACTTTCAATTGGTGCTCCTTAATGTGATCCACCACTTGGAGTCTATTTTCTTCCAGCTTCTCAAGAAAGAGGATCCTCTTACAATGGAATCCTTGTACTGACCATCTTCTATTGCCTGTAGTAGCTTGAGAGCTGGCATCTCGATCGTGAGAGGAATTTTGCTTCGACTCCATACAAAGTTGGAATGGTGACATACCTATTGCCTTCTTGGGAGTGATCCTATCCACCCACAATGTGTCATACAACCTTTTGTGCCAATTCCTTTGATTCTCATTTACAAGCTTATGGACAATGGTCACAATGTTCTTGTTGCTTGATTCAGCCTATCCATTTCCTTGTGGATAGTAGTCAAGAAGAATGAGATAGGGAGATTCCATAGCTATAAAAAACTGGTCAGCTCTCTTGAAGAGAAATAGGTAGCATTATCTGCTATAATCTTTGTGGCACTCCAAAATGGACTATGATATTCTCCTTGATGAAGTCGCATATTATTTCAAAGTTGTTGGCTTGTTTGGCCGAATGGCTTCCACCCATTTGGTGAAGTAGTAGTGTTGTTTGTGAGTACATAGTGTGTGCCCCGCATGCTTGAGTGAGGGTTTCGTAACACCAATGAAGTCCAACCCCCATTGTTGAAATGGTTCTTCAATAACCACATAGGCCTGAGTGGTAATGCAACGAGTTGTGGTCTTCCAATGAACTGTTGGCATGCTTTGCATTTAGAAACCCAATCTTGAGTGTCTGCAAAGATGGTGGGCCAATAATACCTTCCTCGAGGATCTTGTGTGTAGTGACCATTGCTGAAAAATGTCCACCACATGCTTGGTCATGGTATGCTTTAAAACTTTTCTTGTTGCTCTTTATCTACGCACCTGAGGAAACAACCATCCAGCCTCTTTTGTAAAGTGCATGATTCCAGATTACAAATTTAGCTGCCTTCAGCTTGAGTGTTCTCCTTTTCTTGTAATCAAGATGGGGAGGGCATTCTCCATAAGTTAGGTAATAGGAAATATCAACATACCACTCATCAGTAGTGGTGACAAAGAGAACCTGTGGGTTGTCTTCTGAACAAGTTGAGCAAGCACAATTTTCTTCACCATGTTGAACTTTGAGTGTTTCATCTTCAACAATCAACTTGCACAAGCCATTTCCCCTTACCAGATTGGAGGGTCGAATCTCCAAGTCATATTCTTGAGTCTTTGCAATCCAATTTCCTCTTTTAGCTCTGGGATCCTGTTGTGTCAAGATGGACTTGATTGCACCCAGGGACCATCACCACCGTATGGGAATTGAGGATGTAAAACCTGAAGTTTTTTACAGCCTTGACCACTGCATAGGCATGCTTCTCCAATTGGCTATATTTTAGCTCATGATTTTTCAAAGGACAACTCATGAAAGCAATAGGTGCTTCCACGCCTTCATCATTTTTTTGAATGAGAATGACAGAGAGTGTATGTTTTGATGCATAACAATACATGATGAATTCTTTGTTAAAATCTGGAGATACAAGAGTCGAGCCTTGGCAATGGATTTCTTGATCTCTTCGAATGTTTCCTTCCCTTCATTGTTCCATTTGAATTTTTCTTGTGGTTTCATCATGGAAGTGATGTGCTTCATCAACTCAACAAACTCAGGCACAAAACGATGAAGAAAGTTCACCTTTCCAAAGAATGAATGAACTCCTTTCTTGCTTGTGGGCAGGGCTAATGCTTGAATGGATCTAATCCTCTCAGGATCAATGTGTGCTCCATGTTTTTTCACAATGTGCCCCAATAACTTGCCTTTTGTGACTCCAAAAATGCACTTTTTTGGATTTAGTGATATGCCATGTTTCCTACACCTTGCAAGTACCTATTCCAAGTGATAGATATGATCTCCCCTCTTCTTTGAAAATACTGTGAGATCATCAAGATATATGACAATGCAATGCTTCAGATATTTGAAGGACAAATCCATCACCCTTTGGAATGTAGCTCCTGCATTGATTAGGCCAAAAGGCATTTTACTGTAGGAAAAAGTGCCCCAAGGTGTTGTAAAGGCTATCTTGGTGTGGTCCTCCTCTACCACTTTGATTTGATTATATCCTGAGAATCCATCAAGTAATGAAAGCATTTCAGATCCAGTGACTCGCTTGCAGGATATGGTCCATGATAGGAAGAGGATAATTTTCCTTTAGTGATGCCTGGTTCAAGTTGTGAAAATCTACACATATCCTTATTTCACCATTCTTCTTCCACACTGGCACAATGTTAGCCACCCACATTGAATGGTGGATGGGAAAGATGATCCTTGCATTAAGCATCTTCATTACCTCCTCCTTGATGGTATCAACAATCTTTGGGTTATATGGCCTTTGTTTCTTCCTGAAGGGCTTAACACCCTGCTTCAAAGGAATTGAGTGATGCATTTCCTTTGGCTGGAAGGATTTGAGTTCATCATAAGAGTAGGCCAAGACATCTGAGTATTTCTTGAGTAATGCAACAAACCTTCTTTTTTCTTCAGTGAGCAACATTTTCCAATATTGACCATCCTTGGCTCCTCCGGGGTACCAATGTTTTCTTTATCAAAATCAGCTGGGCACCGAGAAGATTGCTTTTCTTTCTCTTGAATGAATCTATCATGTTTGTCAAAGAGGTCTTCTAAAGAGACTAGGCCTTTGGGAATTTTGTTCCCTTTCAATTTGATTACTCCCTCATCATCAATCCCTTCAATTCCTTCTTTCTCTTCTTTGGGGACTGCTTCTTGGTGTGGATTTTCACCTCCTTCAAAGAAGAGATTATTGAAATTATCCCTTTTCTCTAAAAAGGCTAGAATTTGGTTATCATCATTGAAGACTTGCCAATGATTTGCATTGTCTAGTACACTAGGCCTGAATACCATTTCAATGGTCACTTTGTCTTTACCAAAAGAAGGATGAGGTGTCACTAGGAAGCTGACACTACAAGAGAATCAAGCCTTTTCATTTTGTTCCCTTGGAATAGCTTCAATGGAAAATGCATCAAAAGATTCAATGCAGTCCCACACTTTTTCGTAATGCCGAGTCTTGGATTCTTCACCTGATATTGTTGGTGGACCTGCTTTACTACAACCTCTACATCACCTCAAGCATCTCATTTTTTGATTCCCATGTCCTCTACTGCACTCATGCCTAAGAGTAGTGCTTCATACTCAAGATGTTATTTGTATTATCAAATTGCATCTTGTAGGAAAATGGGTACAACTCATTGGAAGGAGAGTACAATACTACACCAGCTCCCGAGCCCACACTGGAATGACTACCATCAAATTCCATTGTCCAAATTTGATCTTCCTCTTCCTCCATGAGAAGTGGCAGTTTCTCCTTTTTTTGATGTGAGGAAGTAGTTTCTAGCCCACAATCTTGAAAGAGAATGTTTTTTTGATCATTCGACTTTCATACCGTGAACTTCATCTTTCTTACTGGTAAAAACTTCTTCATCTCACCTTTTACTGGGATAGTTACAGATGACCAATCCATTTTTATCTCTCCACCAGTCTCTACAGAAACTCCTACTCAATAGCATACCAAAGGATGTTGGGATGTCTACTACCAGTATGGTTAGGAGCACCTTCTTGTCTGGAAAATCAGCTAGTGCTACCTGTGCATCTTTGATTCTTCCTACCAATGGCACTTGTTTGGATTCCATTGAGTAGTAGGTGCCATTTACCTGGTCAAGGTGAGGCCTAGAGCATTTTGCAACTTTGGCTGGCATCACATTGTCTGAGGCTCCAGAATCTATGATACAATTATTTAGCTGGAAGCCTTTAATGAGGAGTGACAGGTAGAAAGGTTCAACCCTGTTGGTTTTGGAGGCACTGAGGGCTAGCATGTTTTGGGAAGGTGGTGTGGATGGTGTGGGAAGTAAGCCTTTAGAATTAGGACTCGAGGATATAGGTTACCACCACGAATTGTATTAATGAACTTGTCAAACTGGGTAGGTGTGTTTATAGGTATTCTATTTTTGAGAGCTGGACTTTGGTTTTTGCTTGCATGTTCCACAAAGTCAAATGGGGTTATGGTGAGTGAGGAAGAGGTTCTGGAAATGGAGGAAGATTTACATGGTAGAGGCTTTGCTACTTTGGGTGTTGAATTCTCCTTTTCGGGTGTAGCAATTGGCTTGGAAGGGGGTGAGGGTGTAGCTTTTGATTGAACCTTAGATGTTTTTGCAGGAACAACATTTAAAGGAGAATTGTTCTTAGCAACTTTTGAGCTGGGAGAAGAATTAGATGACTTACTTGGCATAGTAACATGATCCCTGACAACCAAGTGAGTCTGGTTTTTCTTTGGCCGACTCATAGAAGGTGGTAATGGTGATCCTCTACTGATGATTTTATTTTGTGTGACCTCTGGAGGAGAATCTTCTTTATTCTTCTTATCCTTTACCACAACCATTGAGGATGAAGCACCTTTCCTGGATTGTGCATGAGTGAAAAAAACACATGAGAAACTTGGAGCTTCTTCATCATCCTCATCTTCATCATCAACGTACTCAATTAGGCCATTGTGCATATCAACTTCCTCGACCTCAAGATAGTTTTCATAGTCTTCCATATTTTCTTCTTCAATTTCATCAATTTTTGCTTCCTCCTCCGGCTCTTTGGTGTCATGATGGCATTGATTGGTGGTGCTTCAAGAGCAAGCCGACGAGGAGGTGGAGCAATCCTTGGCCTATCTGGAGGGTTTGGTTCTTTGAAGCATTCCGCATTGTGATATGAGATAGCTGCTTCTTCAAGGCAACCAAGTCATTTGCCATTTTTTGGAACATCGGATCTGTGGTGACAGAGTTTGAATTCTGACCCTTTTGCTTTCCATTGGGGCCTTTCACCTTTCCAGAAAGGATTAGATCATCATCAGTTTCTATTGCATGGTCTTGAGCTTCCCTCAATGTTCTTGGTTGGGTTCTTCTAAGGAAGAAACCTACTTCTGATGGCAAAGCACTGATGAAAATCTCTTCAAATTATTTTCAGGAGGCACCACATCTTCAGGGATCCTTCTTATCACTCTATCATATCTTGCTATGAAGTCTCTCATTGACTCGAGAGGTTTCTTTCTTCATTTGTACCAATTGGACCAAAAGATCCTGACAATCTTTTGTGCTCTTGAACCTGTGTTCGAATGCACTTCTTATATCTTCCCAACAGGTGATGACCTCGGGGGTAGCATGTAGAACCATTCAACAACTTTCTCTTGAAGTGACTCCACAAAGAGTCAGACTGACACATCTTCATCCTCAACACCCAACACACCGCAAGCAAGTGATAAATGCTGCTACATGCTCTTCAAGGAGTTGAGAACCATCCCCTCTGAATTTTGGGAAGTTTTTTCTCGAGCCTCTCAGTAGCTCATGGAGTGGTTGAGCAAGAGCCAAGTGGACCGGTGTTTCCTCCCCATGGTACATTAGGCCTATGGGCCTCACGATCATGTTCATGCTCATGATCATGATCCCCATTCTATTTCTATTTCTAGCTTCCAACCTTGCTAAGGTTATGGCTTTCTACGCTTTCTTTCATCTCGCCTCGCTTGAAGTCTCTCGATTTCTTCGAGTTGAGCTCTTATTTCTTCATCAGCTCTCGCCTCTCTTTCTCTAGCTTCTTCTTTGGTCTCCACGTAGTGAAAGTCTTCAAGGTTCTCGTTGATGTATGGAAATTCACCATCCAAAGGATTGGCAACACTGTGTTCCCAACGTGACCGGTTGCTTGAAAAGGAAGCCTCTGGATTCCGAGTAGCTCTTGTCTCCTTTGAAGTTCCTCAAAAATGGGATCAATTTGTCCTCCTTGTCTCTATTTGGGTGTATCTTCTATCCACCAACTTGAAAATCTATGCTCTTCTTTGTGGTGTGCTGGAATTTGTCTTTGCCTCTCCAATTCAAAAAAACGTGTTCTTCTTCAAGGTCCAGAATTCTCGTGGCAATGAAGTAGTGATTGGCACTTTGTCTATTATGCCGATAGCTTCCTCAAATCTAAAGCAACGTCTTCTTGGATGTGGAAGAGAAATTGGGTCTTTCAACAGAGGGTTTCTGAATAGCCATGATTTGAATCCATGTGGCTCATATAGCCATTCAAATTCTAAATTTTTTTCTTTTTTGAATTTTGAATTTTCTGACCTTATGGTCGCATTCAGGTGCAGATGCTACTAAATCTGCCCCACAATGGGTGCCAAAAAATTGGGTGAGGAAATTTTTTGGGTGGAAAATTTGTGAATTCTTGCCAATGCTCTGGGAATCTAAGTCCCTCTACTTAACTGGTGTAGCTTTCATATATGCATGCATGAGAAAATGTGGATTTTTGTGGTGGCCTTTCGGCCGGGATCCAACAGGGCACTCCACTGACCCTGTGGAAAATGCTTGTAGTTATCTGCAAGGGGGAATTTTCTATGAAGGTGGGAAAGGGAGTGAGAAAAGAGGTAGGAGAACTAATGTCAGTAGTAGAAAATCAGATTCCTACACACACTAGTTAGAAATTTCAACACATGCATTTATGAGAAGAAACAACCCTGCAAATGGCAACAAGACGAGATAAGATTGTGAACTCAAAGTTTCTAAAATCTCCTCATCAAAGAGGCTACAAAATCCTTCTTCTTATATTGATGCTTAAACAAAAGTTGTACATAATGTGGGAATGGAAGAAATTTGAGAATGGAGGAAAGTAGAAGAAAATGGCTATCTCCTTTGCTTTCTCTAAGTACAATGCACTCGTGAGTTTACAAGATCAATCACCAACCCCTTTACAATGGCGTGAAGAAGCCATTAAATATCTCCAAGAAATGGTTACAACTTCTTCTTTTGTTAGCAAGAAGAAATGGTTTACAATCTTTTCAATCATTCGCATCCATTTAGATTCTTGATTCGTGAAGAAACGCCAATGGGAGAAAAACTAGACTTTTCATAATGCAGCCATTACACTCATTTTGTAACTTTGAATTTGAACCATTCATCTTGCCTTTGAAACTTTAAACCAGAGTCATCCACGTGGGAGAAATTTACTGGAGCGGGCGTGGAGGATTCCTTTTGCATTTTGTGACTTTATAGAGATTTGGCATTTTGGAACATTTTGGCCCGCTCACCCACTTTTGATATGGTCTTGACACGTGGCCTCACTTGAGTGGAGACAGAGTCATGGGTCACTTTTATAATTTTACCTTTTTTTTTTCAATGTGGGCTCAAAAACACAAATTGCTCTCATAGGCCCGCCTCCCCGCTTTGACCTTCGATGGGCTTAATATTTGACTTTTTCCCTTATAAGCATGATTGGGGTTATGGGTCACTTTATGACTTTTAGCCCTTTTTGAAACAAGGCTCAAATTCTCAAATCTTCGACGCCGCCCGCTTCCCCGCTTTGACTTTCCAAACATGTGGGCTCAAGATTTGATTTTTTTCCTTTAAAGCAGATGGGGTCATGGGTCACTTTTTAACTTTAAGCCCTTTTAATGAAAAAGGCTCAAATTCTCAAATCTCCCCGATGATCCCTCCCCACTTTGACTCTTTTGATGCGGGCTCAACATTTGACTTTTTCCTTTAGCATGATCGGGGTTGTGGGTCACTTTATGACTTTTAGCCTTTTTTAAAAAGGCTCAAAAACACAAATTTCTCCACCGCCCCCTCCAATTAGATATGTCCATGTACCCATGGATAATGGAGCCAAAATTTGATGGGGAAGAAAACACCCATCATTCACGACTGTGGAAAAATGCAGAGAAGAAGAAAACTCCACCATTTTGCGCCCGATTTTCAAATTTCTTTCATGAACCAAGGAATTGAAAACAATACAAGGTTCGATGATCCATGGCCATATAAAGATTGACAATTTCATTCAAATGAGGACAACAATAAAATTTTCATGATTCCTAGACAGAAAATGGAAAATTTATCAAAACATGCAGACTGGAGAGTTTAAACAACTTCAAAGCAACAAATAACAAACATGTAAATATAAAACCCTAAGCAAGAAAGGGAGATAAAGAGACTTAAGCGATTTCACATAGTCTCAAAATGGTATGGATAGGTGAATAGATGGAACATATGATGTAATGCATCATCAAGTCTCGCTGGAGGTTCTGAGACAAGAAACTATGCATGACAAAAGCACTCATAGAAGGACATGAGTGTCTGAGTGCTGGTGACTAGATCTAGGTGCTAGTGTCTTCCCAAATGCTTGGGTTTTGATATTTTCTATGTAGGAGGAGCTTTGTTGTTAATCTCTAATTATCACTCTGGTTTCACTTCAATATCGCCGATTGTACATGTAACCTGTGAAACAAATGTCTAGCTGCACATACCCACAAACCACATAAAATCCTAAAAAAAAAGATGCAGTATGTAGAGTCGTATTGAACCCAGTGGTCACCCGAAGAGTGAACTTAGTATTGAGCATATGTACTACATTTCAAAATCCATGTAGTTTTGTGTGAAAGTGTGTGTAATGATGCCCTAAGATTCCCTTGTGAAAGTTTTACAATGATAATGAGATAGATCTAGAATGTAAAAATGTATAGAATGTGTGGGATGAAGTAAAATAAACTTCCCCTCATACATTGTGTATGTAGAAGAAATACATCCTTTATCCCTTGATTAAATGTGCTAGATGGATGCTTTGTAATGCTCTTATTCCTTTGGATGCAAGCTTAGGTGATAGTAGATAATGCTAGTGCTTAGCCCCTTATTTGAGAGCTATAAATATGTATATATGTATGATTCCTTTGTTTGAATTTCGTAATTGACAACTAAAAGGTCGAACCAAAATTGTAAAAGATGACCCAAAAGTAAAAGAGACCCAAAAGAGTGAGAAAGGGATAGAGAGGGCCAGGAGCACTAAGGTGCTTTTGTCCTATAATGAGTGCTAGTGTCTGAGGCCATAATAGATAAATTAGTGAAATATCGACAGGTTTTTAGGGTGTGCAAGGTCAATAAAAGAATAGGAGAAAAAGAAAAAGGCCAAAAAGACATGGCCAATTACTAGTTTTCTCACTTAGGAATCATGTATATAATAATATGCTCTAGGACCTAGAAATATACCCAAGTGTATCGATATTGTGTCTACATTTTCTCCCCACTTTATGCTATTGAGTGAATACTTGATAACATAAAGTAGATAAAAGATGCATACCTTATGATTTTGTAGAAAAGTGTGTAGCTGATAACATTCCAAGTGGACAAGTGAAGCATGGAATGATCGTAATGTGAAGCGTGGAGACTAGGAAAGGGAAGTGGACCCTAAGGGTGAAGCATATACATAGTAGTGTGTTGTGTTTTTTGATGTGAGATGCTTCTTGTTATGTATTAAAGACAAACCTACAAAAGAAGAGCGAGAGAGTAGTCAAAGTTCCATATATGAGAAATCAAAGTAACATGTGTATAAGTAAGTAAAAGTGTGAAAGTATGTAAAAGGAAAGTGTGCACCTAATGTATAAGAGTGTAAGAGATAGAGAATTGTCCTGATTTTCTTAGAGTTATTGGATTTTTTGCCGAATGGTGAGGTTTTTGTGCGATCTCACACCAAGAGTGAGTTTTGGGGGATCTCGATGTTGAGTGCGAGTTTTTTGGGCGATCTCATGCCAAGAGAAGAGTGTTGGGGAGAGAGGTATAGCTTTTCTCTCCTTCTATGATGCTTCCCGAATAAACACCACTACAGATGGTATGTCTTGATTTGTTCCGATTGTAACTAATGAGTGAATTGTGTTCCTAGAGGAAAGTTCCTGCTCTTTGGAGGATTATCGATAACTATTGTAAATTGTGCTCGAGTGAGAGAATGATTGTTTTTACCCCTAGAACACAAACGCCTAGGGGGACACAAGTGCCCCCGCTACTATCTAGGTTTGGGCGTTAGTGTCTGATTTGTGTTTTGGACCCAAGTCAGATTTTGGGCTGTTCTATGATTGTGTTCATGTGTTGATTATGTACTCTGATGATATATGTTGAAGCTCTGAGTTGTTGTAGGGGTGATTTTTTCACCCAATAGATGTTCCCCCTCATTTGGGGTGCATGTAATGACTATAGGAGAATGTGGTCCAAAGGAGAGGACCCAATATTGATCTTAAGTGGATAACTTTAGGGGATATGGGATGTGCATGGTAGAAAGCAAGGTACATGCAAACGATGTGGGTTAGTAACAAGTGTTAGTATAAAATCTATAATGCAACAAAAGACAATGTAACAAAAAAGTGTGAAGACAAGATGGACTGCAAAAAGTGAGTTGTATACATGGGACATCACTCACAATATCATAAGATAATCACTCATTAGCCATAAGTACAGTGATTAAAAAAGGATTCTGTAAATAATAACAAATAATAACAATCAATAACAAGTAAAATGGGTCGAGATAACCATGGTTGTATATAGTTCTCATAAGGAAAATGCTACACATGAAACACTTGTTAGCATTTAAAAGAGATAAATAGTATATGTCAAAGCATATATAAATAAGTGATAAGCAAAGTAATAGTATTTGTAAGTAGTAAGTACTAAAATGGTATAACATGTAATGTGTAAAGTATGATAATAGCAAAAGTAGATGCCCCTAGGAGCCTCGATAAGATTAGTAAAGAGTTGTGTCGAGAATCTTGCATCATGTATGAATCTGTAATAGGTCTTGCATTCACCTCAAGATACAAAGTGAATGTGCATGTTTATATATAAAAAGTTAATGGCATACTAAGAATTTGGCTAGCATAGTAAGAAAAGTACGACATGTACATAGTATAAGCTAACAAGAGTAAATGCAACCAAGATATGCAAATACTATGTGAGTTTGATATTGTGATATGCAAGTGTGTATATTGGTGCCCCTAATGGATGTGTATGAGATGAGGTTCATTTAGGAATGCCCCCTCAACAGTCAAGAATGAACCATAGAACAATAGTGTGTCATCAAGAAGGAAATGAGTGTTGTGTGTGAGTAGATGCTAGAAAAGATGTATCATGAAGTACAAAGTGAAAAATGTAGATGATGTGAGGTTCATAGATGCATTTTGCACTCAACAATCAAGTGTGAACCATAGCATTAGATTGTGTCATTAGGTAATGATGGTATAATGTGTGTACTAAAGATTGTAGGAGTGCTTAGAAAGAGTAGTCATGAAGCAGAGAGCATGAAGTGTAGTAGTAAACACTAGAGACAATGGCTAGTGATAAAAGGGGGAGAAAGTACAATACCCCTAAGTGCGTATATCAATATCTACTAGAAAATAAATGGGACCATTATGAACAAGAGTAGCCATAGTATGTGTATTGCACGAAAAGATGTATATTGTATATGAAACTAGTGTGTGTATCATGAGAAGAAGCATCCATAAGTAAACAAGAGTAGAGAAACGTGTATTGAATAACATAGGAGTGTAGAGAGATGTAGCAAGGTGTACACATAGTATAGATAAGAGGAATTATTGATAGAAAGATAAGCGTGAATTACAAAACAAGAGTAATGTATAGATGTTTATGTGAATAGTATGGATAGGTAATTGTTGATTAGAACATGTGACTATGAGGGGGAGAGTTTGATGCCCCCAAGTGTGTGAGTAATGGATATCTATGTGATGAGGTGAGAAGGAGCATGCCATGTGTCATAAGAAATCATATGGTTGTCACAATGGTAGGTAGGAGTAATTTTAGGATTAGGGTTAGATTTTGGGTCGATAGGAGGAAGCTTAAAAGAGGTCGGCTATTACGAGGGTAAATTGGTTGGTGGTGGTTTTTATTTGGAGTGGTAACATTGTAGAGGACTTGATAGGAGGAGGTGATGGGGCACATATTTTTGAAGGTGGTTTCTTAGTTGGAATCACTAATCTTACAAAGGACTTAATAGGGGGAGATGATGGGGTATAAATTTTGAGAGGTGGTATGATAGTGGGTTAGATAGGTCGCTTTTGACTTGACCAAAGAAGAAACATTAGTAATTATGATATGATGCTCATTAGACATGGATGGATCAAATTTGGAAGCCCAGTGGGATTTAGAAATTGGAGACGAGCATGTAACATAGTGTTGTGTAGCAAATGAAAGAAAAACCTGATGCTCAAGGTGTTGAATTCATTGTTTTAAAACATAACAATCATTTTCATGATGCCCATTAAGTCTGTGATAATTACAAAATGGGAGACCTATGTATTTAGTAACCCGATAAGGAGGGTAGTAATGAGTACTTGGAAAGTTTATCAACTAGTGAGTGAGAAGCTTAGGAAGAATATCACATTGCTTAGCATTTAGATAAAACTTGAGAGGTGTTAAGAGTGGTAGAATTAGGCTTCACTTATATGAGCACATGTAGTAGACATAAGATTAGGATGAGGTGTAGAAGAAGAAATAACATGGGCATGAGAAGCATCCTTAAGATGTTGGATTTCAACTTTGAGGGATGTAATCATGGTTTCCATAGCTTGAAATTTATCTTGAAAAGTATGGTGTAAAGCTTGAATTGACTCTAAGATAGGTTGATTAGATGTGGGATCACAAAGGCTAGGGTTGTCGGAGAGACAATTGAAAATGGCACTTACTTGTGCATGTGGCATATTATGAGGGAGGTACATAGTATCTAGGGATTTTTGGAGAACATCTTTGCAAGGTGGGTGCATTTAAAGTAAGTCATGTAAGGAGATTTTAGGAATTTTAGGAGCCATGAAAGAAGATCGATATAATAGGCAAAATAAGGATCCAAGTGTTTGATCATGAGTGGGTTCACCAAATGATTTAATATAAATTGAATTAAATATAATTACAGAGTAACTACTGTAATTAATGATATACAAATGATAAAATAAAGTAAATGGACAAGTAACAAGCATGCAAATATAAAAACCTAAACAAGAGAGGGAGATAGAGAGATTTATTTAATTTCACACAATCAGTAAATGGTCCGGACATGTGAATAGCTGGAGCAGGAATGGTAGTAGGTTCATCAAGGCTCGCTGGAGGTTCTAAGACATGAAACTATGTAGGAGTAAGTTCCCACATAAGGGTAGGAGCACCAGCGCCGGTGATTGGATCTAGGTGCTAACATGTGCTTAGATGCTCGTGTTCGATCTTTTCTATGTAGGAGAAGCTTCGCTATTAATATATGATTTTTCTCTAGTTTTGCTTCAATATCATTGATTGTACTTGTAACTTGTGAAACAAATGTCTAGCTGCACATACCCATAAACCACATCAAATCCTAAAAGTAAAGATATAGTATGTAGAGTCACAATGACCGCGATGGTCACATGAAGAGTGAAATTAGTACCAAGCACTACACTACATTTTAGACTCCATATAGTTCTATGTGAAATCGTGCATGTAATGATTCCCTATGTTTCCCTTGTGCAAGTTGCACAATGATAGTGAGCTAGATATAGAATGTAAAAATGTATAGAATGTGTGGGATGAAATAGAATAAAATTCCCCTCTTATGTTGTGTATGCAAAATAAATGTAACCCTTGTCCCTTGATTGAATGTGCTAGATGGATGCTTTGTAATGCTCTTGTTCCTTTGGATGCAAACTTAGGTGATAGTAGATAATGCTAGTGCTTAGCCCCTTATTTGAGAGCTATAACTATGTATATATATGATTCCCTTGTTTGAATTTCATAATTGAAAACTAAAACACGACCCAAAATTGTAAAAGACAACCCAAAAGTGAATAAGAACCAAAAGAGTGAGAAAGGGATAGAGAGGGCGAGGAACACCCTGAAGGGACAAGAGCACTAATGCACTTCTATTTTATAATGGGTGCGTGTGTGTATGAGGCCATAAAAGATAAATCAGTGAAATATCAATAGGTGCGTAGGGTGTGTAAGGTCAATTAAATAATAAGAGACAAAACAAAAGGCCCAAAATACATTATCAATGACTAGTTTTCTTTCTTAGGAATCATGTATATAATAGTATGCTCTAGGATCTAGAAATGTACACAAGTGCATAGATTTTGAGTCTACAACAAATAACTTCGCATCACCTTGTGCTTTCAAGTTTTTCATTTCTTTCTCTTTAGTAGCTTTAAGGCCAAATAATAGAGCTTCAAATTATATAGTATTTTTTGTGTTTGAGAAATGAAGTTTGTACGAGAATGGAATATTTTCTCCACTTGGTGAGATAAGAACCAATATTGCTCTGGATCTAGTTGAGAAATGACTACCATCAAATTCGAGAGTCCATATGTCATTAGAAAATTATTTTATTTCTTTGGAAGCTTCTTCTTCACATGAAGATGTCATGAAATAATTTCCAATACTTGCATCTTCATATAAAATTTCAGCACAAGGATCATCTGATTTAACAAATGTATATTTGTTTTCAGATTCAGGATCTAATTTTTTCATTTCTCCCATGACTGGGATCATTGCATGTGACCAATCCATCTGAATCTCACCTCCAAGATCTCTACAAATTTTCTACTTATCAACATCCCATATGATGTTGGGATGTCAACTACCAAGATAGTCAATTTAACCCTTTTCTGTGGGTAGGAAACTAAAGCAAATTGAGCATCTTTAATTTTCCCAATTAAAGGAACTTGTTTTGTCTCCATTGAATAACAAGTTCCAAATGACCTTGCTGAGTAAGTAAGTTTGAGAGCATGTGTAACCTTAGTGACACAACATTATCATATGCTTTAGAATCAATAATTCATTTTCTTAGTTTCCGCCCATTGATAAATAGAGAGACATAAAAAGGTTAGACCTTATTTGATTTTGAAGTATTAGTAGTCATGAGATTCTGATCCTTTAAACTATTAAGGGTTTGTAAAATTTGTTTAAAAGAGATTCCTCTTAAAGTTCTTTGAGATCCCTTGATAAACTTGATCATCCTGTTGAGTTGATTGGTATTAGATTTGAGGTATTTAGCTTGGGACATATGAATCTTCATTTTTTTTTTTTGATATGATAAATAATATCAAACTTTGGTATAACATCGAAGTTTCAAATTCACCAGTTTGTTTTGAATCTGGGAAGGGTTGATTTTGGCAATTGTAGTAACATTTGGAACAATAATGGAAGGAGAGGATGTAGATTTTGTGCCGATCTATTTCACAGTCACTTTTCTTAGGAAGGGTTGGGTTCAAGCTTCTCTTTCTTCAAAATTTCTTCTTCAATAGGAAATTTGATAGCTTCTTTGTTCTTAACTTATTTTTAAGTTTCTTTACTTTTTACCGTCCCTTCTACTTTTACAAAATTCCTATCTTCTGCCTTTCTTTGATTTTTCTCTTTGTTTTGCAATCTTGTGAAGACTGCAAAGGAATGGTTATTCATGTATTCAACTGTTTCATCATAGTCATCATCAGATACATATTCAAATAAACCTATGGTATTATCACCTTGAGGTTATTCATCTTCACTTTCCGAAACAACCAAAATTTCTTCCTCATTAGATTTAATTTATTCAACCTTTTCGTCATCACTTTCTTCTACAATATCAAATTTAGAGTTAGTCATGTGAGTCTTTGGTTCGATTGCAAATATTTTCTCGAGGGCTTGAAGATGGTTTTAATTGGGAAAAAAATTCTCCTCTGCACGTCTTCGTATGAGAGTGTCAATTTGTTTTGTGCAACTCGTTTCTTTAATGATACTACATCATTTTCCAATTTTTGAATGAGAACTTTGGAAGTGTTTTAACTGGAATCTTGAATTTACTTTTACTTGAGCTCTATTTTTTAATTTCCCCACCATGATAAGATCATATTCTATTTCAATGGCTTGAGTTTTGTGCAAGGTATAAGTTTACAACTCATCCCTCCTTAAGACCCTTTGGTAGTTATGCGTTGATGAAAAATCACTTTTTAATTCTTTGTTGTAGGTTGAGCTGCTTGAGGTATTTTATGTAGAAGTTTGTTGAATTTAGCAACAAAGTACCTTATGGGTTCGTATGGTTCTTTCTTCATTTGGGAGAGTTGTGCCAAGAGTACATGTTCATCCTTTGTAGGATTAAATATTTCTTCAAATTTTCATTTCATAGCATCCCAATTATTAATTAAGTCTTCTCCTAAATGATAGAACCAATCAGCAACACCTTCTTGTAAAGTCTCAAAGAAAAAAACATTTCATGATCAATTCCAAGGACTCCACATCTAACCACAAACGTGTTTGGAATTGAAGATCGTGGAATAGTGCTATGATTTAATAACAAACAAAAATCATGCACAAAGGATCTAAACGATTCCCCAAAATCTACAAAAATGGAAGTATAAACTAGAATAATCCAAATCAAGACAAAGTACACACACATAACACAACATGTACCGTGGTTCACCCAATGTGGGCTACGTCCACCAAAGATAGAGATCTCATATATATAATACAACAAGAGTACAAACCAACTCTTCAATACAAGAGTACAATGCATCTCTCCAAGAGTATCTCCTCTCCTCCAGATCTCTAAACGGATCTCCATGAGTGCACTACAATTGTGCCTCCAAACACCACCAACAGATCTCACATAACCAGGAACTACTGCATCTCTGAACTACTACCAAGTTCTCTGTGGATCTGCAAACAAGACCTCTCACATGGGTCTACCATATGTGCAACTATAATTGTGCACCAAGAAGTAAGTCTATCTCTCCATCACTGCATAACCTATGCAAACATGAAGACAACCTCCTCTACAATATCTAGATCTACATGGATAAAAAATTCAATATGATTTCATGGATCTACAATACAATAGAAGACTAGATCTACATGGATCTATAATACAAGATCTCACCAACATGTGGATCTACAAGAAGAAACTCTATGTGCTTTGCATACTATGTAAGCTATTACAATGAGACAATAACTATATAAAGGAAATATAGTAGAAGATGTTACCCTCTTCTCACCATTCAGATGTACCTGCTATTTCCTTCTGTCCAGCTCCTTTCCATGGAGACTCTGTCTTCATGTAACCTATTCTTTCTTTCTCTTCTTCTTCTTCATCCTCTCAATCTAGGAGAATCAAGGATCTAATTCAATCCTTCTCTTAATTCTCTTACTTACCCTCATACAATGCATACATGCATATATATCTATTTTGGGTAACTTAACTTTTCTTTTACAATCAATAAATCATCTTTAAAATAATTGATTTATTCTAATTTTTCAAAAAACAAAAAGCGTGTCTCATAGGTAACTATTGCGGTTACTTCTTTAAGCTTGGCGGTCACTTCGACTGGAATGACCGATGCGATTACACACCACGGTGGCGAGTTCTCGGTTATGAACTGCATAACATGTAAAAGCAAGTTTCTTGTGAAGCAATTAAGCTCCATTCTCAACAATTGCAATATGGTCATCAAGGGATGTTTTACCAACTCCATTAAATTTTGGGAAGTTCTTCTAGGAGCCTTTAAGAAGGTCATGAAGTTTTACGAGCACCAATGGACCAATAGTGGGTCCCCATGGTACAACATCCATCCTAGGAAAGATAGTTTGTATGGGAAGAACTATATTAGGGAGAATAAGAGATTGAATAGTTGAGGAACCTATTTTGGGCTTCTTTTCCAGACTTGAAGTAAGACTTATTGATTTTCTTGAACTTTTCTTCTTGGCGGAGTGAGCTTGCAATGGAACTTTTGTTGAAAATTAAATACGAGTTCACTAATTCCTTTTGATTTATCCCCTATTGTGAATCTTTTCTCATCTAGTTTGAGATAAGTGATCAAATTTAATGTTATGGAACATCACCTCAAACAAATCATACAACAATTTATCCAAGTTTATGTATGGATACAAGTGCAACGACTCTCCTTGCAAGTTGTGCACAATATAATTCAAGATAACGACTCTTTCAATGTCAAATACTACATAAAACTTGTTCGATTATCCCATGTGTTGAATCAAAGGTTGGTTGTAATATCTTCTTAAGTTATTTCTTCAAAAGCAAGATTTGGTGGATAGAATGGAACTTGAGCTGATGGGATAGTCATAAGATTTAATAACAAAAGAAAATTTCAATTTTAAGCATTTTCTCAAAGACTTTGTGTAGAAAACTAAGCACTAGTATGCATTTCACAATCCCCACTAGAGTCACCAAAAACTGTTAGCACATAATTTTACACGCATGAGAAATGTGTCAACAATGTAAAGGGGACAAATTCCCTCCTCAATTATGGGTGAGGTTTCCCTTATTGAAAACAAAAATTTTATTTACAACTATACATTCAAAATAGTGTTTTTGGGGGAGTTTTGGGTTTTATGGAAGAAAATAAATAGATATGAAGAAAGAAAGAAAAGGTGTTGAATATAATGTAGGAAAGGATGAATGAGAGTGAGGAACGGTGCATGTAAGATTAAGAAAACATACATCATAAACTCATATACACCACACGAATAAACATAGTGAATGACAATTGAAATAAAACATCATATCCTTAGAGAGTGAGAGTTTTCACATTCATTAGACATAAGAATAAAAAATGCTTAAGAAAAGGAAACACATACAAGATACAAAGCTCTTCATAAATGCTCCTTTATTCCTCTTCAAACAAGAACACAAAGTTTCTTACTATCTCTCTACAAAACATTATTTTTCCTTTCTCTTCCAAAAGTCCCTTTACAAATGAGCTCTAACTAGCTTTTATAACCCAAAATTTGGTTATAAGGTAGTTAAGGTTTACATGACACCATTTTAGGGAACAATTAGGTTGCATTCTAATTTATATCTTTATTTTAATAAAGTAAAGTGAATTTATTAAAATAACACAATTTTATCACATAAGTGACCTAATTAAAACTATTTATTACAATAATAAAGTGGGTACATGTGGACCCCACTTGGACAATGACATGGAAAACTTTGATATCGACACATGGATTCACTATGACATTAGGATTAGTGCCTTACCCATTAGGCCAAGAGTCCGCCTATCTCACTCGTAGGAGAAATGAACTTATTAGTTACCAACGGAAACCAGAATAGAACATTCAAAATATTCTTTTGAGAAACCAGGATACAAAGATATATCCATTTTGAACTTTATGTGATTTTCACATGATTCCAACAACTTTGGCTCTTCAGGAAAGTTGTGAAGTGCAAGAGACAAGTTTTAAAGATGAATTGTATTTCCAAAATTTTATCAGGAACTTCATGGAATTTCACCATTCTCTCTTCCATATTAAAAAATAATTCTGGAGTTTGATGAGTTTATCAAATGAATCAGGGCCAAAACTTATTGAAGAAATATACTAATTTTTGATCAAATTTGAAAATTCCTTTTTTAGAAGATGCATTGAGATCATTTGACTATGCTCATTGATAAAATTGTAAGGGATATCCTTAATGAATTCTTTAATGACACACATGATTGTTTCTCCTTTATCTTTTATATCTTCAAATTGAGCTTGAACATCAATCAACACCATCTTCCTGTATTTAGAGAAGTTAAGCCATTCAATATGAAGACCACACTTATTTAATTGCATAATTCCCTCATTAACAAAGGATGAAAACCCATTTGTTTGAGTTATCGAATCTCTTGAGAAATGTTTTTGAGAGTGCTTGTTTTATCTCTTAGAGACTACTCACAATATAGGATAAAATCCATATAGGCATGGATATTATCATCTAATTTGATTTCTTCATCAATTACCTGAAAACCTTGTATTGACACATTATCAATCCACACTTTAGTTACTCTACCCATACTATTTATCTCTTTTGATAGTGCATGGGTCTCTTGATTCAACATTACCACTATGGAGGGATTTGAGCAGTGGAAGAGATGAGATTGATTAGATGTTGGATGTACACAACTAATTGTTAATTTTATTCTTTAATTTGAATAGTTTGAAGCTTGTATTTCTCCATCCACCATAGAACCATATCAACCGATTCACAAACATGAATGACAACTTCAATTAATTCATGCTTGTGAATGATAACCTAATCCAATACCACAAATTACAGGTGGTATTTTCAATTAATCCTTAAAAATCATTATGAGTTGATGAATGATAACTTGACTATGATATTCCAGAAACACATTCCTTTCCTTCTTCAATTTATTTTGGTTTCTCAAGTTTCTTTGTTGTTGAAGGTTTATCCCGAGATAACTTAGACCTCGTTATTTCTTACTAGCTTGGGTGTATGATGAAGCATATGTCATGCGGAGTGAGAAGATGAATGAGTGGATTATAAAATTCTCTTCTCGCTCTAAATGATTGGAGTTTGATCATTTTTGATTTTATATTTTCTATAATGAATTGAGCTAGAGCTTCTTCACACCAAGAAATACTTCTATTGAGCACTTGTTGGATTCTCTCATCAAGTGATGTGTCATCCTTTCTTGACCAATTGAAGTTAGAAAGAGGAGATGTTGTGGTAGAATCATATTTAGGACTAATCATATTCATACCATTATAAATGAATCCTTGAGGAAATTATTTTAATCAGAATGTGAAAATTTGATCTAAAGTCATCCTGGAGTAGTCACGACGTCAAACTTCAAATTCATTTGCATAACTAGCCCAAAAATGCTCTACTTTTGGATGATGTCTGTATTTAGGTCCTAGAACTATTTCTATAAATCCAAAGATATCAAACTCCCATATTCTTGTAAATAGATGCAAAATCATAGTGGTCATTTCTTTATCCATTGATTTAGTCATGCAAAAAGATGACACTTGTACACATCAATTGAAATTGGGAAACACGAACATGGACGATATTTCTCTCCCAAGAAGTGGTTTACTGATGCCAATTTTCATGAAAGTTCCATGAGATCCCATTTTTCACTTACGTATTTAGGAAGCTTATAAGGTACTCCATTAAATCCATTGACTCAAATGTATGAAAAAGTGGAAAATTGAATGAACCACGATCCCCATCATGAATTAATTTCCTTATCCTTCATGAGAATATCTCCTATGGTTTATATGTGACAATTTTGATAACATAAAAGAGAAAAGTGTCATTAACATGATGAAAATGGTGTGAACTTTATTTAAACTCCAATTGTGGATAATAGTGAAAAACACTATTTTTCCCAGGTGCCATGGTGCCTCTAGTTTCAAGACCAATAAAAATCCTTCTTTGTGCTATGACGTAGACTAGGTAAGAGGCCATGTAAAAATTACCAATCATATTTACTTTAACTAAATGCTTGGGTGAGGTATCACTGATGATGGTATCCCAGTCCATATGAAGCCTTTGATCCAAAATTACATAGATGAACTTATATATTGATGGTTGAAAGTAGAGTGCGGAGGGGATGTCAAATACTTTGCTCAATAAAGTGATCATGTCCCAAATCTCATCCTAAAACTCAATGTGGGGAAATTATTAAGAAGTAGGGTTGAATGTATTACTTTGTTGACTAACTTGATTCTTATTCATTACTTTATAACATTTACTAGGTCTTCATCCCAACGTTGTTGTGTAAAATATTTAGTAATTTCAACATTGTCTTCATATTATGGAATCCTAAGAAATTCTTCAATGTGATCAGGTGTAACCAATAAGATGGTCTCATTATTACAATTGAAAACTCCCCTTTCTTAGGATCATTGTGTTCAACGTAAGCGATGAAAAGTTGTGAACACCGAATGAAGATTGGAAACTCTACGGCTTACAGAAAGCCATTGCGGTATAGGCGTTATGAGAAAAATGTATGACCTTCATATTTTGTTGTCACAAAAATGACTCATATTAACATAAATCAAATTGGTGTCAATTATATGGTCATAATAAAAACTATCGTAAATAAGGAATGACAACTTGAAATTTGTACTTTAGTGTTGATTTAGTTGATGTCGACATCATTAAGCAGAAGTAAGAGAAAAGTAAATAAAACACAATTTTGCAATGTCGGGTCTCTCGTATCAAATCTCTTCGAAAAAAGACAAGAAAACAAGATTTTATTCAATTTATATCTTTTACAAATCTCATCTCATTTTTTAAAACAAGCAAAATGAAAATATTACAATTTAATTCCCGTAATTTGTTTAATTATTTTTCTTTCATGAGCTTAAGTTACAACCCTAACAATGTGCTTGAACCTTCCTTGTATTCACAAAGAATTTCCCATTTATACTTGTTAGTGTCTCGAGCACGAATAAGGATCCTTTTGTTTTCACACCAATTTTCGCAATCTCCTGTCAATGGATGGGTTTGAGTTTTTTTAAAACAAACTTGCTACTAGTCCGGATGTATTCTTTGAGTGCCAAAATAATTTCTTCCCTCGAGACATTGCGAAAATATTGCCACAATCTCCTGCACATAAAACAAATGATTTATTCTATTAAAATGCAGCCCTTATTTTCCTTCAATCCTCCATGTGGAAATTTAAATAATTGGGTGCCTATATTTTGACTAAGTATTGTGGAGTTCATTGTTCACTATGAAGTGATGAATTAAGTTCTAATTTCCATCCATCTTCTTAGTGGAAAGGTACAAAAGTTCGAGAAAGTTCATTTCCTCTCGATGTTAATTGAATTCATTATGTCCATGCCAAATCCATGATTTCGTTCAACTTTTCATAGGGGCACCACCTATGTTTCTCAACTAGTTAATGGGTTTGTATAACCTTTGTGCCCTCTTCTTTTCTCAGCTAGTTACTAGGTTTGCATAAGTATTGTGCACTTCAGAAATACATTTTTCATTTTTATGCTTGTGAAGTGTATCATTGATTTTTTAAAGTTTGGCATTATCATTGGTTGGCTTTAAAGATTCCATGAGATCATCCCATTAAATAGTATTAGAATATTTGAGATATTGGATGATGTGGCGAAGCTTGAGACACCTGTCAGTGAGGTGACCAATACATCGATGATAGTTATAGTAGGCATTAGCATTGAAATTATTACTTTCAGATTGATCGTATCAACCTCAAATAGTGGAGGAGAGACACAAGATTACACTCAAGTAATTATTTCAATACGTGTGGGGCACAAGGCAAGTGGTTAATTTTTAGCATATGGGTTGGAATATTAACTTAGTTGATTGAGTAATGACATTGACAATGTCCTTATAAGTAACCTTAACATAATTAGCCTTTCCTTTAAATGTGGATTTACTTGGAAACTTAGATTATATGTAGGAGTGGTAGTAATGTACTTGAGTTCATATGTAATAATTTATCTTGCTCTTTGAGTGTATGACATAGATGATCAAAGGATCAATTTTTTTCAAGTAGGACCGATTCTACAACAGATTAAGAATTATTCATGTGAATAAATCTTGCAATTCATTGTTAGCTAATATATTGCTCTTTTTAGTAAGCATGATCTTCTATCTTAAGACATAATCATTGATAGGCTCATTATATCCTTGTCACAATTTGGATAGTTGTGTATATAAAAATTTGTCCCCAATGTTAACAAAGCATTTTGCCAAAAATTATTTTCCAAAGTGGTAAAAGATCACACCTAATGTGTGGGGATATCTTAGAAAAATTGTAAGTAAAATACTTAAGACTCATAGGAAAGATCCTAGTGATAAATATGTCATGAGTGGAAAAATCAAAACAAGCCACATGGAAGGAGTGAAGTTGCTCAAAGGGATCTCCTTTGCCATCATAACTAGAGATTTTAGGGGCAACCAATGAGAAAAGCATAAGAAACCACATTGGGCATAAGAGGATTATGAAGTAGTTGAGTAAAATCCATATCATGAGTAGAAGTAGATGCATCTTGTTGTAATTATAAGATTTGAGATTGTAACATGTGAAAAAGGGTTTTAAGAGATTTTGTGTTAGATGAAGAGGTGTGAAAATTATTAAGATTGGATATAAGATGCATAGTAGAAATAGTGGATACAATAAGATGCATAGGAATAATTTTCATTGAAATGTTATGTGCCCCTAAGGAGGTAGGTGTCATAGATGTAGAAAAATTAGATGTTGGGAAAGTAGAAGAGGGTTGAGACTTCCCAAAAATGAAATCTTTCTAGATTTATGATTATGAGAAAGCTTATTAGCAAGAAGGATGTTGATAATATACTCAATGTGGCGGGGATTTTGATGAAGTTGTTCACATAAGTTAGATACAAGTTCAATTTGTTCATGATTCACAACAATATCATAATCATGGTTGTAATCATAAAAATGCTCACTATTAGTTTTGATTTCATGTAATGAGATCTCTTTGGCATGATCAAGAATAGTTGAATTGATAGAAATATGTAATAGGGAAGAATCCATGAGGCTACACCACTTATGAGTAGGAGGAGAGAGTTAAATATTCTTAATGGATTTATTGGTAAACTAAGTACTACGTTGGAAGGACATAGGAAGAAAGCATATGCACTTTGAATTAACATCCAAAATTAATTACCGATATAAAAAAACACATTAATACTTGTAGCTGATGTACTAAACATGATACAAACTTGAAACACAATGAGATGAGTTCATTTAGCTAATTATAGATCTTTATAAGAGGATTTGAGTGTATAGACTATTAGAACTAGAAGATCTAGGATTGATGATGCTTTGTTCCTAGAGCCGTGACTAGAAATTGACTTGGTTTGGAACCATACACTTATTATAGAGCCATACCATATGGTCTTGGACCTCCTTATATTTAAGTTATGAAAATTATTGAAATGATCACTTTCTTGGAACTTTGTTTCACTTTCAAACCCTAATTTGTAATCGTGTAACAAATCTCTTTGAACATCTTGAATGATGTACCAAATTCTAGCCATGGTTAGGAGAGCCTACAAATTTTTTTTTTAGTTGTGGGAACTCCCATGCATTACCAACATTGGCACTACTATGAAGAGGCCTCAAAATACACATCATTCCCCACCTAGCGTGTGATATTTAAATGGATGTAACTAGATTTGGCAACCCTTTTTGAATTTTTTTGAATTGAGTTGGCTCTTGCTAAAATACTTGGAGAAGGTATGTTTGAGTGCTTGTAGATGATATGAGATGACTCCTTAAATTGGTAAGAATCTTCAGACCTATAGTGATTGCTTCCTAATGACTGTAAATGTGATATTGTAAGATTTTAGGAGCATTGGTTGCCTTTTGAAAATGTTGGAAGTGAGGGTATCAATGTAGTTCATGTTGACCTTAAGCCTCAATAGTAGTGTGAGGGTTAAGAAGTTTTCCTTCTGTTAAGGATGTGCAAGGGAAAAGTAAACTAATCTAGTTAGTGAAAAAAATGATGTAAAATCAATTAAAAATATTTTATCCAAACATCAGTCTTTATTCATATCTCAAAATAGATTACATTAGTCTCATACACATATACAAAATATCTCTATTCTCTATATCTTATATATTTCTCTATTTTAGGCACACACGTACCTTATCTCTTGAGTCTACATCTATTTCTCCATGCTGAAACACAATATACATTTGATTAAGTACAATAAATATCTTTCCTATAAAATAATCAAAAACACTTCTTTTGGTCATGCCTCTCGTAGGCTTCTATCTTGTTCTATTTTTGTTTGCCTTTGATCCATGACTTTTTCTTATGTTCTGCGGCTTTATCCTGTGTAGCGCAGATTCTTATGTCCATCGTGGCTTTCCTCCTTTATCCACAATTTTTCTAATCTTCGGAGGATTCCCTATTTTGTTTTTGCGGTTTCTTCATTTGTGCGGATAATTGTTCCAAAACTTGATGAAGAACCCTATTAATATCATCCCCGTGACTTCAAACATTATCTCATCCTCAAGACAACTAAGAGATGAAGAACCCTATCTTCTTCCATGAATTTTTCACAAAATTGTTGATTTAATCTTAATACTACATAGGAATCAACCTCCAGAACTTAGACATCTAGAGTAAGGAAAAGGTTCCCTCACTCGACTCACCCGACTGGATTTATGGGACGTTAGCTTGAGGAAACACAATCATCAACCCCCAAAACTTAGATTTATGGCATAAGGAAAATTTCCCTCGCTCGATTCACCGGAATGGAATTATGGGATGCCTTGGTTTCCTTGCAAATGTTTCTCCTATTCTTCTTCATGGTGGAGTTTGGGGAATGTATTTTTGTAATATGCAAATTGATGTTCTTTTCAAATGCATACCATAAATCTAAATGGATGTTAATCTATTGTATCCATTCCCGAAGATGCGAGTTTTCATTTCTTCCATTTCCTTTTTCCTTATTTCTTCGTCCCATTTTTTATTTTTCTATTCATCCTCCTCTATTTTTCTCTCCTTTTTCTTTTTCACTTCCTTGTTTCTACCTCCTTAGTTTATTTTATATTTTGTTGTTATTTTATTTGTTCCTCTTTTGTTTCCTCTAGTTCTTACCTAGGTTTGTAGTGCTCCGTAGGTTTCTTGGATTCTTCTTCTTTTTCTTTCCTTGTTTTGGTAATAAGCCTAATTAATTCTTCTACTTCTTCAATGCAACTTTGGTCCTGGCAAAGTCTTCTTTTCTTTTGTTTTAACTCTGTTCTTTCTTGTTGAAGAGATAGTAGTTTATTTTCCTCTTCCATCTCTACTTGTTCTTGGATTTCTTTTACTAATTCAAGGGGGGGGAGGTGAATGATATCCCCTACTACCAAAGAAAATTTTTCCATGTAGTGAACTATAGCCTCTGCTATAGCCATATGTTCTATACATGTACTCACCTCATATTGTTGTGCCACCTGGGAAATGCCACATGTAGTTAAACATATCTTGTAGTATCCATAAGCAAGTTTGGATAGTTGTGATTCTTCCCAAGGTTTGGCTTCTCTAGAAAATTGTGGCCCTAATTCCTCCTATGGTCCTATTGGTGGTGAAGATGGGGGAGAGGGAGTGTATTATTCTTTTGATTCGAAACTTGTGCTGCTTCCTATGACTCTTCTTATTCTTTTTCACTAATTTATGTTTCTTTCATTATTTTATTTGAGGTCATTGTCTTCTATCTTTTTGTGGTTGGGACTGAAGAGATTTTCCCTTTATTTTCTCATCATTTGTATGTTGTGGGTCCTACATTGCTAGATTATTATTTTCTTGTTTTGGTTTTTCCATATTGTTTCAGATACTTTTTCCTATATTCCTGCCAAGTTTCTTCAATTATGTCATTAATGTTTAGAGGCGCTAGTTTCAGGGTCTGCAGCGAAGATTTGTTATTGGTTGTACAAATGTGGCTACCAATTCATTTGAGGCTTCATATGGTAGTGGAGGTATATGTGTTGTCCATGGAATAAAGGGTCTGAGAAAGGTATCATCTATGTCAATGATGAAGATAACTTCATTTTCATATTTTGCCACAATTTGTTTAGATACCCTAGTTGTGTTTGCTACTAGCTTCTTGATCTTGTTTGTCCAACATATCAAAGATGTAATTTGGACAACCCCATCCAATGTGTTCATATGTTCCCAATTTTTTTCAACAATAGGTGTATATACCCTCCATTAAACCGGTTACGATTTGGCCGAGGGTTTTAGTTACGTACATGGTCAAATACAAGAACAAACATCCATAACAAAAGGTATGTTTCCCTCCTTGATTTTCCTAGTATTCTCATGAAATTCAGAGGCCAATAGTTTAGAAAGATTATATTATGAGTGTGAATTTACCATATCTAGGGAAATCTGAGCACTAAGTCCATGAGCTCCATCTTCACGATTTGTATGATAAATTTTTAGACAAATGGCCTTGGCAAAAGATACCCGAGTGTATGCTTTTTGATATATGAAACTCATACTCCTCACTTGGTTTTGGTTAATCCCATTACTCATGATGTATCTTTCATGGTAGTATTCTTCTTTATGATAGCTGAACGTCCTATTGCCCATAACCCTATAACCCTAGCAATGAATTTTGTGTTAATTAGATAAGGTTGATCCAAGTATAACATTTGGTTATGTAGCTAGCTAAGGAGAACCCTAATTACATTATCGGCTCGAGGAAAGTAAGGGATACGACTTCATGTGTCTATCTTCAGTTCTCTTATGACATTTGTAGTTTGCTTGTATTCTAATTCTTTGGTAGTAGGGTTCTCTTGAAGTAGTAGTTGTCTATCGAATTCTAGCCGTGTGTGATCATACTCTGTAATTTGGGAGTGAATGTATTTTTGTATGTCATGTGTATGTGTAAGCTTGAACGGAATGTGTGAAAATGCCCCATTGGATCATGATAAGTAGATTTGATGGAGTGTTTTTGGTACTTAGGCTTTGGGAGATCTTCTTGTGTAAGAACAATTGGGGTATCCATCTTTCATGATTCTTATTTTTCGTGCCCTATTATGGGTTGGATGAATTTACTAAGTGTAAAAAAGCACGCTGAAGAATGAGGTGCATGAATGAACACATGGTTCAAAAAAAAGTGGCATGGGAGGATCACACCCGAGAAGGAAAAGTGTTAGGACTTAGCCGATTTTGCATGATACGGGCTAAAATCGGGAAAAGTGTTGGAGTGCAGCCCAAGTAAAGGTAAACACAAGAAGACTTCAGTCATAAAAAGAGCTATTTTAGGACTAAAGAGAGGATAAAAGGTCATGCATAGTTCAATATAATAATGGGATTAATCTATTATTAGAATCAATAGGAAAGCATACACTACTTTATTTATGTACGTCTGGATATTTTGAGCATGTAGTCTATTTTTGAGATGCATGGGTGGTGAAGGGAAAGCCCCTACCCCTATATATATGTATTGCTTTACATTTTTCTTTACACCATGTATGAACCCGTGATGTAATAGAGTTATGATGCTTTGATGTTATGCGTGCATGAATCTCTCGTAGTTATTATTATGTCTTCAAATTTTGCTATGTAATTATTTTGGTTATTAATGGATCATTGTGGATGGATTCTGGTAATTGATGTATCTAAATATGGTGATCACATAGTGCAATTGATCTTAGTAATGGTTTGATATGTTATGTTTCCTTATTACATGTGTTTCCTTATGATATTTGTAATGATCTACATCTGAATGTATGCTTGATAATGGTAATCATGAACATACATGTTAACATATTATCAAGCTAGTAATAAAGAGGGAACCTGGTAGGCTTCACATGCTTTGGGTGAGCATTCAAATATGTTTGAATGAAGTGCTAGTGTGCCTAGACATTGGGTATAGAAAACAAAGGCTAAATTTTGGTTCCATTTTTGGGAGCTCTTTTCAAACTATCTTCTACGATGTTGCATGCAGATGACACATCGATTGAATCTGGAGAGCATTAAAGGTTGGATAGATGACATAGAAGACAAATTTGCATAGAAGTAAAACACTAGATCTGATTTTAATACATACAAATGGGTGGAAAAAAATCTATATGGAGACGTTCTTAAATTCATTTTCAGTAGAATTGTATGAGTGGATGTCAGCATATGCGATAGGGAAGTGTTGTAGTTATAGGCCAAATATTTTCACGCAGAAAGATTACCAGACTCTTTCTGATGTTTATGTGGAGTGGAATGATTTGAAAATAATCAAGTTTTTATCTACCTAATCTCGGACCCTTGTAGGCTTTAATTATTGCCAACAATTTTCTCCTTTTAAGTAATCAATTTAAAAATTAATGCAAGACAATAAAGACAATTGACAAAAATTGATTACGGAATTTCACTTGCCTATAGCGCCCAGGTTCTTTGAAGAATTTCCGATGATCAGTTGAATCATTCTTCACCTTCTTGATGCACAATCTCCTTTAGCTTTGATCGGCCTTCCCGATGCTATCAATGCACCCTCCAACACTCTAGTCAACAATCCAGGCTTTGCAAGTGATTAATGTGGCTCAATGGGCCTATTGGGTAGTTTACATTTTACTCCCAATCACAAATATTCCATCTACTATTGCCTAAAATAATAGGCCAATAAACAATATTTGTCTATAGTAATTTTAGGAATTTAATATAGTTTACAAAACTATATTAAAATTTCCCTATTACTAATTCTCCACATCCCACAATTAAGCTTAAAAATAATAAGCTTCTCGGGCTAATGTGTGTCCGCCTTTCCGAGCTCTAGGAATGAGCTTCTCAGTTGTGCTTGGTGTCCATTACATAGAAATGGGTTCCTTATTTATACTAAAATAGGACCCTTAAAATAATGTATTAACAATTATCTAAGGATAATAATAGCCTAAACCCCATATCAAAATAAATTGGATAATTTCCTATAGTGGGGCAGTTGCTTACATTATTTAAAAAGGGTAAAATCCCAAATTAAGCATATAAGGTGAAGTGGGTTATCCCACATTTGGTGGAGGATATTGTTTTAGGCTTTATTAAATCCTTTCCATGCATGTTTTAAAGTGGTCAAAGGACCACTTGAGGCATAACCGCCCCCACCTCCTTCTCACGTGGATCTCCACGCATGGCATTTGCATGCCCCCTACCACCGCTTCATCTCCTTCACCACGTGGACTTGGCAAATAGATATGGGGTTGGCGGCTTATGTGGGTAAGTGGAGGTTTATGTGGGCTGACCACTTTGCATTAATACATGGTTTCAAAATAAAACCTGCCCACTTAGACATGTGGCATGTAAATTGGTTTGTAAGTGGACTTACCTAGTTAATATAAATTCGACCCATACAATGTGGTATAGAAAATAATTAACTCAGTCAATAACATATAGTCCACTTGTCGTCTCTTGATAGGAAAATTGAGTGAATTTGATTTGTGGTGGCTTGTGGACCCACCACGTTGGTGATAATACCATAGTCCACACACGGTAGTCGGGATCCCCTCCATAACAAAAGTTGAGCCTCTTGTTCCAACGAGCTATCTTTTTATGACCGTCAAAGACCGGAGATTGAAAACCAACAAACGACTCCCTTCACATTTTTACCACGTGTCACAAAGTGCCATTGGTCCAATATTGACATATTGACCAAAGTTGACTTTCTTGTTGACTGAATTTGACCAGACATAACTAGAGCTCCCGATGTCCATTTGTCGCGTTCTCACAGTCATTAAAAAGATCTTGAAACAATCTTCTACATTGACACCATTTAGGGATGTTTAGGGAACTTCAAAAATGATCCCCTGATCACACCTCCCCACTGAGAAAGGATTTTTGTCCCAAAAAGCTTATATTGGAACATTTTGCCATCCCGTCCCGAACTGGAAAATCTACGCCACCTTGAAAGTTCTCATTTGTAGTAGACACTGGGTCTCTTCCTCTCGCAACCTCCTCATTTCAACAACTTGGTTTCTATCTTGGGACCTATGGGTTATGGACTCACGACGCTTCGCTATGCCACTCGATATTTGAAGAAGACCTCCATGCCTCCGTTGTATGGTGCTAAGTTTCTGAATGAAACCTCAATGCTCCTATTGTGTGGTGCTAAGCTTCCAGATATATGACAACAAGGATCTTCTTTTACCCTATAACACAACTCCTATCTCCAAGTTGATTCTATAGAATCCAAACTGGTTTGAAGGAACTCCATATTACTTAGAGCTTGATCCAATGTCATTGATGGACAATGACTTTTCCCTTTTCAGACCTCAACGCCTCTGTTGTGCAATGTTAAGTCTTTTAAGAGACTTCAACACCTCCACCTGTGGCAAATTTCTCTGCAGACATGCAATGACTCTGTTGTGTAGTGCTAAGTCCCTTTCAGACCTCAATGCCTTTGCTACACGATTCTAAGTCTGATGATCAACTACCATTCAAATGTGTGGTCATAATTCCTTGACTCCGAATGACGTTCCGAGCTAATCTTTTGAGATCTCCTTTTGTCGACAAATTATATCAGGTACCATTCTATTAGATTCCCATAACGGATTCTCCACAGAACAAAATTCTGACCCGATGTCCATACTAATGGTGATTCAACTACCATTCTGTCTTGCAGATCCACAATGCCTCTACACGAATGAAGTTCCGAGTGATTCGCGAACTCTATTGTCTACATAAATGGAAGATCAATCTCCAAGCTTTATATGAGTCAAATCATGTATCCAAGTTGTAACAGGTACTCACAAGCTGATTATGAGATAGGTTTGGAGAATTAATCAAATTTTATAAGTAAGAAAATCCATTGAGTATGGTAAACCTTTCTCTCAGCATTTTCTCACAAAATCTGATCTCCAAGATACTGCATACTATTCATCAATTTGAATTATGCAATATATAATTGAAAAATTGTTGACTTACCCATTTTAAAGGAATTTCACTTTCATGTATTACGGTCCGGGTTGAATTGTCAATTGGTGGTGGAGTAGAAAATTCCCTTGCCTTTGCAATAGGCCTCCATTCCATCTTTGTCTTGCCATTATCTTGATGGTGAGATGGATGTAGTTTCCAGCAATTGTCCACCCAGTACCCATTCCTTTGGAAATGAGCACACAAATTCCTCTTAATCTCCTTCTTCTGGGATGAGGAACTCTTTCTGCCATTTCTCAACTCTACATGATGAGATTGGTCTTTCTGATTTGTGATGTTCCTAATGAATGACATCAAATTCTTCATTAGTGTCCTTCTCTTCCAGCATCAGGCCACATAATGATTATGCAATCCACAAAAAGTACATGGAAAGGAATTCCACATCTTGAAAATCATAACCATACTTCTTAAGCTGAAAAAGTGGATCAGAAGTTTTATTGTGCTTATGATTATGGTAAGAAACTGGAGGTGGAATCTCATTACCTCTTCGCTGATTTCTCTTACCACATCCTGCCAGGTGACGACGAAGCACACCTTTCCTGCTTATAATCTTCTTGTAGGACTAGTGGGGTATTCTCTTTGCTTTGGAAGCTTGTCTCCCATCAACATTCTTGGAGCATTCTCCAATATCCATTCCCGCACTAGAAAACCCAAACTTGCAAAACAAGGATGATCCTTGACCTGTATTGGGTTAGCAATACCTTGGCCATTTTTACCAAGGCCTCTTCCATCAAATCCCATTTTATCTAGTAACTTGGATCCAATGCCTCTAGTATGCTTTTCAAACAAACCAAAGACTTCATTACCTAAATCAAACTAAATGGGAGGAAGAAGAAGATTCCAGTGGTGAACAAATTACAATGCAGTCATCTGCCATGGTCACTGCATCTGAAGTTGAAGGTATTTCCTTCTTTGATCACCACACTACAACCTTGCCAAGAGCTCATCCTTGGTTTACAATTCTGATTTCAAGTGAGTATTCTCCTCTTCCAAGGAGTAATAAATTGATCGCAGGAGAGAGTTCTCTTCCTAGATCTGGTGATTATAAGCTTGAACCTCATTGAGCTTCACTGTTTAGACATCTTGCCCATAGTGCACTTGACAAATTGAACCAACTACACCAATCTTGAAGCAATCACTCGTTAATCGATTTATTGAAGCAAAAATGGAGTTGAACTAGCTCTGATACCAACTTGATCCGAAAATAATCAAGTTTTTATCTACCTGATCTCAGACCCCTATATGATTTAATTATTGCCGACAATTTGCTCTTTTTAAGTAATCAATTTAAAAATTAATGCAAGACAAAGACAATTGCACAAAAATTGATTACGGAGTTCGGCAATTGCCTACGTCTCGTGTTCTTTCAAACCTGTTCCACTAGTCAAAACTTGTAAGTTACAATAGTACTTTCACAAGAAAACCTAATGGAATTTCACTTTCCTATCAATGCTCCAATTCTTGAAGAATTTCTGATGATCAATTGAATCATTCTTCACCTTCCTGATGCATAATCTCCTTTGGCTTTGATTGGCCTTCCCGACGCTATCAATGTGCCCTCCAACACTTCAGTCGACAATCCAAGCTTTGTAAGTGATTAATGTGGCTCAATGGGCCTATTAGGTAGTTTAAATTTTACTCCCAATCACAAATATTCCATCTACTATTGCCTAAAATAATAGGCCAATAAACAATATTTGTCTATAGTAATTTTAGGAATTTAATATAGTTTACAAAACTATATTAAAATTTCCCTATTACTAATTCTCCACATCCCACAATTAAGCTTAACAAAATAATAAGCTTCTCGGGCTAATGTGTGTCCGCTTTTCCGAGCTCTAGGAATGAGCTTCTCAGTTGTGCAGTGTCCATTACATAGAAATGGGTTCCCTATTTATACTAAAATAGGGTCCTTAAAATAATGTATTAACAATTATCTAAGGCTAACAATAACCTAAACCCGTAGCAAAATAAATGGGATAATTTCCTATAGTGGGCATTACATTATTTAAAGGGGTAAAATCCCAAATTGACCAGATAAGGTGAAGTGGGTTATCCCACATTTGGTGGAGGATATTGTTTTAGGCTTTATTAAATCCTTTCTAGGCATGTTTTAAAGTGGTCAAAGGACCACTTGAGGCTAACCGCCCCCACCTCCTTCTCACGTGGACTTAGCAAATAGATATGGGGTTAGCGGCTTATGTGGGTAAGTGGAGGTTTATGTGGACTGACCACTTCACATTAATACATGGTTTCAAAATAAAACTCGCCCACTTAGACATGTGGCATGTAAATTGGTTTGTAAGTGGACTTACCTAGTTAATATAAATTTGACCCATACAATGTGGTATAGAAAATAATTAACTCAGTCAATAGCATATAGTCCACTTGTTATCTCTTGATAGGAAAATCGAGCGAATTCGATTTGTGGTGGCAAGCCATGTGGTGGCTTGTGGACCCACCATGTCGGCGATAATACCATAGTCCACACGGTGGTCGGGCTCCCCTCCGTAACAAAAGTTGAGCCTCTTGTTCCAATGAGCTATCTTTTTACGACCGTCGAAGACCGGAGATCGAAAACCAAAAATGACTCCCTTTACATTTTCGCCACGTGTCACAGTGCCATTGGTCCAATATTGACATGTTGACCAGAGTTGACTTTCTCGTTGATTGAACTTTTACTGACATAACTAGAGCTCCCGATGTCCGTTTGTCACGTTCTCACAGTCATTAGAAATCTCTCAAAATGATCTTTTCGTGACCTTTGTTACCATTTATGGATTTTTAGGAAACTTCAAAAATGATCCCTTGATCATGGACAAGAGATGTAGATTATTGGTGGGCTAGAGTATTGCAATTTTATATTTTTGAGTATGCCATTTCTACATATATGTGTCCTGAAGAAGTTTGAGTTCCATTTTGCATGAACCACGAGGATATTACCTATGAACTATACCTTTATCGATCAAGATCTTGATGATAGAGATGGATTTAGAGTGCCTCCTTTGGCTAACTAACCTCCCATTGCGCGTAAGGGCAGGAGTAGGTGTGGTGAATATGGAAGACCTAAAGAACAACAATGGAAAGAGAGGAAAGACAGATAATATATAATGAAGCACAAGAGAGGGAAATTATGAAACAAAGGGAGATTGAGGAGTCAATGGAATTTAGGAGAGAGATGGCTTCAAATGACTTAGAGATCTCGTGGAAGATAAAGAGCCGCAACATTTGGTTCTCTCGACATCGGGAAAGTGAACAGAGAGTCCCCTCCGACTTGGATGAGAGCGCATAAGAGGAGAAAATGAGCACCACAGCATGCATATGATCCCACCTAGCCACCCAACCCTTGTGCTTGGTGTCTCACATCCAGTAGTCACTGAGAAACAAGCTAGTATGAATAAAGAAGCAAAGACAAGTAGATATCAGTTTGTGTTGAATTCAGGAGATAAAGTTAATAGTGTGCCCATGTCAACACAGTCATCATAATTGTTTGTAGGACCAATTGGAAAAATATTTTATAAAGATGTCATCGGGACAAAGTGTGGGCACACGTAATATTGTGAATATGTCCGGAAGTACTAAAAATTCAAAGACCATGGGAGTTCGGCTTTAGCACTTTAGTTGGGACACAAGGAACTACATCTACCTTGGTCTAGTGCCCGCTATAAGAGGATCAAGATAAAAGCAGACCGTAGTAGTTCGGGGTGGAGAAAATATTGGTGGAGGTTCTAGTTATGGATTTGGAGGACAAGGTGACATTACTAGAACCCCCACATCAACCTCAAGAAGTGTATTATAAGATGTCCCTCTACTCACTAGAATATAGTAGAATTGAATATGTAGTACAACATGTGCACAAGTGTGAGATCCTATAACACGCTAAAGGAATTGTTAGATTTGAAACTTTCACCCATCTCAGATCGAGTTAAACCTGAGTTTTTGAGGCAAAAATGGGAGTATCTCCAAGTTGTGGGACCTTGCGCACTTGAGACAGACCTCCGGAGAAGGCCAGTTGCTCTACCTATTTCTACCACCACTGCTACTCCTAATGCTAAAATGGGAATCCTAAGCTAAACATGCCAATGGACCAGGTATAGAAGGATATGCAGAGAGGGAAAACTAAAATAAAGAGGCGATAACACCAGAAAGGGGGGGATGATTACAACCAACCTTGAGAAAAAATGAAGAAAATATAGACAAGAGAGGGTAGACACACATACCACATTCTAAAACGCAATTAAACATTCATTCTCATAGGATAAAATGAAAAGAGGACTGTAAGGGAGGTGAGCATGCACAACAAGTTACCAATGTGAAAATAAAGGCAAGAAGATGAAATAAAACGAGTTAGGATAGAGAGTAGCCACAAAACAACTTTTATTGCTTCCAAAAATGCACAATCGGTTGCAATGGTAAAAGAGGTGGGTATCCACATGCAGAGAACTAGATCTAAAGGTCTACCACTCAAAATGCAAGGCAATGCCTCTACGAAGTGAAAGTATCGAAACCTTTACAATGAGAAATGCTCTTACATTTATAGATGAATCAAAGAGAGAAGAGGAGGAGAAGGAGGGAAAATCTGATTTGAAAACTCAACCACCAATAAAAAGCAATGAATGCCTGCAAATATGTCAAATGCACTTCCCCATGTCTGTTTGGCATGTAGGAGAAGGAAAGAGGTGAGATATAAATCAAATATAGTGGTTGGAGTAATTATATCTTGCATTAATAGTGTGAGGGATGTTTTCCAACTTCTCACCTACCTAATCCCACCGAAATTTAAATTTGAATGATTTGGAGTGTAGCTCATGTCATCATCCATCTTGTCATTTTATGCCATGTGCCATGCCTTGGTTGGTTGTAAGGATTTGACAACCCATTGGCATGCTTTGATATGTTGCATGTGATACACTCAATGTCTAAAATATGCCACATAGCATATAGATTTGTTTAGAAGAAGGTGCAAAATCATGCACGGAGGGAAGAAGTGCAAAAGAATAAGTCAAGGAGAGGGGCACAAAAGCAATGCATACAAAGTAGAAATGGGAAGAATATTTTCCAGAGGCAAGTATGGAAAAAGGGAAATATGATCATAAGGTAATGCACATCAACAATAAGGTGAGTGTGCTAGGATGCCATGAACCTTACTAATTTGGGAAGTAAGTTCATGGTACGCATGGAGGATGCATGAACTTACAGAAGGAAGATGAGTGTGTGGGGGTGCACACAAGAGAAATGGGAGAAAATAGAGGAAGGGGAAGAAGGAAAGTGGATGATGTGAAACCAATGGAGAGTGTGAGAGAGAGTACGAGGAACTACAACCAAGAACTATATCAAGGAAGCAATCAGAGGGCACACAACCCACAACGTTGATTTTTAGATTCAGAATATGAATGTAAGTTGTCAAAATAATTAGGAGAGTTATATTAGAAAATAGTTTGGTGATGTTTGGGGCCATCTGTTGCTCGATGAAGGAGATCAATAGCCTGGAGTATCTATTGGGCATGGAGTCTCCTTAGAAACATGAAATTATGAGTTTGTAATTTTAAAGAACCACCCTTTGAAGTCACTTGAAGAATTTTTGAACTTTTTTAAACCCTACAAAAATAGTGAAACTGGCTGGAAGATAAATGACATCCTGGAAGCGAAAGAAGAGCACATACATGGAGAACGTGAGAAGAAAGAACTATATACAAAAAATAGTGTATGCGTAGTGTAATTGGAGGAGTTAAATCTATTCTAATATATATACAATGATGCAACATACTTAATGGAAGGGTTTAAGATAAATCCCATTGGATCGGGATTATATAGCATGCCTCCATTAAGATGAGACAAACTGAAAGAGTTATCCTCCTTACATGAAATGATGATATATGGGAAACTTGAAAGTGCATAAAACTTTGAATGACACCTGGTTTGACTCTGTCAACATCCCACTTTAAGACTAAGTTCACACCTTGAAAGCTTGAGGCCTAGCCTTACTATAAAACCACTTCTTTGTTGATTGTTGATGTTGTTATAGATTGATTATGGAAGAGTTCCTTATTTATTTAAGTTCAACTAGCTCTTCCATTCCGATTTCTCTCTAATATGCGCCCTCAAATTCTATTTCTTGGGCAAGCTCTAATGAAGTCAATTCAAGAGATAAAGTAAGTCGAGCTTCCTTTCCATAAACAACCTTATATAGTGAATTATCTATTTCCTTTTTCACAATGATTATATCTTCCTAGACTATGTGCATGACCTTTGTGTTCCATCGCCCGGTGATATTCATTGTCCGCTTCATGATTCTAATCAAGTTCTTGTTTGTTGAATGCCAAGCTATTTCCTTACGTGTAATAGTTAGAAGATGTTTTCAAGTAGATTCCAAGGCTTAACACCCAATGAGAAAATTTTATACTAAGGAAGGATTTTGCATTATTATAAATAATGGTTTGAGGAACACCAAACCTTGTTACAACACCCTCGAGAAAGTGAAAGATGAATAAATCGGTTGATTCCTTGAGTGCGATAGCTTCTGTCCATCTGGGTGAAGTAATGTTGTAGCCTCCAACACCCTTTTGTGGCGGTGCTCGAAGGAGGATTGATCATGCCAATGAAGTCAAGATCCCATTTCACAAAAGGCTGATCCGCTTGGATTGGTTGGAGGGGAAAAACTACAAATTTCTTCTTTCCTGCAAAGATAGTGCATTCTTTGCATTTTATGATCCAATTATGTGCGTCTGTGAACATGGTAGGCTAAAAGTATCCTTCCTTGATGATATTCATCAGTTTCACCTTGGTAGAGAAGTTTCCACTAGAAAATCCATCATGAAATTTTGCTAACACTTTTTCAATCTGCGCGCCATCAATACACTTCAACAACACACCATCAATGTTACTTTTGAAGAAAGTGCCATCAATCAATGCATACATAATAGATTGCAACCTCATATGTCACCTCTTTGACTTGTTTAGATAAGGAGGGTATGTGCCTGAAGAAAGTAATGTTACCATTTCTTGCATCCAATTACACGCACTAATATCTACATTCCTGCTCTGAGTTCCATGCACGAGATATCTTCATCAAAAATAATAAAGTCTTAGGTTCATTTTGCACGTCCTCGGTGATATGCTTATAGAGTGCACCGCCTCTAACCAACTTTGTGGCTTTGATAGTCACATCATACTCTTGAACTTTGGTCACCAACCTTGCTCTCTTTTTGCTGATTTCTGCTCCCATAATGAAGTCTCTCACACTTTAGTGTGAGACTAACACCTTGATATGGTTCGTGGTGAGCATGCTTTTGAACTTCTTCATTGTATGCACAATGGTGAAGACTTGTTTCTCTATGTGATTGTATTTTAACTCGCAATCCTTCGTTGTTTGAAAAAGAAATACACTGGCTTCTCCAGTCCTTGTTCATTTTCTCATGTCAAGAAAATAACAACATTCACATCAACGTCATAAGCATAGAGGATGGAATCCTTGGAATAATTCACATTGATGAGTATTGACACACAAAATTTCTCGCTTGATTTTTTCAAAGATCTCTTTTCCTTCTTCTCGTCTATCCAAGACCGCATCCTTCTTGAGCATGAGGGTGGTGGGCCTTACCAGTCCTACAAAGTTAGGAATGAAGCACCTAACAAAGTTTATTTTTCCTAGGAAGGACTGCAAGTATTTCTTGTGCGTTAGCATGGAGAGAGCAAGGATAACAAAAACAAAATCAGGATCAATAGAAATACCATCCTTAAAGACCACATGACCTAAAATATTTCCCTATACCACAACAAAGTTGTACTTCTTGTGGTTAAGGGACACCCCAAATTCTCTCCATTATTTAAAGACTTTCTCAAGGTGTGCCATGTGATCTGTGCTATGCTTTGAGAAGAAAGTTATGCCATATAGGTAAACCAAGATGAACTCATTAATATAACCTTGGAAGGTAATGTCCATGGTACATTGAAAATTTGGGACCACATTTGACAGACCAAAGGGCATCTTCTGATATGCATATGCTCCCCATTTGGTTATAAACACTATTTTAAATTGATCCTATTTCTTGACTAGAATATGATTGAAGCTCGAATATCCATTCATCATGGAGAATCTTTGTGCGCTAGTCACAGTCTATAAAATCTACTCCATAGAAGTCAAAGGATAATGATCCTTCAAGGATGCCTTATTCAAATATCTAAAATCGACGTAGAGTCTAATTTCGTAGTTATTCTTGTGTCATTTGGAACAAGATTCAAGACCCACATAGAGTATTTGATGGGAAAAATAATCTTTGCCTCAATGAATTTAGACGACTCTTTACTCATGAGGGACTCTATCCTTGGATCAAATGGTCTTTGATTTTGTCTAATGGGCTTGATACTAAGATCAAGGTCAATGGAGTGTTGAGAAACACTTGGATCAAATCCTTTGAGGTCTTCATATTCCCATGAGAAGATATCACTGTATTTTTGAAATAGACAAATGAAGGTTTTTTTTTTTCATTATGCACAAAAGTTTTACTCAAAAACAACTCCTTGCCGCTCACAATAGTGATTAGGAGTAGTATTCTTAAGTCACACGCATATATTTTTCTTCACCCTTGAACTAATCTCAGGTATAAACATTTTCTCTAAGGTGACTAACCCTTTAGGAAACTTATTTTTCTTAAATTTAATCACTTAGTCACCATAGCTATCATGCAAGTCAGCTTGCATGCTTAAGGAGAAATCAGCTTCATTCTCGGATAAACTGGATGATTTTGCGTCGATGTAAAACACTTGTAGGTTGGTATTTTTGTCTAGGATAGATAGTCGATCACCATTTTGACATGTTTCGCATTAACTTTCACAAGATCCTCGGTAGGGAAGCTGCGAACCAAACAAGACCATATGATCTGCTTCTTTATTCATTTTTCTTGGTATTACCTACAGATTCAAAGCATCAAAGCTCTCAAGGAGGTCCCAAACTCTATGCTTATAATCTTTGAGGAGAATATTCTTTGCAGCATACTTTTTTATGACATGGTGGATGATCATTTCGTGTCCCCAAATATCTCGCAACACCTTAATTTGTCTCTTTTCAGTAATGAGGAGGCCATGCACCAATGCTTCATATTTTGCTACATTGTTGGAGTATGTAAACTGTAACTAGTGCGTAAAGAATAATTTCTTAATCTTGGGAGAAATGAGAACAACACTTGCACCCTCATAATTTCTCGCTTGATCCGTCAAAATACAACATCCACAAACTAAAATTTTCTTTATTTTGTTTGAGCACACACTTCGCAACACATCTTCTTCTTCAAGGATGTAATAAGTTCCAAGTCCATTTTCAAAGGCTTCAAGCTCTTCAAAATATGGATAAAATTTGTGGTGCCTTTCTACCCACTCATCTAGCAATAAATTAGGTAAAGGAGGAATAGGCAGCTCTTTTGAAACTTGTTCTTGGCCTTCTTGGATTAGGCAATTAGCTTGGAGAGGGGATGTGTCATATGAATCAACATGATAGGAGAATATTGGCTTGAATTGTATGGTAAACCGGGTATCATACCTTATCTTTAGTAACATATGGGACCAATCAGAAGACAAGTAAGCACCAAATTTGGCATTGAAATATCTTGATAGAAACACAACAAACAAAGGAGGTAGGTCAATGATTGACATGTCTTAAGTTATTGTGAGGCTTGGACATGCATGGAGGGTTAAATCAAGACCCTTGATGACTCCTAAAGTGGTGACAATTGAGCCATCAAGTTGCAGGACTCCTTTGGATAAAGGGTTGTACTTAAGACCTAGGACATCAACAATTTTCTTAGGCATGACAGAAGTACTAACACCTGAGTCAATCATACAATTGTGGAAAAGGTGTTTTCCTATGATCAAAGACATATAAAAGGGTGGGGTTTTGACAACCTTACTTACTTGTTTCTCCTCTGCTTGATAGATATTGATAGCATCATGGGGTTTTAGATGACTTGATCAATGCACAAGAGCTGCGCTAGAGCTTCATGCAACAAGTCGTCATTGAGATGGAATGGCCAAGGCATCCCACATTATGACATTTACATTTGTATTCTTCATTTGGTCCATAATGTTGAATGGAAGGCCCATTGACTTGTGCATTTGAGGCACATCAACATATTTTATTGATTGTTCAAAAGCAGAGGCAAAAGCCTTAGTTGATGCAGATGCTTGACCTACCAAAGGAGGGGCACATGATGCTTGTGTTGGGGAGTTGCGTTGAACCTCATGTGTAGGAACTTGTGTGCCATTATTGTTGGATGCCTTAGCTATATATCTTTTCTTTTGAGGATTGACACGTTCGTAGGAATTGAAGGTTGTGCACCCGACTCAAGCATTATTTTCTTATACCTTGTGTTGTCAACAACCTAGGTGCTGCATATCTATTTGTGTCATCTAGAGCTTGATTAATTGCACAAAAGTCTTCAAAGCGCTAAATAACATAAGGTTGGCCTCAAGAGGATATTTTGATTTTTATTTATTTTCAAGCTTGTTTGCACTTGTGGAAGGTTCATAGTTAGCAAAAAAATGAATCACATAAGCTTGTACATGCGTAACATTGGCGCAATGATTCGATTATGAGGCATAATGTAAGGAAAGCACCATTTTAACTCTTGCGCCATATTTTTTTGTCTTTGGGACAAGTGCTAGGCTTAGGCTTGACCTGGGTGATGCAAGATCTTTGCACAAGAGGAATCACTTGCAAGGAAGATGCACATTGACATGTCATCTGTCATTTTTTCGATTCTACCCATATATTTTATTTTCATATTGATTTCTAAAGGGTTGATGACTTTGGTTATATCCTTGATTAGAACTATTTTTGAAGACTTGCACCTACTTATTTTTTAATGATATGACTTTATTGGACAAGTTTCTAATCATGGATTTCATTTCTTCGTCCTCCTTGTGTTGTATGGGAGAGTAAGATGTGGATGCACTGGGTTGAGTGCTATGCTCCGAACAAGAGAAATAGAAGGCTAGGCCACATGAGGTATTTATGGGAATAAGGGCATGAGAGGCACGGGAGCTAACTTCCATGCTTGAATGAGACCATTTTTGCCCTTATTGCAACATTGTAAGCACCAGAAAGGTTCTACCTCCCATGGATTGAATCATGACTAAGATGTCACTATTCAAAGCCCTTAGATAATACAGAAAGCATGTTGGGTGTATGCCTTACCACTTGAGGGATTTTGTCCCAAGTCTTCTGAAACTTGATATTAAAATCATTCATCTGCTCATTGGGAACCCTCTTTGTTGCTATCGGTTGCTTTATCAAGGAAAGGTTATCTATCGTATCTTCAAAATAGTTGCAAAGGGTTGTTCCAAGCTCATCCTAGTTAGCAATAGATGGGGTCTCAAGATTCTATACCACTTTGAAGTGCTTTGCCTTTGAGTGAATATGTGAGAAACCTAACTGCTACATCATCATGTGTGATCAAATAGACAAAGCACACATTGGCTACATCTTGGATATGCTCAACAGGGGTGACTTGATTCTCATCGGTGAAGTATGGAATACTCTTGAGCGTGGTTGTTGGCATATTGTGTTGCACATTGAGAACAAGAGGACTTTCACTAGTGAAGTTGGAAAAGTTCTTAAGAGGTGGTGGAGCCCATGACAGGTTGCGCAGAGGAGTTTTAATGAGAGGTGGAGTTGAAATTGCACAACACATGGGAGATGGATATGTGTGCATGGTAGTTCTTCTACGTGTTCTCCTTGGAGAAAGTTGGAGGTATTCAAATAACTCTTCAACTTTTGCGCTCTTTCTGGTATGAACTCTTCTCATGAAAGGCATGCAAACTACTGGATACAATAGATATGAGTGTTGGGAGTCGGTATATGTGTTGAAAAACTCCTACAAAGGCTTGAAATTACTAAGTCACAGACCCAAGGGCCAAAATTAGTAATGATGAAATTTAATCTTTTAATGCTTGTCCCATAGAGCATTCCATAAACTGTTGGAGCTCAAACTTGCACCCATCTCTAGATCAGGTTGAACTAATTTATTGAGGAAACAATGGGACTGTCTCCAAGTTATGGGACCTTTTGTACTTGATAATGACCTCCGAAGAAGGTTGGTTCCTCTACCTATTTCTACTACTACTGCTACTCCTAATGCTAGAATGGAAATCCTAAGCTAAACATGCCAAGGGACCAGGGATAGAAGGATATATAGAAAGGGAAAACTAAAACTAAAGAGGTGATAATATCGTAAAGGGGGATGAATGCGAACAACCTTGAGAAAAATGAAGAAAATACGAGATAGGAGAGGGTAGGCACACATACCATAGTCCGAAATGTAGTTAACTATTCATTCTCATGGGACACAATGAAAAGAGGACTGTAAGGGACATGAACATGCACAACAAGCTACCAACGTGAAAAGAAAAGAAAGAAGATGCAATAAAACAAGTTAGGGCAGAGAGTAGCCACAAAACAACTTCTATTGCTTCCAAAAATGCACAATCGATTACAATGGTAGAAGAGGTGAGTATCCACATGTAGAGAACCAGATCTAAATGTCTACAACTCAAAATGTAAGGCAATGCCTCTACAAACTGAAAGTATCCAACCCTTTACCATGATAAATTCTCTTACATTTATAGATGAATCAAAAATAGAAGAGGAGGAGAAGGAAGGAAAATCATATTTGAAAACTCAACCACTAACAACAAGTAATGAGTGCTTGCAAATCCACCTGAAAATATGTCAAATGCACTTCCCTATGTCTGTTTGGAATATAAAAGAAGGAAAGAGGTGAGATATGAATCAAATATCGATGTTGGAGTAATCAAATCCTACATTAATGGCATGAGGGACTTTTTACATCTTCTCATCTACCTAATCCTACTGAAATTTGAGTTTGAATGATATGGAGTGTAGCCCACATCATTAGCTATCTTGTCATTTTCTACCATGTGTCATGCCTTGGTTGGTTCAGTAAGGATTCAACGCCATTTTGGTGGGATTTAATAGGTTTCTTGTCATATAATCAATGTATAACATATTCCACATAACAAAAATATTGGTGTAGAAGAAGGTGCAAAAGTGCGCGTGGAGGGAAGAAGTGTGGGAGAAGAAGTCAAGGAGAGGCGCACAAAAGTAACGCAAGTGGCAAAATGGGAAGAATACTTGGAGGCAAGTATGGAAATTGGCATGATCATCACAAGGTAATGCGGATCAACAAGAAGGTGAGCATGCAAGGATGCTAGGAACCTTACTAATTTGGGAAGTTAGTTCATGACGTGCGTGGAGAGTGCATGAACTCTGGGAGGAAGATGAGTATACTGAGTGCGCGCACAAGAGAAATGGAAGAAAATATAGGAAGGGGAAAAAGGAAAGGGGATGGTGTGAAGTCAATGGAGAGCATGAGAGTGTGTGCAAGGAACTGAAACCAAGAACTATATCAAGGAAGCAATCAAAGGGTGTGCAACCCACAAAATTGATTTTTAGAGTTAGAATATGAATGTAAGTTGTCAAAATAACTAGGAGAGTTACTTTAGACAATAGTTTGGAAAATTTTGGGGCCATTTTCTTGTTAGATGAAGGAGATCAGTAGCATGGAGTATCCATTAGGAATGGAGTCTTCTTAGAAACATGAAATTTTGATTTGCAATTTTAAAGAACCACCCCTTGAAGTCACTTGAAGCATTTTTGAACTCTTTTTAAACCCTGCAAAACTAGTGAAACCGTTGGAAGATAAATGACATCTTGGAAGCAAAATAAGAGCATGCGTAAGGAACGCGTGAGAAGAAAGAACTATATACAAACAAAACAGTGTACATGCAGCGCACTTGGAGGAATTGAAACTATTCTAGCACATATACAATGATGCAGAATGCTTAATGGAAGGGTTTTAGATAAACCCTATTGAATGGGATTGATAGCGCGCTTTATTAAGATGAGACAACTCAAAAGAGTTAGCCTCCTTACATGAAATGATGATATATGGGCCACTCCAAAGTACATCAAACTTTGAATGGCACCACTGGTTTGGCTCGTTAGCATCCCACTTTAAGACTTCAAGCTTGAGGCCTAGCCTTTTTATCAAACCACTTCTTTGTTAATTGTAGATGTTGTTCTAGCTTGATTATGGAAGATTTCCTTATTTCTTCAAGTTTAAATAGATCTTCCATTTTGATTTCTCTCTCGATTTGTGCCCTCAAATTCAGTCTTTGGGAAAGCTCTAACAAAGGAAACTTAAGAGATAAAGTAAGTTGAGCTTCCTTTACATAAATAAACGTATATGGTCAAGTACCTATTGCTTTCTTCACCGTAATTATGTCTTCCGAAGCGCACATAATACCTTCGGGTGCCACTTCCTCTAGTTGATATTCATTTTACGCTTCATGATTCGATTAGGTTCTTGTTTTTGACTTTGCCAAGCCATTTCCTTACCGGTAATAGTTGGAAGAGGTTTTCAAGTAGATTCCAAGGCTTAGCACCCAATGATAAATTTTGGTACCAAGGAAGGATTTTGGATTATCGAAATAGTTTTCGATGAATGCCAAACCTTGTTACAATGATCTCGAGAAAGTCAAGGACGTCTAACTTGGTTAATTCCTTAAGCATGACAACTCTTTCATCATGAGGGCTCTTACCTTGGATTGACTAGTCAGTACTTTTTTTTGATGGGCTTGATACTAGGATCAAGGTCAATGGAGTGTTGAGAAACACTTGGATAAAATCCTTTGAGGTCTTCGTATTCCCATGAGAAGATATCACTATATTTTTATATAGAGAAATGAAAGCCTACTTTTCATCATGCATGCAAGCTTTACTCAACAACTCCTTACCACACACAATAATGATTGGGGAGTAGTATTATTACATCGTGTGCATATAGTTTTATTCACCATTGAACTCATCATCAGGGATAAACATTTTCTCTAAGGTGAATAACCATTTAGGAAACTTATTTGTCTTAATTTAAATCACTTGGTCACCATAGCTGTCATTCAAGTTAGCTTGCATGCTTGAGGAGAACTCAAATTCATTCGGATAACATGATGATTTTTATGTCACTATCACACACTTACCATATATTATTATTGTCTAGGATAGATGGCATGATCACCATTTTTACATATGCGCTGCGCGTTACCTTTCACGAGATCTTCAACAGGGGAGAATGCAAACCAAGCGTGACCATCTGATCTACTTTTTTGTTCATTTTTCTTGGTATTACACCGTAGATTAAGAGTATCAAAGCTCTCAAGGAGGTCCAAAATCTATGCTTATAAGATTTGATGAGATTATTCTTTATAGCACACTTGTTTTTGACACGGTGGATGACCGCCTGTGTCCCCAAATATTTGTAGTTCCTTAATCTGCCTCTTTTCGGTAATGAGGAGGCTATGCACCAATGCTTCACAATCGCTACATTGTTGGAGCATGTAAACTAACCTGTGTGAAAAGAATAATTTATCATCCTTGGGAGAAATAATAACAACACCCATGCCCACGCCATTTCTCTCTCGGATCTATCAAAATACAACTTCCAAAAACTAGAATTTTCTTCATTTGGTTTGAGCGCGCATGGTAACACATATTCTTATTCAAGGATGTAATAAGTTCCAAGTCCAGTTTCAAAGGCTTCAATATCTTCAACATATGGATCAAATTTGTGGTGCCTTTCCACCCACTCATCTAGTAATAAATTAGGTAAAGGAGGAGGAATATATCTTGCTCTTCTGAAACTTATTCTTGGCCTTCTCGGATTAGGCAATTAGCTTAGAGAGGGGATGGGTCATATGACTCAACAACATAGAAAAATATTTTCTCAGCTTGTATGGTAAACCGGGTACCATACCTTTTCTTTAGTAACATATGGGACCAATCAAAAGACAAGTAACCACCCACTTTGGTAATGAAATATCTTGATAGACACAGGGCAAACAAAGGAGGTAGGTCAATGATTGACACGTCTTGAGTTATTATGAGGCTTGGACATGCATGGAGGGTTAACTCAAGACCCTTGACGACTCCTAAAGTGGTGATAGTTGAGCCATCAAGTTGCAAGGTTCCTTTGGATAAAGGGATGTACTTAAGACCTAGGACATCAACAATTTTGTTAGGGATGAAAGAAGTATTAACGTCTCGAGTCAATCATAAAATTTTGGAATAGGCGTTTTCCTATGATCAAGGACATATAAAAGGGTGGGGTTTTGATAACCTTACTTACTTGTTTCTCCTCTACTTGACAAATATTGACAACAGGATGGGGTTTGTGAATGGTTGGATCAGCTCGCGGGAGCTGCACCGAGCTTCATGCAATAGATTGTTACGAGATGGATTGGCCAGGGCATCCCACATTGTGAAATTTACATTTTTCTTCTTTATCTGATCCACAATACTGAATGGAAGGCCTGTTGAATTGTGGATTTGGGGCACAAGAACATATTTTCTTTATTGTTCAGGCATGCATGCATGGGCCTTAGCTAAAGTAGAGGTTTGACCTACCAAAGGAGGGGTGTGCACTACTTATGTTGGGGCATTTCACGTAACCTCACATGCAGAACATACACACCATTACTATTGGATGCCTTAGTTGCATCTCTTTACTTTTGAGTATTAGCATGTGCTACAAGAATCGAAGGTTGTATGCCCGACTCAAGAATTCTTTTCTTGTATCTTGTCTTGTTAGCAACCTAGGTGCATGGTCTATTTATGTCATTTGTAGCTTGATTAATTGCATAGAACTCATCAACACCAAAGAACATAATGTTTTCCTAAGGAGGAGCTTCTGATTTTTCTTGATTTTCGTGCTCGTTTGTGCTTATGGAAGGTTCAAAGCTAGAAGAAACATGAATCATGTAAGCCTGCGTGCACAAAATATTAGAGGAGTGATTTTGACTATGAGGCATATTGTAAAGAAAGCACCATTATGAATATTGCACCATATTATTATGTACTAGGAAAAGTACTTAGATTTCACTAGGCGTTGGAAGAGGCTACACAAGAGGAATCACTTGTAAGGGAAGGTGCGCCTTGGCATGCCATCTCTCATTTTGTTGGTTCCGATAATATTTCGATTTGCATATTGATTTCTAAAGGGCTGGTGGTTCTTATTATACCCTTGATTAGAATTGTTTCTGAAGACTTATGTCTACTACTTTTCTAATGATATGAATTTATCGACAAGTTTCTAAAAAGTGGGGAGTTTCCCTTCACCACCCATGCACCTTCTAAAAATAGGCTACGTGCTAATAATATCCATGCGCCCTTACATAAATATACAAAAGCACACAAGTGCTAATAATAGATCTTCTTAAAGTTAAATCCTAGTTCAGATCTTATTAATAGCTCCAAAACTTTGCATGGAGCTCAATCTTCTTCTTATCGAAGGCATAGCCTCGTAAGTATTCATACCTTTACGTTCTCTACATTCCATGTTCAAAAATAGCCTTGATCTCGCAAAAGCAGCCTAAGTCCCATTTTTGATCTGTTTTTGGGTGCGCCCTATTTTGCTATACTTTTGCACTCTTTTATGTACCCGTGCCCCGCACCCAAACCTTATGTGCTTCCATACTTGATTTGTATTTTGTCATCTTAACAATAAAAAGGTACCGGGAAAATTTAATCTATATTTGGTTTCAAGATGTCATAGCTACGGAAGGTCTCAAGTGGCTTCTTATTACGTTATCAAATCCCAATTAGTCAACCTGGGAAAGAAGATGTTTTGATGTGTGAGTATAGGTTGTGTGTGATAAAGTGTGAGATGCAGCAATTTAAAATCCCTACTTAAAGTATTTGATCAAGCGGGATGTCGAAAAGAAAGTTTCTTTTTAAAACCAAATCTAGATGTGATATTTTGATGAGGACACACATAGGAAAGGGAAATACGATGCAAAAAGGAGAAAATAGGAAAAATGAAAATTATTTGGATATAGATTTTCCTTTTTATTTAAAATTTAGGGAGGAGAGAAATCCAACAGATGAACCCAAAACAAGCAAGAAAAAAATCAAAGGCTTGTGCTGCAATGTTAGTGGAAGACAAAAAAGGTAGAAAATAACAATAAATGCAAAAGTGATCACCTAAAGGGTGATCCCACCGGGCGTTCTAAGAATGTTGTCATATTTTCTCCATCCTAATCAAATGAATGAACTATATACTAAAAGAAACTAGAAAATCATTAAATGGAGGGTTTATAGTACCTCATAAGTGTGATGTGATGGATGAACGGGTGTAAAATAGTTGATCCTTGATGTTGTTGATGACCTGCAAATAAGATAAAATGAAATGAGATTGATTAGATAGATTTATGTGGGGGATGCTCGATAAATAAGATCTAAGAAGCGTTAACTTCCTTGGTGGATGTCAACCCCCATTTTAAAGAAATATTGAAATAAAGGATTAAACAATAGGTAACATGCAGAAATAGAAGTATACTGAATATGAGAAATGATTAAAACTGATCTAGAAACTGATATGATTGAAAGAACTATAAATTAAAGGTTACCTAGTCCGGGGTCGACGGTGACCTAGACTATGCACAGCGAGGTTGAGGATGACACAGGAGACTTGATCTAGAATGTAAGAGAAATATATAGACCGTGGCAGATCCGAGTGCAATTAGGAAGCTGCAGAGGTTTGAAGATGTTGGAGTCAACTTCAAAGAGGGTGTGAGGAAGAGAAAACTAGAGAATGGCATAAAATGGTAGTAAGGAGGTTGGATGTCAAGCTAGGCCTACCGATGTTGAAGGATGACTTGCAGAATTATCTTTGAAATAGAAAAGAAGAAAAAAGGACATAAAGAAATGATTTAGATAGGTTGATAGATGAAGAGGACCTTGGTGGACAGAGACCGGGGGATCGACAACAACCTGCTATGTCGACTATGATGAGTTTGAGGATAAATGGATGGAAAAGGTAACTTGCAAGAAAATGAGCTGAAACAAAAGGTTTGTGAAGAATCCTTAAGTGTTGTAGAGACTAATCGGAAACAGTAAAATTTTAGCTACAAGAAAATCAACGATAATATGATAAAAATCTTATTAAAGCAATACAAAAATAGTGACAATCTCATGACAGATAATCGTAGTGTGTCCAAAGGAGGTTTGAGAGGTCTCAGAATCGTTGTAGGAATGCTCAAGCATGAGAGGAAATTCACTAGTCACAAGAGAGATCCAAAATTCACATGCATCTAATGATTTCTGCTCTCTTTTTGGAAGAATTTAACTTGGTTTTATAGTGTAGATGACGACTGGTCTGGTCGCCTCCTCTTGTGGGGAAGTTTCCCCAATAGGAATTTTTTTAGTTTTTTGGTGTGATTTTGTATTTTTAAGAGTTGGAAGGGTGCTTTAAAGCATTATTCGGGATTAGATTGCATGGGGATAAATCACGGGCATTTATGGAATAACAAGAGATAGGAAGAAAGCTATAAAAGCAAGGGGATTTATGTGTCAAATAAAAGCATCCAAATTAGAAGGTTTGTTAGGGAAAGGTAAGATATTAATTGATTGATTAATTAATTAATGTGGCTTAATTAATTAATGGGACTTGGATGGGCTTTTAAAGGTGATAGGATAATTAAGTGGGCATTTAAATAAAAGGGGATGAATTAAAATAAGTATGCGCACACACAGTGAATAAGGGTAGAGATACCAATTGTAGGTGTCTACCATTGGTTTAGTTGTGGATGGTTTGAATGTTGAATTACTTTGAAAATGTGTCAAAGATTATGCGTGCTCTTGATATTTAAGCTTGCCTATAGATAAGAGCTTGGTTTCACAGAGCTTAAGAGTATGAAAGAGTTGATCGAATGAAGGAGAGGTATCAAAGAGTACACTTTCTTGGAGAGGTGGTAATAGACTCTGTATGAATAAATCCTGAAGCTTAGAGTCCACAAGCACATTTGAAATCTTAGCTAAGTTGTGTTTGTATCACAAAACATAGTCTATTAGGTGTTCATTAGAACCCTTTTTTAGCTATGTGACTTGATCATAAGATATGTTGGAGCTGATGTTGATAGAGAAGTGAGTGATAAAAGCATCGACAAGATGCATAAAATATGTTACCGAGTGAATAGGTAGGTCATAGAACCAACACATCACATAATCTTGTAAACTGTGGGGAAAGAGCTTAGCTAGTATGGTATGGTCATCTACATAGTCTAGGCATGCCACATGAAAAGCGTGAAGGTGATCTTGTGGGTCACCATGGCCTTTAAAGATGGGTAATTTGGGGGAGTTGAAGTTAGGTGGTAATGGATAGGAGGAAATGGCAGGTGTAAAAGGAGTATGTAAAAGTGAAGTGGAGTCCAAAGATGGTGATGCACAAGAGGTAGTAAGTTGGAGTTGTTGATTTTTGTTTGTAGATCCTGATATAAAGAGGTTAAATCAGGAGTATTGGAAGAAGAGCTAGGTGATGCAATCGGAATTATAGGGTGAATTATTGGAGTGGTGGTGGTTGGAATGAAAGCTCAGATATAAAGGTGGAGTAGAGACCATGGGAGCCGATGATTGGGAAATAAGAGGGAAAAAAGCATCGTGAGTGTTCTTAGCAGAAATCAAAGCATGCAAAATATGTGAAAGATGATTGGGATTACTATGCAAGGCTTGTTGAAAATTGGTGAGTATGTCTAATTGCTCTTGGTCAAAATTGGTATCTTCATCATATTATTTTTCATTGTCAGAAGGTTTGATTTCCTAGGGACACTACGAGAGTTATCCAATGGATTGTCAGTGGAAGGCATGGATGTGGGTATGTCAACCATTGATTTGGAAATTCTACAAATAGATAAAGGAAGCTCAAAATATTGGAAAAACCCAAAACGACCACTACAAGTGATGGGAATAAAATAGAGAAAACTCAAGAGAGAAAGTGGATTCGAAGATCGGGTTCACCAAAATGATTAAACTAAAATGTAAATACACTATCTTAATCTAATGCAATTTTATAGTAAATAAATGAGTAATAAAATAACTGAAATACACCCAAGAAAACTAAGCAATAAAAATATGAAACCCTAATGTGTAAAGAGGGTTGGAAGAGCCTTAGTTGATTTGAAGATATCGCAGGATTTTGTCATAGAGGAGATCTGGATGAACAAGAGGAGGAAACCGTCACACAAGAGATTAAGAAAATGCAGATCTAAGATGTCTAGGCTGGAATGGGGCACCTTGGTCTACAATCTGGATGCCTTGGCCTATGTGGGAATTTTGGAGGCCAATTTACAGAGTCTCCAGATGATGCAAAGCCTTTTCTCGCTTATCGCGTGTATGTCACATTTGTTGATGTTGCCGTAAACCTACAATAAAGGAATCACCTGCAAAACCCCAGACAAAGCATTAAAACCATAAAAATAAATATGCATATGAAGGGGTTGGATTGTCCTCAACTACCAAATTGATGGAATTATCATTGAGCGTTGCACTACATCTCAGACCCAATGTAGTTATAGGTGTGTGTGTGTGTGTGTGTGTGTGTGTGGAATTGTGCCCTAGGTTGCTCTTGTGCTAGTCACACTTTGTGAGTAGCAAGTAAGTAACTAGATGTAGAATGTAAATAATGTGTGCATGGAAACAATAGACTCCCCTCCTATAAAGTGTGATGTAGATGAACCAGACTTGTGTCCCTTATGATGGAGCTAGATGGATGCAAATGGAGCTATAGATGCCTTTGATGGATGCAACCTTAGATGGAGATAATAGATGTTTATTCCTTGGTCCCTTATTATGATCACATAAATTTAAATTTATATGATTCTCTCATTTGAATTTTTAATTAACTCTGGAAAATGTCGACTACCAAAAATAAAAATGCTCAAACGGCTAGAAAGGACCCAAAAAGTGAGAGTAAAATGTAAAGAGGACAGGGGGGCTCCCAGAGGAGATAAGGAAACATGGCACTAGTGTCTTGGCTAGGCACTCTAGTCGAGAAAAGGAAAAGTTGAAGTATGAAAAGACTGATTTGGGCCAATAAAGTTACATGACCAAATATAGCAATAGAAAGGAATGAAAGATGGCCAAAGACATGGGTTAATTAGTACTCTTCTTGTTTAGGAACCATGCAAATAGTAGTATGTGATCGAGACTAAATAATGACTCAAAGTGTGTTATTTTGTGTCTACACTTACAAATATATAGCTTATTTTACTCATATAATCTAGGAAACAACTTTACCAACAATTTGTCCATAATCTTATTTTAAGTGTAGTTGTTGTAACAAATAAAACTAACACAAGATAATATTTATCTACCCACAATATATCATTTTATCAGCCCATATAAAGGTGAGCACTAATACAAATATTTACTAACATTCCCCCCTTAGTGAAAACATGAGACAAAAATAATCGCACTTCTTTTGCATATCTCCGCCCGTGCGTGATCATGATTTAGATGGTTTTCAAGGACAAATAACAACCTCAACAAGGATAGTTTTCTAAGGATAACCAACAACCTCGCAAGGATGGTTTTAGAATATAACCAACAACCTAAAACATACAAATCATTTTACAGACAACCAATAACCCAAGACATACAAATGGTTTTACAGGACAACCAACAACCCAAAACATATAGATAGTTTTACAGGAAAACCAACAACCCAAATATCATGATGTTACTTTTCCTTGTGCTTTCATATTTTCTACTATATTTTCACATCAGGGAATTATGTAGGAAATTACTGCTCACTGAATAGAAGTATTAGAAATGAATAAAAGGAAATGGAACATTGATACCATGTTTCCCCCCTCAATGTGAAATTTCCGCTTATTCACATAAATTGGGAACTCTGAAATCATACTACACAAATTGAAACTAGAACTCGAAAAAGAAACATAGTGAAAATCAAATACTAAAAGAAAACTCACAAACAAACTATCACCATAGCTTGATGTAGACCCGTCATTGGTGACTCGATGTGAGATCATTGATTGACATCCATCCTCCGATTCCTATGTCCTCAAGTATACGTGTCGCTGCTAACTCAAAGTGGAATGCGAACATGAATCACATCTCTTTCCACATTGTACTTTATTTTGTCTCCTCCCACAATGTGAAACACTTTATTTTCCTCAGGACATCGGGTAACACTCAAAATGTGGTCGTAATGCAATTTTTTTACAATATTTTGACTCTTTTGATAATGACTCAAATGTGATGATGACACTTTGACTTAGACAAGATGACATAAAAATGAAAAATTTATGACTTTTATAATGACATACATTGATAACTTGATAATTTTTACAATGACTCAAAAAATGACTATCAACATCTATAATAAACTCCACAAATTATTTTGATTATACTTGTCATAATTTTGACCCACTACTTATAAGACCATTCTAAGATGACAACCGAGAAAATAATTAAAGAGAGCAAATAATCTTTTATTCAACATATAGAATCAACACAAAACTATGACTCACTAGTTTTAGGTGCTATAAGGATAATAAGACAAAACATCGTTGACTTATTTGACACCAATGCATATATTATCCGACTCGAAACATGAAATAAACATGCAAACTAAAAACAATAAACATACTTGAACCGATGGTATATAGCCATGTGGAGATATAAAGGACAGTTTTGGAGGAGAATTGCATGCAATTGTTAGGGTTCGTAGTGTCTCTGGTATGCTTCCAAGATGGAACGAATCCAATGCTAGATTTGTGGATGTCAAGATCGAATCTACAATACCCAAAGATCTGAAATGGAAGATACACACATGGAAGCATTAGCATGATGGTAAAGTTGTGAGCTTTGATCATTTATTGGTGAATAGGGTGCGAGTCTCGACATCGTGGCGAGTTCAAGATTACATGTTTTAAAGAAACTATCAATGCAATTCACTTTAGCCGACTTTAGAATAACTTGTCAAGAAAACAATAGGTAAAAAATATCCAGATATCATGTCCAAAACACCATAAATGAGGTATAGATGCAAAATTTATTGGCTCATGTTTGTATACTGATACATGATTGTTTTGATTTGTGGCTATCATGGAAAGGACGAGCTAGGTGTATCTTACACCAAATGGAAAATAGGTCATATCTATCATCATCCTAGGGCTAACGAGTTGAATCAAAATACCATGCAATACAAATCAGATCCAAACAAAGGAATGTGAAACTAGTAAAACACTTTCCTAAGTGTTATCATTGAATTAATCAATGTCATCAAGTGGTAATTCACAATGCCGGTGACTACATAAGAAATTTAATGAATAAGAGGGATGAGATAGATATAAATTGAAATGATCAACACTAGAATTGATCCACTCATTATATTTTTGTTGTCAAAAATGGAAATTAGATCTGATAGTCAATTGTACACAAAATAGTCACCTTTTTCCTTGTCATGTCATTGTATGACATTTTTCTTCGACATAGGAAAATGCTACTTATTCCATTAAGGCAATACTCTCGGGAAAGCATGAAGATTGTAAAATAAAATAGGATGTGGGTAGAATAATGCACAAAGGAGAGATCATGATTTTATAGAAATCCTAGGTTGTAACAAATAAAGATGTACAAAAGAACATAATTAGACTAAGAAATATGAATAAATACTAAGTATTTATTATAAAAAACACCAAGAGCACCACGTTCAGTTGGATGGAAAGTCGTCCATAATTTTCTCTCCAACGTAAAGTCACATATCTAACCAATAAACCATTTGAATATTAGAATCTTGAGTGTACAGATCAAGCTTAATCACTTCAAATATTGTTTTCAAAGAAGCGTATGAATTACTTCAAAGAATCTCATGTCAGAGCCCTATCGCTCTTATACCAAATAATGGTACAGTAGCATATTTACACAAAGAAATAATTGATTTCTTCTCTATATTTCATATTCGGGTACACATACAAATATATAGCTTATTTTTCTCCTATAATCTAGGAAACAACTTTACCAAAAAAATTTCCCAATCCTATTTTACGTATAATTGTTGTAACAAATACAACTAACATGGGATAATATTTATTTACCCACAATATATCATTTTACTAACCCATATAAAGATAGCACTAATATAAGTATTTCCTAACAATGAATACGTGGAGAATCTCTTAAGAGTTATTTTAGAAGGAAAATACAGTTTGGTTTGTGCATGTCCTCTTTTAACATGAAAATTAATGTATGAAACTATGTGACACTAATATTGAAAATTTGCAAGAGTTCTTTGATATTATAAGAATTATGATCCTGTGGAATGAGGATCTCTTAATAGGAATCACATGGAAGAAGGTTGTGAAGTGATACTTGCATGGTTGTAAGGTTAAGTTCCTTGTTATTATCTCTGTTGTGTGTCTAGAAAATCTCAAGGAAACAAATTGTGATCAGACATCCCTATGTTGATCAAGTCTTAACTTATTTTTCATTATGATAAGCTTATGAAATGCATGAAATATATAAAATAATATTGCATGAGATGAAGTATAAAAAAATAATGAGTTTCCACATTTAGTTAAGCTTTGGGTCCTTTATTTGAATTGTGAGGGTTTCATACCCATGTTTTCTACATGCATGCAAGTAAGTTTTTGATTATGGTTGTTGTAAATCTCACTATTGATCATAACTATTAGCACATCACTGAGGAGGAAGTTAAAACAGAGTTAGAGGTCGAATAACAAGGCTTGAAAACAAAAACAACTCGTTTTATAAGAAATTGAACTCGTCGGGCTCACACGGTTGATGATTAGGGTTTTAGTGAAGATTTTGATTTGAAGCCCTTAAATATGGAATTTTGACCTAAGAATTTTTAGTTGACATGATGAAATGACTATAAGGAGGATTTTGAAATAAATTGGGGAAAACAATGGTTAGAATTTTATTTATCCATGACAACCGTGTTAAAGGACAATGTTCATAGTTAAAGACCTAATAGAGAGGCCAAGTTACTAAGGAAGCAGTGTTTCAAAGGTGGAATCCAAACTTGTGACCTTGGAGATAGTGAGAACATGAAAATGGGTTCCCATATATGTTTTTTTGTGATTTGAAACCTCATGCATAAAAATATACGAAGGAAAATGGACTAAGGCAGGGCTAGTCAAGACCTAGGAAGCTAGAAAGGAGAAAGTGTTCTTGAGTGAGGAGGTTTAAGAGTTACCTCATAAAATTTACACAACACCATATTAGAGATAAAATGGTATTGGAATATGTTTTCACCTTGTTCTAGGTAGGCCTAGATGTCTCTAACCATGGATCATGTAGAGTGGTTGCTCCGAAGAAAACCTAGAGGGTTGTTTTGGACAAGTTAAGAGATAGATGATATTTTGATCTTTTTGAATCAAGTAATTAGTGGATATAACATTGTTTGAAGTGGTGAGGTGAAAGGTTTATAAATCATTGGTGAAGGCTAAATAGGCCAAAATTTGACTGTTTTTGAGCTAAAGGAGAGTGAGAGCTAGTGAAGACAAGTTGAAGAAGGTAGGAGCAAATGAGGTTTTCATGGGTTTAGATCAACTCAAGGGATCAAATTTCACCGCATGGAGTAAATGAAACCGAGAATAGTGAGTATTAAATGTATTAATGTGAACTTTTTGTCAGTTTTTTTCATGTTAGAGCCATTTTAGGCTTCTTAGGAAGATCCTCCTAAAAGAGCTTGTGGGGAGAGTGGTTGTGTGAGATTTCTTAAATTGATTAGATGCATGGAATAATGTTATAGCTCTACATCATTTTTTTATCAGAGCATGAAGCTTCTTATTGATGAATGAATGTTATTTGTGGCTAAAATTCACTTGTGATTGTGTGAATGAAAAGTGACAGCTGAAAAAGAAGAGTAAGAAAAATTGAAAGTGGCTAAGAATAAGTGGAAGTTTGAGAGTGAAAGAAGAGTGAGAAGAAACCAAAAGACCAGGTTGGAATCCTAGGTGAGGTTTGGAAGAGAAGAAGTAAGGTGTAGAGAAATTTCTTGAGAAAAGAAGAAAATAAAGAGATGGATAGAGAAGAGTTGGTAAGATAGTTTGTGAAGATGATAAGACACAAGAAGACACAAGAAGAGACAAGAAGAGATATAGAGAAAGAAGAAAGAATAAGCCAAGAAGAGAGAAGAGGAAAGAAAATAGTAAGAATGGATGGAGAAAGAGTTGAGAGGGTTAAGAGAAGATACATAGAGAATTTTGGAGAAATGATGAAAGAAGAAAGTGTAATGAAAGAAGAGGTTGGTTATGTGATGAGAAAGAAAGTGAAGTAGCTCATAGAGATACTTAGGAAGAAGAGGCAGAGATTACAGTTGATGAAGCAATCAAGAAAGAGGAAAATGATTTGAGACAAGAGGAAAAGCAAGTGAAAGATGTTAGAAAGGAGATGAATGAAGAAAATAGCCATGTGAAGCTCTCAGAACTAGTCAATACTCATGGATATATAGTGCCTAAATGGATTCAAAAACCAGCAACAGAGAAGATAAATGAAGAAAACCAAAGGAAATGAATGAAAAGACAAGTGTATAAGAACAAGGTAAGAGAGAGAAATCAGGTCTTTTGAAGACACAAGAAATGCACATAAGACCAAGAATGATATGGAAAAGAAAAGAAACATGTAAGGTATAGAAAAAAGAGATGAATGAAATGAAGAAATAGGATGAAATCATAGAAGACAAACATGTACAATAAAATAAAGAAGTGAAGCATGCAAAGAATGAAGACAAGGTAAGAAAGTTTTATTGTTTGTTGGTTGATATTGATGTTGTTTTGAGTGAATTCCTTGAAATTGTATAATATGACTCTAATTGTGCATTTGAGAATCATGAAACAAGCAAAATTGATTGGATGGATGAGCATAATGAGAATGAAAGATATGAAAATCAGTTTTGCATGGATGAAGTGGATGAAATTTTGTAAGAATTATTGTGTGCGATGGATGAAGAAGAAAATAGTAAAGTTACAAATTAAAATGTAGTATTTTCTTGGGCACAAAATGAGGACAAAAAAGGTATAGATAAATACATGGAGTAGCTTAATGTGATGATGAACAAGATAGAACAAGAAAAAAACAAGAAAGTGAAGGATATTGACAGTTTTCATTCCATTTGAGAAAATAAAGTGATGAGAACAAGATGGAAATGTACTATATAGAGATGAAGGAGGTGATAAAACATGAAGATGAATATGTTTTTTTGTTGTAATGTTTGTTTTTGCAGGTAGAAAGAGTGGAAGCTTGAGCATGATGAAGGCGACTATGGAACTCAAGAATAAAATGAGCAGAGTTTAGGAAAATGCAAGGATAAAGAACACCATATGGAATCTAGGTGGACATAAGGGAAATAAGGACAATGTGAGTAAATAAAGAAGGCCAAGAACAAGAAAAGAAGATTCAATTCAAGACACGGCTATATAAACAACAGACATGGTAATTTTTCTCCACCTTGGGAGTATGATGCAAGAGCATCATCAACAGGACATCCAAAATGTAAATTTTCATGGTATGAGATGAAAACAAGCGTATTAGAGTATGTTGAAGGCATGGGAGAGAGAGAGTTAGGTGGTTAAGAGGTTCAAAGTCTCAAATTATTATTCTCCCTCCAAGCTGTAATTAAAAATTTAAAATCATGTAAAAGAGAAAATATGGATGATCAAGGTATTGAAATGATGTTATAAAGTGTGTGAGGGTTTTCATATGTTCTAGGGATGAAATGAGTGTGTAAAATGCTAAGAAAGATGTAAAATGCCCCATTATGTTGTATGGGAATATGTGGCCTAAAAGTTAGTTATGTTTCAAGAAAGGAGTGCATTAAAAATATGGAAGATTCAAATGAAGGAGTTAGTTGTCCTCCAAGAGGAGGTAAGGAGTGGATGAAAGGGTATTCCTTAAGGACTTACGAATGATAAGATGAAGAAACATGCAATTTTTAAGGATATACAATTTTAAGAATAAAAACTCTATTTTGAGAAAGAGTCTTGGATTCTTCATTGGAATTTCTAAGTCATAGGCATAGATGAATTATTGATTTCTCTTTATGAACATGTGGAAAATCCCTTAAGATTTATTTTATAATGAAAATGAAGGTTTTGTCTATGAATGTTCTCTTTTTAACATGAAAATTAATGTATGAAAGCTAATGATAATATTGAGAAATTTTCGAGTTTTTTGATATTATAAGAATTATGATCACTGGAATTATGATCTCTTAATAGGAATCACATGGTAGAAGCTTGTGAAGTGATATTTGCATGCTTGTAAGGTTAAGTTCCCTATTATTATCGGTTGCATGTCTATAAAATCTCATGGAAACAAACTATGACTTTGTACATCCTTATGTTCATTAAGTCTTAACTTATTTGTCATTATGATAAGCTTATAAAATGCATGATAGATATAGGAGAATATTTCTTGAAATGAATTCTAAACCAAGAATGAGTTTCCACATTTAGTTAGGCTTTGGATCCTTTAATTGAAGTGTAAGGATTTCATACCCATGTTTTCTATGTGCATGCAAGTAAGTTTTTATTATGATTGTTGTAAATCACACTATTGATCATCACTATTAGAAAATGACTAAGGAGGAAGTAAAAATAGAGTTATAGTTTGAATAACAAGGCTTGAAAATGAAAAAAACTTGTTTTATAAGAAATTGAAGCCTCATAGGATCACACAATTGACAATTACGGTTTTAGTGAAGATTTTGATTTGAAGCCCTTAAACATGGAATTTTGACCCAAGAATTTGTAGTTGACATGGTGACAGGACTATTAGGAGGATTTTGAAATAAATTAGGAAAACAATTTTTAGAATTTCATTTATCCATGACATTCTAGTGAAAGGACAATGATCATAGTTGGAGACCTAATAGGAGAGGCCAAGTTACTAAGTAAGTAGGTTTCGAAGGTGGAATCCAAAATTGTAACCTTGTAGATAGTGAGAAAATGAAAATGGGTGCCCAAATATGTTTTTTTGTGAGTTTAAACCTCATGCATAAAAATATATGAAGGAAAATGGACTAAGGCAGGGCTAATTGAGACCTAGGAAGCTAGAAAAGAGAAAGTGTGATTGAGTGAGGAGGTTCAAGAGTTAGATGATAGTATTTACACCACACCATATTGGAGGTAAAGGGTATTATAATATGTTTTTATCTTGTTCTCGGTAGGCCTAGATGTCTCCAACTATGGATCATGCAGAGTGATTTCTCTTAAGAACATTTAGAGGGAACTTTTGGACAAGTTAATATATAGATGATATGTTGATATTTTTGAATCAAATATTGGTAGATATAACATTTTTTTATGTGGTGAAATAGGGTGAAAGGTTTAGAAAGCATTGGTGAATACTAAATAGGCAAAAAGTTGACTATTTTGAGCTAAAGGAGAGTGAGAGCTAATGAAGACAAGTTGAAGAAGGTAAGAAAAAATGAGGTTTTCATGAGTTTAGATAAACTCAAGGGATAAAATGTCTTTGCATGGAGTAAATGAAATTGGTAATGGTGAGTATTAGAGGCCTTAAGGTGAATTTTGTTTAGCTTTTGCGTGTCGAGCCATTTTAGGCTTCTTGGGAATATCCTCTAGCAGAGCTTGTGGGGAAAGTTGTTGTGTGAGTTTTCTTAACTTGATTGGATGCATGGAATAATGTTATATTCAATCTAAGTAATTAAGTTACCCTCATCATTGTTTTCTAGTTCCATGAAACTAATCATGCTTTCTTTCCCTTGTCATATGGGAGCATGACAACATCAAGAAAAGTTGTGTTAGAAGTTGAGGCTTCAACATTGTTATTTCTAATTGGGGATACTTGTTATTATTGTTGTGGTAATGGTTGTTATTATTGTTTATTGTTTTGTTGTGTGCCTTGAAGGATATTTTACTGATGGTTAGGGAATAGTTTTGGATAGATACCCAAATGGGAGCTTTTGGGTGCAATGGGACATAAATTATTCATTAATTGACCATTAAAATTTGTTGTCCTTGAGAAATATTTGTTAAATTATCTCATTTAATATTTAGGGATGTTTTGGATGAGTTAATTATACAATACCTATAAGTACTACCATCATGGACCCTAACCCTATCGAGTAGACATAATAGGTCGAGACATAGTTCTAAGGGTGATGGTTTTATTGATCCATGACTTGTCGGAAATAATTGAAATTGTTTGGGTAGCTATGATTGGTACCAAAGTTGTTGTTTTAATATGGGATCTCTTAGTTCCTATTTTGGTTATGTCGTTGTTGATTTTGATTCATATTATTGTTTGGATTCTGTTTGGAGCTAGGTTAAATTCAACCACATTTACTATAGGGGATTGCTTTATTACTACATACATTCCCATTGTTATTATTGTTGGGTTGATTAACCACATTGTTATGGAAGTTGATTATCTTTGTTTGATCGGTAATTCCATATGTAGTGTCACTTGCACTTTCAATTGAGTATATTTGGACCTCGGGCATTTTAGGAATCTTGTGTTTTATTGTTGTTATTATTTTGATACCCTCAAGAGTTCTATATCGCAACAACAAGTCTCCCTTTATGTCATCAGTCCTTTGATCACTATCTATCGTTTCTTATTTTATTGTAAGACTTATATGGGAACTTTTATACATATTACCTAATTTTAATATTAAGGGTGTGAATGATGAGGTCACATAGCTCATGTTGATCCATGTTTTGGAAATTGACAATGGAATAGAGTGCCTAATGCTAGCTTATGTTGAAGTGTGTAGTGAACTCGTTGGAATCTTGTTTAATATAAATAAATTCCTTGATGTCAGTCTTTATGAGTTTTCTCGTTTTGGAATCCTTAATGAATTCATCTATAAGATATCAAAATCAATGAATGCATGTCTAAGATAGGAAATAATACCAATAAATTGTTATTTCTTTACGAGTATTGGGGAAAATTTTAGTGACAACCCCATCCCACATGATTAGTTCATGAATCACATGACATACACCTTTAAATGTGGGCATTGGGATCTCCTTTGCCCTTTTATTTTGATAGCTTTGGGAGAGGATGAGGGAGAAGTGTGATGCAAAGGTTGGATTTTAAAGGTTCTTTGAGGTAAGCGATAAAGGTCCTGTATGATAGAAAAGTGACATGCAAGCATGAGAATCTATAAGTATCTCTTCTTCGTACCCGACCTCCCGAGGTCATGTCAAGACAGCCAATGGAAATGGAATATACGTGGATACAGACAAACTAGTTGGGCAATCTTATATCCTTAACGTGCGGTAATAGAATTTGTGAATCTAAGGCAAAGAAAGCTCTCCTAACCTGAATTGGTGTAATGAACCGTTTGGATATAATAGCTGCTTGGAGGCTCCAATGATGTCGGTCTCTACCGAGATCCTATCTATTAGCTATTGGATACATGGAAAATGGCTTGTAGGTGCTTCGTGTATATTTCCGAGAAGGTCATGGAAAATGGTAATGAGAGGTGTAGTGGATTTGTAATAAACTATGGGTGGTTTTCTGGTCTAGCCTAGAAAATGTTGGATTGATTGGCTTCTATATTTAATACAGAGAACTGTGTTATGATATCGGTGGGAGTGGTGAGGATCTAAATACCAGCATTTGTAAACCGATGTCAATACTTAACTAACTTGCAGGCCCATTGGGTTGTGGGACCTAGGGATCACAACCATGAGTTCATGTTTGTTGTGGACCTGTTATGGTCATGTGAAGAATCAATCTCTTCTTCCGACTATCTAATGGTCATAAGCCTTTTCAACTTCTATGTTTAGTACTAGGAGTTGTGCGATCTTCTCATAATACCTTACGAGAGTTCTGACAACTTGTATAGGTAACCCTGTGTCTATGTCAACAATAAGGTCTCCTGCATCTGGCTATGGAACTAACGGATCACAACCAAATATTTGTTCTCTTTCGGGTTCTTGTATGGTCATGCAGATATCCTATCAGGGTAGTCTATAGTTGGGTTGACTTGACCAAAATGTGTATGCTTTGTCATCTTCAATATTCAATTGTCTCAATTGTTCACTAATTACTTGTTGGTTTGTTGTTGTTTGAAAGCCCTTGATCTATATCTATCAATGTTGTGAAGATATTTAGTTGAGATACTACCGGTTCAAATACGTATTCCCTGGGCTCTCTGGGTCCCGTAATTGTCATGCAAAAGATAACTTAACTAAAATGAGAAAATTAACCATGAAAGCTATCTACACTATTCTTATATTTCTATTATTTTTGTATGTTCAATGATGCGTTTTGAATGAAATTAAAAGAGAAGCTATTCTAATATATTCAGAAAATAGATAATTAATCTAATAACATAATTAAAACAAGCAAGGTAGCATGGTATAGATATTTGCTTGCGTGGTTGTGGATTTGTCTTAAATATTTAAATAACTAACTAATTTAATCGAAAAACTTCTGATCCTACCTCATAAGTGAGGAATGAATCATAGTTTCTCAGAATCTATCATTCACCATAGCTTCCCTAGTAATATCAAAAGTGAGCTTTAACTGAAATGAAATAATTTACTACTCTATTTGATATATTGTAACTAGAACTTTGATAGCTCAAACCTAGAGTTTACAGAACAGTGGTAAATCCAGTTGTGTCGTGACTTGTCCCCTCAGTGTGATCTCCTCATTCCTTTGTGTTCTCATGAATCTAGAAAAGTGTGTATGTGATAGTGTCAGCAGAAGAAGATACTCAAACAATGATAGCTTTGGATATAAACCGAATACAATGCAAGTAAGAGAGGGATAGTGCAAGTGAACAAAGCTTGACTATGCAATTCCTAGCAGGATTTATTGTGGGGATACAACACAAATATGCCGAGAATTCTAGGATCTATCTCTTGTGACAAACAAAACTTGCAACTCTAAGATGGATTCTAATCTAAAAATGAAACTATCTTATGCTAAACTGATTGTATGGGACAACAATGAAGTAAGATGAAAGCAAGAAGATCAAATGATCTCTAAAACAGAAATGAGAGGCTGATAATTCATGCAAAATATGAAACTATTGAAACTCATGCAAGAACTTCAAACAAACTGAATAATCAAACACAGAAGGAGAGGGGCCATTTGTTTGAAAGCAAGCTGGGTATTTATAGCATTTGCATTTACCAGAGGGTAAATCCAAATTGAACTCTTCTAATATTAAACAAAGGGAAAACACTATTTACTGGGTGGCCAAAACATAAATGCAAGATTTAGTGGTTGAGGAATGTGGATAGAAATTTGAATTTTTACATTTGATGAAATCATCGGAATGTTCTGGAAAATGCGCACAGGACCGCCGCCCTGTGCAAGGAGGTGGTTACATGATCGCTTGCCCTATCACGGGTGGCGGTCATAGGACTACCACCTAGGCAGGGTGGCGGTTCTGTAACTTAAAGACAAAATGTAGGGAAAAAGGGGGCAGAGACTAGAACAAAACATGCAAAAGCTAGACAAGGATTTTAGCGTGTAAATGTACACTTGGCAAGAGATTTTTTGGTTCGAACATATTGTGAAGAGATCTAAATTATCATTGGGGTCTCTGTAATCTCTCTCCAAGCAAAGACAATACTTACATTTTTGGGTACGTACATATTTCCCCTCGAAGAACAATTTTATCCATGAAGAGGCGTAAAACGGTGGGTCTGAGTATGGCGGTCCCAAAATGGGGAGTTAGAAGCTATCTTAGGACACACCCATTTGCTAAAATGTCACCATCCAAATTCCCACCATCTGCAAGATGAAAAGAGGACTCAAGTGCAGATAGATAAAATAGATCGAAAAATAAATACTAAATTAATATGAAATGAGGACTTACCATTTGCGCGGGGATAAGAACTTACCTCCGTCGGTGCTCTAACTCTATGTAAGAACACTCAAAACAAAATTAGAATACTATATATATGTAAAATGAACTCATTTTACTATTCATTTGCGCGTGTTGATTTGGTGGTTTTTGAGCTCTGGGACCCACGGTGACCATTTTCGATGAGAGTGCAGTCAAAACATCCGTTGTGAGATCGTGATCATGCCTCGAGAGCAGGATATCGACCTGCAAAGTCTCAAGTTAGTTCTCCTCAATTTATCATTTTTAAACCTAAAATATAGAAATGTTAAAATCTTGGTCTTAGGGGATTTTTTTTTAAAATGTTAGTCTTAAATGAGTCTTTAGGGGGCGCTTTATAGGGCGAGGTTTTATTTCAGTTAAAATGGTGCTTTTTTGTTCTTTTAAAGTGTTTTTAGGGCTTATGAGCCGTTTGGTGATTCGGGACAGGACTGCCGCCCTACACAGGGCGGAGGTCATGGGACCGCCACTCTATGATGATGGTGGTTACGGGACCGCCGCTTCATAAGGCAATGGTTACATGACTGCCACCCTATGTAGGGTGGTAGTCCTATCCCAATTTTCCAAACGGTTAGGAAACCACCGCTCTACACGGGCGGCGATATCGAACGAGAATGCAAAAAGAGATGTAATTTTCAATTGTCTTTGCATTTTTGACATTTTTACATGTTCTTGATAATTTTTCTAGTTGGATTACGTTACTAAATTAATATTTTTCTCTATTTTGGGTGGATGCAAATGGAGGAATACATCAGATGGAACAGAGAGAGGGAGTGTGATTGGCTCCCAGTAGTGCTAGAGACACTTACTCAGGTAGAGCGAGATACTCTACAGAGGGTTGGCATTTGGAGGATTACACATGTCCCTCATGTTACACCTGCTAGTCACATATTGTGTGACTTATTTTCATACTGGGATGCAGATCGGAACACTTTTTGATTTCCAGGAGTCAAGGGTGAGTGGACCATCTCCTCAGAGGATGTTTATCACATATTGGGGGTCCCGATTCTTGGGAGACAACTGTCTTTCAAGACAGCAGTATCCAAATCTTAGAAGGTTCAGTGGGCCACCTACATGGGAGATGCTATTATCTCCATGGGCTCGAAGAAGGGGGTGAAGGTCCATTCCATTGTTGATTCTGACATCCCTGTGCTCCACCAGGCTGTTATGGGTATATTGGCCTTGTGGTTGATTAGGGATAAGGGAGGGGATACTCTTTTATATTGCTGGGTTCCTATTATTACACAGATTGAGGTGAATGGCCATGTTTACGCTTGTGTAAAGCAGACATCCTTAGGACCACCTATCATGATTTGTCTAGGGTGGTCAGATTACAAGGGCAGTCATTGAGTCACCCTACTCTAGTCACAAGTTGGGTGTATGAGCGCATCATTCCCTATGGGAGAGGTGGCAGTAGAGGATCCTGGGGCTATCAGGGTAGTGAGGTGGATAGGGATGACCATACTTAGGATGCCACACCAGCCAATGGCTTCCTTGACTACTATAGACATGGAGGCCACTCCTTATCAGGCCATGGCAGGGTTATGGGGAGAGAAGACACACACACTGATTTCTTACTATACTACCGGTCAGTTGATAGACAGGACGGGGAAGTTAGAGATCCACCCCTTTGACAGAGTACCACAACATTTTGGCCTCCCCTACATTGATATGTTTCCTCTAGTGGGCCAGTATACAAGTCTGTTCGTGAGGCCGGGGAGGTCCTAGAGGCCGAGGTTGGACTACGATCACTCCTGGAGTTCCCATTGTAGCTAGGCGGGTGGTTCATGCCCGAGGGGTAGCAGTGCTCCTCGAGCACCTTTACTTCAGATCGGAGCTAGTCCTACTCATAGTGGAGAGGGAGATGAGCCCATTGATGTGGACTTAGACTCTGAGGAGTTCACAGGAGAGGAGACAGAGGGAGGTGAGACAGGTGGGATGGTGAGGAGGATGAGAGTGACTCTGAGTGGCATGATACTCAGAGTATCTTGAGGGCCGAGAGGGCAGAGGAGAGTGTAGAGAAGGTGACCCTGATCTCAAAGGAGTTGCCTTCTTGGGACATTGGGGAGATGATGAGTCCGTGGCAGGACGTCACTTCTTTCCAAATTTGGGGAGGCTCCACAATCAGTGGCGATGTTAGTGGTAGGCGCAGATCCTAGAGATCCCACTTGGATTCCTGGAGATCCGAGTGAGTTACTACTCTTTTCTCAATTTTGTTTTAGCTAGAAATGTTTAGTTGATATTTCTCTTTTGTTGTTTTGTTTGTTTTTGACTTTATTTTGGACAATTTTCTAACTTGTTTATTTCTCTTTTTTATTTGTAGCGTCTTTGAGGGATGGCGAGACTTGATTCACCGAGTGTGTGTAGACACCCTACTACTCCCTTCGAGACTTCTCGAGCTAAGCTTACTATGGATGTTGGAGAGCCTTGGTAGGTGGTAGACATGCTTGATGTGTTTTCCCCTGTCTGGAAGGTAGAGAAGTTAGTGACCTCTCTCACCGACATTGGGATATAGGATTCTTTGAGTACGTGATGAGGAGTCCTTCTTATAGTGAGACCATAGCTACTAGCCATGATCATAAGCCCTCAATTCATTCAAAACACCGTCACAACAGGAGTCCTAGACATAGTCATGCACCATCGAGGGATCCACAGGGATTGAGAGATCATGGTGTCATTTTGTAGTGATTTTTGTTAGATGTTTATACGAGTGTTTTTGTATTTTCCGGGCTCATTGAGTATTTTGACCATGCCTAGTGCATGATGGCATTCTATATAAAACAAGATATATATATATATGTCTCTTTTTGGATCTAGATATTCTTGTATCTAAAATTTTGTGATTCGTTTCTCATGTGTATACTAGATGTTTTTAGAATTTTTATATGCTTTTAATGTATCAATGGATGACAAGTGATAACATAATGTTTCTCTTTTATTTGTTTTTGTAATGCTAGTATGCGATGATGTAAACATATTGTAATCTTGAACTCTTGGCTTCTTTGGGAAATGCTTGTTGCTTCTTCTTGTTTTGACAAAACATGATGAATATATAGTGATAAAGAGAGAACTTGCCCCATTCCTAACTCCATGCAACTATTAATATGTGAGGGCTCAACACCAAGAATTGGGAAGGGCACAAATTGTATGAGTTTTGACTGATTGGAAATGATGAGAGAAAGACAAGGTATTGACATAAATCAAATTTAGACTTGTGTACTTACTCTTACTCGAAACTACTACATAGTTCAGAATGTAACTTATTTTCCAGTTTATCTAGACTTAGATCCATGGATGGCAACTTGGTTGACAAAATTTGGTTTTAAGGATTAGATCTCTTTGGAATTTAGATACTTGACTTCTCTTAGTGTACTTTGCTTTGAAATATTAATATTCACTAACTTGCATTAATAGAACCCCCGCCTACGCCCACATGCTACTCGTAAGAAGCATGGGCTCATCACCGAAGGCAAGACATAGGTGAGTAAGGGAAATTCTTTCCTTTCTCAACCTTGCATCACCAGTAAGAGATGCGGGCTCATCACCAAAGGTTGGTGGGGCAAAGAAGTGTGTAAAAATAAAATATTCTATTTGGTTTAGCATTTTTATTTAACTTGACACTTCTGATTTGTGACTTTGGAGTATCCTTGTTTCAAAGAGATGTAAGAAGGATAGATGTGACACCAAGAAGATTCTAGAACAGACCATAGGTAAGAACAACTTAACCAAGTAGAAAAGAATGAGTATGACCAAGTATGTAGGCCTTGGTATGGTTTTTGTCAAGACTTTGTCTGTCGAATTGATGAAATGATTTTGGAACCATTTGATGATATTATGAAAATGAGGAGATATGATTTGAATGCTTTTGCCAATACTTTCAGAAGCTTGTAATGAATTGCTTAAGAATAAATTCCTTGACCGCAATAGTTATGAAACGAGTGAACAAAATGAAACAACTAAGTGACTAAATGCAATGTAGGTAGATATAATATACAAATGGTGATGCTGATGACCTATGCGTAAAACCGTTTAAGATGTAAGGAATTGACAGTTTCATTGAATTCCTCACCTTCTAGTGTACATAAGATATACGCACCATTTCCATAGTCTTTCATGACTCGGTATGTGCCCAACCACTTGGGCCGAAATTTCCTTCCTTCGTCGGTTTTCTTATCAATCCGGTTGTCTAGTCTTAGAACTAAATATCCCTCGTATATTTATCATTCGTAGACCTTTTTGTTATATTGCCGACACATCCGGTTAGCATAGGATCTATGCCTTTGTTCGGCATTTAGCCTAGCCTCATCAAGGCTTTCTAGTTAAGAAAGGCATGCCTCTCTATAGGCTTATTCTGCAATGAGATGCAAAGGCTAGGTATTTCGACCTCAAGCGGGAGAACTGCTTCTGCCCCAAATACTAATGAGAAAGGGGTTTCCCTGGTTTGTGTTCTTATTGAGGTTTGATGGGCCCATAAGGTTGGGTATAATTCTAAATGACAATCCTGTTTATTCTCCTTAACTATTTTGAGGAGAATAGCTTTTAATGTTTTGTTTGTGGCTTCACTTGTCTCGTTGGCTTGAGGGTAATAAAGAGAGGCCGTATGATGGTTTATCTTGAATTTTGCATAACTTGCGGACCTCATCGTTCTTAAAGGATGTGCCATTATCCGAGATAATGACTTGCAGAAATCATACTTGTAAATGATCCGATTTAAAATAAACTTAGCGACATCGAACTTTGTATGGTGGTGAGAGGCATGGCCTCTACCCATTTGGTAAAATATTATGTGGCTGTGATTATAAAATTGTGGCCATCTGTTGACAAGGGGGAGAATTTACCTATCAAATCCAGGCCCCACGTGGAAAAGTGCCATGGGGTTGCGATTGGTTACAGATCTTGTGGTGGCATGTGAATCCCATGGGAGAATTCTTGGCATTTATGGCACTTGTGCATAAAATCTATCTGCATCATGTTCCGAGTGGGCCAAAAATAGCCCATCCGATGTATTTTGTGAGCTATGGCGTGACCACCAAAATGGCCTCCACATATCCCATTGTGGGATTCATACAAAATCTTTTTGGATTCTTCAGTGTCAACGCATCTTAAACACATTCCATCGAAGGCTTTACGATAGAGCACCTATTCTAAAATAACATATTTAGCAGTGATAATGTGTAAGCGCCTTCTTTGTTGTGATGTGGCATCTTCTGGGTACGTATGGTCCATGATAAAATTGATGATGTCAGTGTACCAAGGGCATGTAGAGATGGGGGTTTGGTTTCGACAAAGTATATGCACTCATCGGGAAAGTCTAGATCTACCAGATTGCCTCCATCTAACGGATTGTCAGCTAACTAGTCTACAATGACTTGTCCCTTAATGGATTTCTGATTTACAAATGTTAATTCAAATTCACCCATTAAGGTTATGAAACATCCAACCTTTTTGGATAAAGACCCTTGCGTGAGGAATGGTCATAAGTGATATGTCTTTACAATGACCCTCATTTCTTGGTTTAACATGTAATGTCTTAAACGTTTCATTGCAAAGACTATGGCAAGGCATTCTCTTTCTACCGCCCAGTGTATAACATGTTTCATAATCAAGTAACGTCCAGTTAATGAAATAGACTACACATTCTCGTTTATCATTATCTTCTTGAGCCAACATGCAAGCTAACGAGACATCAATAGCCCATGAATACAAGATCAAAGGATGATTTGGTCTAGGAGGCATTAGTGTGGGAGGAGACAACAAGAAGCATTTAACCGCTTCGAAGGCCTCGTTGCATTCTTCTGTCCAATCAATGCTATAATATTTCTTTAATAGATTGTTGATTTGATGAACAACAAAGCTTAATTCAGAATGAACCTTTGAATTGCACCAAGTTTCCCAAGAAATGATCTGATACCAGACTCGTCTGATGGTGGAATCATTTCAAGAATAGCCTAGATTTTGGTTGGATCGACATCAATCCCTCGTGAAGATATAATGTAGCTAGAAGCTTGCCTCTTGTCACACCAAATATGCATTTCTCTGGGTTTAATGTGACGCCATATTCGATCAATTGTGAGAGAATGATACAGAGTTCCTTTGGGTGATCACAACGCTTCTTGGCCTTGACTAACAAGTCACCCATGTAGGATTCCACAATTTTATGAATAAGGTATTGGAATATGTATGTCATTGCCCATTGGTATGTAGTGCCATCATTCTTAAGACCGAATGGCATGATAACGTAGCAATAAGTTCCCCAAGGAGTTATAAACATGGTCTTGGCTTGAACTTCCTCATATATTTTAATCGATATACCACGAGAACCCATCCATGAGGGATAACAGTTCAAATCCAGCTATTGTGTCAACAATAACATTGATGGATGGCAGCGGGAAGTCATCTTTGGGACAAGATTTGTTAATGTCCCGAAAGTCTATGCAAATGCGTATCTTCCCATTTTTTTTTAGAACAGAGACAATATTAGATACCCATTGTGAATAGTCAACTAGTTTGATGAATCCCACTTGGAGAAGTTTCAGTACTTCTTCTTTCACCATGAGAACCACTTTTGGTTTCATTGGTCTCGATTTTTGTTTAATTGGATTTGCATCTAGTTTGGTGACAAGATTATGTACCGTGATATGTGGTGCAATTCCCATCATTTCTTTATAATTAAATGCAAAATCCTTTTGATGTTCCTTGAGGATTTGAGTATGTATTTATATCTCCTTTGGAGTTAATGAGGATCCCAATTTCAAAATCTTTGGTTCTTCCTCCATTCCAATGTTTATGTCAATTGTTTCTTTGATTAAGGAAGTGTTACCTTCTTCAAATTCAGGCGGGGCCGGAGGTAGTTCCAAACTTTCTCCATTCTCTACCTCATAGATATTGAGATCCTTTTATGGAGAACATTCTATCATGGGATTTCCAAAATAGGAAGAGGAATGTGGGATTAGGGAAAGATCCACTATGTGATGAGCGAGATGTAGCTCCACATAGGCATTTAGATATTCGAGAGTGATTCTATCACTGTCAAAGTGATCCAAGATAGAAAACTCATTCTTAGCTTCTATATGTGTCAGGAGTGGGTTTGTTGGTATTTTACGCACCAATGGTTTAGTACGAAGTGATACCGTGAAACTTGTGTTTTCCAACTCACTGTTTGGAGTGAAATGGGAAGTTGAGGTTGCTATTGAATCTGTGAGAAGGTTCTACTCATGGGATTGCTTCAATTGATATGAAGTTGAATCCTTTGGTTAGATCCAATACCACCATTTTATAGAGTTGTAAATGCTCAGCTCTAGTTTCATATACCTTAGAGACTTGGTTTGCAACTAGTTGCGAGTCTCCTAGCACTCTAATGTTATCAATGCCCATCCTTTTGGCTATGAGTAGGCCAAAGAGGAGGGCCTCGTACTCAGCCCCGTTGTTCGTACATTCAAAGTTTAACTTAAAGGAAAAAGGTAGGATCTTTCCTTTAGGAGAAGTAAAGATCACACCTACCCCAGCTCCAAAGCGACATCTAGCTCCATCGAAATGGAGAGTCCAATATTTGCTTGGAAAAATGGATGTTGGGACATTCCCCATGTCTGCTTTTTTCTGTCTTGATTACTTCTACAATAAAAACTTCATCTGATGGAAGGGAACCAATTCCTAGGGTGTATCCCATACCCATAGAATCAAATGGCAGGAGAATGGGTAGATATTTCTCTAGTGATTCTACAATTTTTGCGGTAGTCCCTAATGATATCATTTTTATGACGTTAGTCTCATTTTGAGTGTTGGAATGCCTTCGACTAGGTTTGTAATCTCTAATTCTCTTGTAGCTATCAACTTCTCTTCTCGGTTTTGAATTGATTAGTTTGTTAAGCTAATTCATTAGGAGTTCAAACTCGAGTGAATTCTGGTATTTTCTTCAAGTTTGTTAGGTGTATATTAAACGGTTTTGGGTCACCTTGTGGCACAAATATTTTCCCTAGGTGCAAAAATCTTATCTCTTGGAATAGTGTAGAAGGGATTTCCTTCATGCGGTGTATCCATAGTCAACCGAGGATCATATTATAGTTGGTTTCCGATCTATAATATAAAATTTGTAAGGACTGTCTTGGGTTCTAAGGTGACCGGGTAAAACTATGGTCCCCATTGAAGTGGCCTTGAGGCTATCATAACCTCTTAGTGTATTTCGTGTTGTGGAAAAATTTATTTTTACATATCCTAGCTTTTGAAGAAAAGTGAAGGGGACTATGTTAACTTCTCGCCCCATCATCAATCATTGCGTGCTTAACATAATTATTGTAAAACCACACCTGTAAATGCAAGGTGAGTCACCTCTACCGTAATTTCAGCATCTGTTGGCATTTTGCTTATATCAAATATAAAATCAAGTATCCCTATCTCGGCTGCCTTGGAGGCGAGACATCAAAGTCTACATGGTTTACTTGCATTTCGGGAGGAGGAGTGATGTTAATTAGATGACCAAGGCCTAATGCTTCTAAGAGAGCATCCCACATGGGTGGGAGAGTTCTTCAACAAATCCAAGAAAGAAATGTGAGAGAAGGTTTTGTTAGGTCATTAATTAGATCGTAAGCACCTATGGGTTTTACCAATGTTCGTTGAATGTTGTCTAGTTCTAATGGATAACTTGGAACCTGGTTGAGAAGTATAGTCCTATGTTCTTGTTATGGTTTCTATGGGTAGCTCGGTGTCTAGCTCTACCAGGCCAACTATCTTGGTTTGCGGTCAAGTTCCTAATTGGGGTGCGACTAGTGGATTTAATGAAGTTGAAGCTTCATGATTATTATTTCCTATCATGACACCCTTGTTAGTCCCATTTGGATCTAACTTTGTTATTGTTAGAGTGATTTGGAAGCAGATCGTTAAAGATTTTGAGGGGTGCATTTTGAGGGGAGACTGCTCCTATGTAAGTGTTTGGCATGGGTACTACAAAATTTGCTAAGAACATATCTATAAAGAGTTGTCTTTGGTCTTCTAGCAAACACTGCATGAATTGTAGTCACGAGAAAGTCCTAGTATCATGGCCTTGAATCTTGTGGAAACCACAATACAAGTTGGGATTATAGTTTTGAGGTTGTTGATTTGAAACCTACTGTGGTCCAAAATTTTGATTAGGTTCTTTAGTTGTTAGAGTTAAACTTTTCAGTGTTGCCTTTTGTTTTGACTCTGATATCTAGTTGGGTTTTGATTTGGACCTTATGTCTGGATTTGCCGTTGTTTTTGTTGTCATGATGGATGATTAAAATCCACCACGTTGATTGTTGGAGTGAAGTTGTTATTTCACCGATTGTTAATGGTGGAGAAATGTTTGACGTTTCCCTTTTAAATTGGCTAGTTACTCCATCTATTGTTACCCCACGATTTTTGTTAAGGATTTTGGGTCCTTGATTAGTATTTCCGGCACTAGGATAGGTCATAGTGTTTTGATTGGGAGTGATTAATTTCCTGTTTGTTCCATATGTCTTATGGCCACTATCTATTGCCTCTTGATCTATTCGGAGAGCACTCTCGAGTACTTCATCATAAGTTCTTAGTGGGAACTTCTGGATTTATTCCTTTATTTCTCTATTGAGGGAATGAAAGAATAAATCACATAGTTCCATCTGATCCATGTTTGGAGCACTTGCTGATGAGTAGAGAACCATACGCCATCTTTGAATAAAATGAGCAGAGGATTCATTATGCTCTTGTTTAATATGCAAGAATTCCCTTATTCATGTTCTTAATAATTTGTTCATGTCAAAAGCTTTGATAAACTCTGACATAAGTTTTTTGAATGAGTGTATCGAGGCTTCAGGTATTCTATAATACCAATAAAGGAAATACCCTCTAAGGTTTTAGGGAATATCTTAGCAATAACCCCATCCCAAGGGAGTAATTCTCGAATGGCCATGGCATAGGCCTTGATATGTGCATTTGGATCTCCCTCCCCTTTGTATTTGGGTAGATCGGGAAAGGGTCCTGGAAGCATGACACTTCGTATGGTGAAATATAGAGCCTCTTTTAAATATTTTGAGTAAGTCCCTACCACATAGGCTTCGACCATCGATATTGCTTGCTTTGAGGGGGTGGAGATGGAATGGATTGTTGATATGGCATAGCATATGTATTTACAGGGATATAAGGAAATACACATGGTTGAGTGAATATCCCGAGAGAAGAGAACATGTCTCCCTATGGTGATTTTGAATAAATGTTTAAATAGGGAGGAACATTGCTCTGGTATGGATTGTTTGGTGATAATCGGGAGGTATCATATTTTCAACTGGAGCAACATTTGAAAATGTGTTTTTGGTTGGTGTTTATTGTAGATAGTTATATATGAATGTTGAGGAGGCATGCCTAATGTGCCTATTCCTATAAGGAGGTCAACTTGGTTGGGATGATGTGGAGGGTTGGGAATTCTACTTGCCCAAAATGTGAATTTTGATTTGCTTGAGCAAGTTCTAGTCCTCTAACCTTCTCAACTAAGGTTGAGATGACCTCGATTGGTGAAGACACAGTGTTTTTCCTTAATGGTGGTTGTTGTACACCTTGAGGTTGTAAAGGGGTATGGTACCCTACTATGAATTGATCATTAATCTATCAAGATTCATCGAGAGTATTTCCCATAGGTGGAGGAATGGGGGTGTTTTCTTAGAATAGGGTATCGGGTTGTGTTTGTAAACTTCCTATAGGTGGGTGCATGTTTTGGAAGTTTGGTTTGCTTCTAGCGTAGCGTGCTTAAAGACTCCTCATCCAAACATGGGAGTGGATCTGACTTGTCTCGATTTATGGTCCGAATAAAACCCAAGGAGATGAAATGGATTCTCCAATAAACGTCATATTGTTAGAGCCTGACGGCTCTGGTTGTTGAGTTTGTGTGAGCTGATCCAACTCCTCAGTTTGGAACGAAGAACTAGAGCTAGTTCTTTGAGGAGGATTTTGTGATGACAAGTAGTTACTTGAATAGTTGTCAGCCCATGTAGAAAGCAAGGGTGACGGTTGTCTATTTTTTTGACCGTAATGCACTTCGAGACCTGAGAGGGGTCTGCCATATGCATCGTATCCCGACATATTCGGGGTATATAAATACCCATAGAATAATGGGAAAGAGTGAAGGTGGATGAAAGAAATGAAAATAAAAGGGGAACAGTTGTTTGTTTCACGTCGGGTTCACCAATTTTGTATGATATAAAAGTGACATGCAAGCATGAGAATCTACAAGTAGCTCTTCTTCACACTCGAGCTCCCGAGGTGTCTTTGAGATAGCCGATGGAAATGGAATATATGTGGATACTGAGAAAAACTAGTTGGGAAATCCTATATCCTCAACACACGGTAATAAAATATGTGAATCTAAGGCAAAGAAAGCTCTCCTAACCTGAATTGGTGTAATGGACCATTCAGATATAATAGCTACTCGGAGGCTCCAAATGATGTAGGGATCTACCAAGAACCTATCTATTGGATATTGGATACGTGGAAATTGGCTGTAGGTGCTTCGTGTATATTTCTTAACAAGGCCATGGAAAATGGTAATGAGAGGTGCAGTGGATTTGTAATAAACTATGGGTGGTTTTATGGTCTAGCCCAGAAAATGTTGGATTGATTGGCTTCTATATTTAATATGGAGAACTACGTTATGATATATGGCGGGAGTGGTGAGGATCTAAATACCAGCGTTCGTAAACTGGTGTCAATACTTAACTGACTTGTAGGCCCATTGGGTTGTGGAACCTGGGGATCACAACCATGAGTTCATGTTTGTTGTGGACCTGTTATGGTCATGTCAAGAATTAATCTCTTCTTCCGACTATCCAATGGTCATAAGCCTTTTCAGCTTCTATGTTTAGTACCAGGAGTTGTACGATCTTCTCGGGAATACCTTACGGGGTTTTGGAAACTTGTATATGTGCCCAAGAAGATTTGCAAGACTCCTCTCGAGCCACTTGCCATTGCCTTCTTCATGTCTTTGTAGGCTATCAAGACCAAAATGTGACAGAGCCATCAAGTAACAGGCTGTTGTGATCTTATTTTTGGCTACGATATGTTTGTCATCGGTCGGTTCGGAGCTATTTTGGCGAGCTCTTTATGCTTGTTTCTCTTTTGGTTTCTTTTTGTTCTTTCCTTCTTTCTCTCGGATCTTTGTACGTTTTGATCCTTTTTCACATATATTGTAAAATTTGGGTGTTGAGCCTTCCTTGGTTGATTGTTTTGCCCTTCTCTGGGCTGCTTTCCTCATCTTTAATATCTGGCTTTTGAGCCCTTTTGTATACAGGGTATAGTCCCTTCAAAAGTATTTACCCTTAATAAAAAAATTTGTATATGTAACCTGTGTCTATGTCGATAATAAGGTCTCTGCATCTGGTTTGTGGAACTAACGGGTCACAACCAAATATTTGTTCTCTTTCGGGTTCTTGTATGGTTATGTAGATATCCTATCAGGGTAGTCTATAGTTGGGTTGACTTGACCAAAAGGTGTATGCTTTGTCATCTTCAATATTCAGTTGTCTCAATTGTTCACTAATTGCTTGTTGATTTGTTGTCATTTGAAAGACCTGAATCCTAAGCCCTTGATCTATATCCGTTAACGTTGTGAAGAGATTCGGTTGAGATACTACTGGTTCGAATACATATTCCCTAGGCTCTCTGGGTCCCGTAATTGTCATGCAAAAGATAACTTAACTGAAATGAGCAAATTAACCATGAAAGCTATATCTACACTATGCTTATATTTCTCTTATTTTTGTATTTTCAATGATGCATTTTGAATGAATTAAAAGAGAAGTTATTCTAATATATTCAGAAAATGGACAATTAATCTAATAATAGAATTAAAACAAGCAAGGTAGCCTAGTATAGCTATTTTCCTGTGCAGTTGTGAATTTATCCTAAATATTTAAATAACTAACTAATTTAATCGAAAGACTTCCGATCCTACCTCAGAAGTGAGGAATGAATCATAGTTTCTCGAAACTATCATTCCCCATAGCTTCCCTGGCAATATCGAAAGCGAGCTTTAACTGAAATGAAATAATTTACTACTCTATTTGATATATTGTAACTAGAACTTTGATAGCTCAAACCTAGAGTTTACAGAACAATGGTAAATCTAGTTGTGTCGTGACTTGTCCCCTCAGTGTGATCTCCTCATTCCTTCGTGTTCTCGTGAATCCATAAAAGTGTGTATGTGATAGTATCAACAACAAAAGATATTTAAACAATGGCAACTTTGGATATAAACCGAATACAATGCAAGTAAGAGAGGGATAGTGCAAGTGAACAGAGCTTGACTATGCAGTTCCTAGTAGGATTTATTGTAGGGATACAACGCAAATACGCTGAGAATGCAGGATCCATCTCTTGTGACAAAAAAACTGTAACTCTAAGATGAATTCTAATCTAAGAAAAGAAACTATCTTATGCTAAACTGATTATATGGGACATCAATGAAGTAAGATGAAAGCAAGAAGATCAAATGATCTCTAAAACATAAATGAGAGGATGATAATTCATGCAAAATATGAAACTATTGAAACTCATGCAAGAACTTCAAAAAAACTGAATAATCAAACACAGAAGGAGAGGGGCCATTTGTTTGAAAGTAAGTTGGGTATTTATAGCATTTGCATTTACCAAAGGGTAAATCCAAATTGAACTCTTCTAATATTAAACAAAGGGAAAACACTATTTACTAGGCGGCCAAAACATAAATGCAAGCTTTAGTGGTTGAGGAATGCGGATAGAAATTTGAATTTTTACGTTTGACGAAATCATCAGAAAATGCGCACAGGACCGCCACCCTACATAGGGAGGTGGTTACAAGACCACCGCCTAGTCGGGCGGTGGTTCTCAGAACTTAAAGACAAAATGCAAGGAAAAGGGGGTAGAGACTAGAACAAAACATGCAAAAGCTAGACAAGGCTTTCTAGGGTGCAAATGTACACTTGGCAAGCTTTTTTGGATTTCGAACACCTTGTGAAGAGATCTGAATCATCATTGGGGTTTCTGTAATCTCTCTCTAAGAGTACAATACCTACATTTTTGGTACGTACGAGTCCCTAACATGCCAAAATTTATGAAGGCCCACTCATGTACATAGTGTGTGAATTCTATGAGGAGATCCCCTAGGTTTGGTTGCATCATATAGTTTTTAGGTGGGTTTTTTGTTCTTTGTGTTTCTTTGGACATAAATTTGGTTGTTTTAGCGTATTTTGTGTCCTAACAACTTTATTTTGAGTCTTGATAAGGTAAATAATTTTATAGTTCTAAAATTTGTCTAACTAGGGTAGACACAAGGCTATATAAGGGAGCTTATTGGATTTGTTTGACACTTGTATTAACAATGGATTGTAATGGGGATGATGATACCACTTGATAAAATACTCTCTGATTACTTCCCTCTTATGAATGTACTTCTAGATTTAGGTGGTAGAGAAACAACATTCTTATGTAAGAGAGTGGTGGTATAAGTTTGTAATTTGTCTAGTGACTAGTCTATGGTTATAATACATTCATATATTTGATCATAACATGTAATAAAATCATCTTTGGGATAGATGTATGATGGTAGAAAATTATAATATGTACTAATTTTTGTCTTAGTCATGCATTTTAAATAAATCCCCACATCTCTAGTAAAGGTCATTTGTTAGAGTTGGATGGGTCCTTGGTGATTATATAAAATCTGAAATTTTATCAAGAATCTAAGAGTACAAGAATGTAATAAATGAAATGTAAATGCTATGAAATATATTTAGTAATTTAAAATGAAATTTAATGAAAGGGGAAGGTACTTACTCGAATTGAACTTACCTCACAAAGTAATCAGATGAACAAAGTGATGAAATAACATAGCAGAGTGTCGCAATGATCTTTAGAAAATAGGAGCAGAGGTAGACGTGGATAAACATGGGTTCTGGAGAGGGATAGGGGCATCTGTGGCTTCCTTGGTCTTAAATTTTGGTGCCTTGGTCTACGAAATAACTTGGAATATGATCCGATATGGTCACTAGATATTCATAGTACTTTGCCTTTGGTCGAGTGAATGTCACACTTGCTTCGTTGTTGTCACCACAAACCTGCAATGAATAATCACCTACAAAATCCCACATAAATCATCAATCCCTAAAAAATAAATATGCAAATGAAGGGGTCGAACCGTCCTCAACTATTAAATGGATGGACTTATAATTGAGTGTTGCATACATCTCATACATAATGTAGTTCTATGTCTTGTTTGTGTTATAATGTGCCTAGGTTTCCCTAGCACCAATGATGGAGTGATATAGGGAAGTAACTAGATAAATTTTTAAATGGTGGATTGAATACGGTGAATACACCCCTTATGAACTATGTGATGCGAGAATAGTGCTCAAATGCGAGTCAATTTCTCTATGTAGATAGCTAGCCCTTAGTAAGAAATAGTCCTCTGTAAGGTAGTACGTATGGTGTGTTTATATGGGGATCTCTTGTTCAAATTTCAACACTAATGACCAAACATTCCCACTAGTACCTAGGGAAATGAGAAGGAAAACCGTAATGACTGACCTCACATGTCTAAAACAAAACCAAGTGTGATGGGGACCAGGGTGCCTAGAAATCAAGACCAGGCACCCTAGTAAAAGACTAACGATGACACCAAGTGAGTATTGTGAGATAAGACTCCCGAGACCTGGAAAAAGCGAGCGAATGAGTGTTAAATGTGCAAGACAAACAACAATAAAGACCAACAAGATAGATGACTAGATAATGGAATGGGTCATCATTGAATACTTTTTCTTATGTGAGATTCATATATAAAACAACATACTTGGCAGTATAATAATAATAATAAGTGCATGATTTTGTGACTACATTTTCCCCCACTTTATGTTGGTGAGAAAAGGCTCGGTAACATAAAGTAGTTAGAGATGCATACTTGAGAGAAATCTAGAGAATCCCATGTTGTAGAAGAACAGCAGATGTGGTAGAAGAGTGTGCCGAATGTGAACATATAGCATGATGAACCATGGATCAATGTGTTGATCCATGTAGTGTAGCGAGAGATGTAAAATCGTGATGAAGTGCACTAAACGAGAGTGATGATTGTAATGTTGAATGATTGATTATTTTGAATGTTGTATGATGATGATGTGATGGGGTAGGAGTGATCAGTTCCTAACCTGATTATGTGTGTATGAAAACCCAAGGGATTTCAAAGTCTTTCTACAAAAGGAAGAGTGTAGGGAGAAAGGTTTGTTATTCTCTAACCTTTAACTACATCATCAAAATATCTAGCCACTTTGTAGACATACACAAAAAAATCTGTGATTTTGGATCTAAAGATTTCAATCAAACGTGTTGACCCATATAAGAGTAGTATAGGAAAGGAAATGACGTATCATTTCCCCCACTCCAAGGTTTTTCCAAAATGTGTATGATGACTTCTAAGTTAGGTCATCTGTAAGAAAACATGAAATGTAGAATAACTTCCCATGTTAGGTCATCTAGGAAAGTAACGAATGTAACTCCCAAGTTAGGTCATCTGGGAGGCCAAATGTGTTGTATTGTATCGATTAAATGGTATGATTTCAATTGTTAGAGACTTGAACGTATTTTATTGGTTGATTGATTATTTTACTCATAGAGATATTTTACGCTTGTTGCCCCCAAGTTAGGTCATTAGGGGAATCGATATAAAATGATAAAATATCACATGGTGTATTAGTAAATGTTTGAAAATGATGAATTATAAATTTGCACGATCGTGTAGTTGTGTAAGGGGAATTATAGGATGACCCTAATTGTATTCCCCCTTTTGACGAAAGGGGAAGTGATAATGAGAATGAATGCCAAACGGAAAGAGCTAGGTAATAGACAATGTATGATAGATATTGCAAAAATGTGTGTGGATTTGAATGAAATATAATGTTGAGGAGAGATAGCATGTGTTTCATGTATATGATACGATAGTAGGAATTTTTTGAAGAGAATGTTGTAAACATGAAAGAAATAAGAGGAAAAATGTTGAAGATATTAGTAACATTGTGTGACATGTATTAGTTGATTAGTGAATGTGAAGTATGACCATAGTAGAGTGAATAATGAAAAGTGACTATAAATAGTAAAATGAAAGAGTGATTAGTCAACTCATTTTTATTTTGTGTGAGTGTGAGAGTGAGCTCTGAGTGTGTAAGGATGCCGTAAGTTAGAGCACCACAACCTAGCTTGATTTGGGATGGTAGCAGCCATCATGGCATCATGTACGATTAGCGAGTTGGTAAGTGTGATTTTTTTCAAAAAATGTGTGTGTAGTAGTCGTTTTTGGTGAATTTTTACAAAATTGTTATTTTTATTTTTCTCGGTGTTGGGGACATAAACAAGAGTGGTGATGGTGCTAATTGTCTTTGAGATAGGAGGCCAAGACATGGGCGCTAGTGTCCTGCTCCCTGGGCGCCCGATCATGCTTACAGGTGCCCATGTCTAGAAAGTTTGATTTTTATCTGGATGATGTAAATGTGAAATTTAATGTATACCGATGTCGTAGGTGATGATGTTTGCTTATCTATAATGTTATAACATGTTGTTTTTTGTTGTCTAGTGTTGTGCGAGAGGGATATCCATTTGAGGAAGTTCCGTGATGGTCCCTATTTGAGAACTTTTTTCTCGGGTTGGGTTTATCGATGATGATTGGGAGGTTATGGACCCTTAGGCCTTCAACACATAGTGAGGATAGGGGATATGCCCCATAATATACCCATGTTGATAGCGTTGTGTGAGAGATGGTGTACATAAACTTGTACATTTTAGCTACCTACTTGGTGAGATGATAGTACCTTGGTGAGATGATAGTCACACTAGAAGATGTATATCACATACTGCGATTACCAGGTTGTTGGGGAGAGGGTACACATTATAGCTGTGGAGAATATGGAGAGACAAATAAGGGCCGCTAGGCAAGTATTTTTGGGGACTTGAGTGCTTTCCAAGTCCCACATTAGCTTAGACACCATTTTGAGATCAAGGGTTTTGTACTTACGGAAATTTATAGTCGTGGTTATCGCATCATCAATTGTAGTGAAGGGAGATAGTGTGGGCATGTTATATAAGATGCACGATATTTTACAATGAGATAGAGGAGGGTGATAGGTATTCTTGGGATCGATGTGTGTTGGCCCACTTGTATAGAGATCTTTAAATATTTACACAAGAGGAGCATGGAGGTGGGATTGGAGTGACTATTGTTATTGTAAAATTACAGCACCCCCCGAATGGCTTGATTTTGAATGGGGCATCTAGTGTAACCTACATAACATTGGACCATCTCTCAAGTTGTGGGAATTTTGAACTTGAGATGGTCCTCTTGAGAAGGCTGGCTTCCTCTACCTAATCCTAATGCTAAACTATTCCTAATGCAAAAAATATGCCTAACTACACCTATCCTAATAATGCCAAGGAGATAAGGAGAGAGAGAGAGTACGTGAAATGGGAAATCCTACACTAATGAGGTGATAGCACCAGAAAAAAGGGGGCAAGATACTCTAATGAGGGAGGAAGAAGAGAAAAAATAGAGTGGGAGAGGTCCAAACAACTGTGACAACAGACCCAAACTCCATCTTTCATTTGTACTCCATGAAACACAACATTTTACACCTACAAATGTGAAATACATGCACAAAAAAAAAATCCAAAATGGAGAGGCACAGAGAAATAACAAAATGTGAGAAAGGGTTGAAAAACACCATAAAAACGTGAATTTATTGCTCTATAAGGTGCATAGATCATTACATTAATGCTCAGAGGCATAAATATGCTTGTTAGGTGCAAGAGAAGGCTTACAGCTCAAATGGAGTTGAGGAAATTTTTGCAAGGGTTTCCCAGCTCCTAGAATGTCTCCCCTAAAAATGAGGGGTTCGAGTTGTTTTATAGACAATTTTCACCCACCCTCATTAAAGAGGTATGGGCACCCATAAAAATTCACTTCCCGAGGGTACTTTTGTCAGATGAAGACATGGGTGCCATACCACATTAAATCTAGTTGTTGAGTTATCTTTCACTCACCTACCCTCATCTGGTTTGGGACTCGTGAGTCATAAAACCATATGACCCATCTAACCTAGTGACCAGGTCCAACCTCCAGAGTCCAACCCTTAGGACGTCCAACCACCAGGTGTCCAACCATGAGTCGTCCAACCTACAGTCATCCAACCCCTGGCTGTCCAACATATAATCATCTAATCCCTTATTGTCCAACCTGCGTTAGCAGCCTATCTAACCCACAACCGTCAACCTCGTGGGTCTGTCTAACCTACAACCTCGTCCAACCCGGATGTACCATCCAACCCTTAGCCAAAAACCTTGAACCAACTAACCTTTGCTCGTACAGACCAACCAGGGGTGACCTATCCAACTGTAGCCATCCAACCCCGGACCGTCAACATGTAGCCAACCAATCTACAACTATCCAACCCTACCATACCAACCAACCTTGCCATTCCGACCAACTAGGTTGAATCGTATAACCATGAGATTTTTTGTGGCTCATCAACTCATTGCGAGTAAAGACCAGATCATAAACATGGGCTTCCTTTCTCTTCCAATGGGGTTTAACTTTGATGGTCATCTCAGACGTCCAAGAATTATGAATGGAAAATTCCATTTATGACGATTTATCCAATTTAACTGGGGTAAATTTGGGATAACAAATACTTAATTACAAGTATGGGCCTATGAGCATATAGTAGTATTAAGGCCAGTTGGTGGTCCACGAGTGGAGTGTGCCGGGCAGACATATTTGTTAGAATATTCATTGGTGTGCATGGAAAAAATATGGATACAAATACTTATAGAGCCTTGATAGATCAGAAGGGGCTAGAGGCAGTGATATGGAGGCCATACCGAGATTGTGGAGGATGGTCAAATGCAGTAGATTTACAATGCATATGGAGGACTACATGGTTAGAGGATCGATTCCCATGTGTGATTGAGTTATTTCAGGTAGAGTGGATATCTTCATAGTTTGGTATGGCCCAGGATGTGGCACTAAAGCCATATGTATGGGTTAGAGCTATTAGAGCATCGAGGAGGGCCGGAGCTAGACCAGGCCCACATGAAAGCAACTAGTAACTCCTGGACTAGATGAGATTGATGCGGCCATAGAGTCAATTGACACAAATGATGTGGGGTACAAAGGCATACCATCCATGTTGGACACCACATTGATGATTGTTATTTTTCCCTTTTTTTGGGATGTGACAGGATTACCATAGGGAGGAGGAATGGAGGGGCAAGCACATGCCCCCGATAATGTAGCAATAATAATAGAGGAGTGTGAGTATCTATATAGTTATGGTGTATGATTGGTTACTTGCTTATGTGATGGTTATGGTTTTCTAATGTGTTGTGTTATTGGTTGTAAGTGATGCATATTGGAGCTTTTACGAGACACATCTTTCCACACATTGACAAAAATGTTCCAACCGACATACTTGTGGGTAGAGGGATGTTTGAGTGTGTGGATGATATTGTGGGTGAGCATGCCATAGTGGTAATGACATGTACCATACTATTGAGTGAGAGGAATGAGGCATGCGATGAGACACAATGAGCTAGAGAGGTGGTGGGTGGAGGTCCTTTAGTATAGGATGTGTTTGCACAATTCCTTGCATTACAGAGTTGCTTTGTGGAGCAGTCTACAAAGAAAACACTATTGCATAGGTAGGTGGAGAGGTATAAGGTTCGCGATTAGCAAAGTGCCATGTTAGTCAAAAGGCTTCTAGTTCTAGATCACTTATATCACTAGATAGTGACAATGATGATGAGATATGAGTCATATGGGTGTATTTGATGTAGAAAAGTTTCCCCAGTTATGAGATGTTTTGTTACTTTTATTGATATATATATAGGCAAATTTATATGATGATTATATTCATTGTGTATTGATGTTTATGATGTGATGATGATGTACGATTTATTTGATTGTCATGTATGATGCGTTGAGTATTTTTATGTTTTTGAGTTGACTTGTAATGTGTAGTTAGTGTGATGATGATAGTATAATGTATGTGATGATAGAAAATGTATGATTGAAAAATAACCTTTTGTGATGAATGTTTGGTGATGTGTAAAAGTGTGATATAGTCATAATATTTTCATACGATAAGGATAGGGTAATTTGAGTGATGTCCCCCAGCATATAGATGATGAGGTTCATTTATATAATACCCCTCAGTAGTGAAGAATGAAGCTGTAAAGTAAGAGTGTTTCATTAAGAAATGATTCGATATGATGGGCTATATGAATCGATAGATCATGTGAAGAGAGGTTATTATTGTAATATATCCCTAAATATTCATGTAAGACTCATAAGAATATGAGTGTGTCATCGGGGAGTGAGGTGATAATAATCACCTACCAAATACCAAGGTGGCGCAAAGCAATTCAAGCATGTGGGATGGAAGCGGTGTGAGTGTATGAGTAAAAATGAATGTCATATGGAGCAATGATGGGAGGTGCGAGTTCGAAGGGATATGGAAGCTAATGTGAAGTAGTAGTATGATGTGATGGATGAGATGGATGAGATGGTGTCGTGATGGATGGATGCGATGGAGAGTGCGCATGAGTGATGACTTGTGGCGATGGATGAATAATGACCTTAGCATTAGAAGGAGGAGATAACACAACCCGAAGTAGTAGCTTGTGGATGAGGGAGAGGATATATGGACCGCTCATGTGAGTGAGAGCCAAAGGAGATGATGCCCTTATCCTCTAATTGTTACAAGTGATCATGAAGGGTGAAGAAATCATTATCCCTATGGCCATTGATACAGTGATAATTATAATATGGTCAATCACTGACGTTGTAAATGATGTTGTGGATGATTTTGGTTAGAAGGTAAGAAAATTAAATGCTCATTGAGAAAAGCACACAACACATCATGTGGTCGAGCGTGATGAGAGAAATGCAATAACTCACATGACACACGGGTTTAGAATATTGAGATGTAGCCTATCGGAGTAGGAGAAGGATGACACTTCTATGAGTTAGTAGAGTGAGCTTACTTGAGGAGGAGATGGAGATCATGTAGGATGCTCAACTAATGGAAATAGAGAATAACTAGATGATGCATAAGCAATAACCATAGGTGGAGTATCTATAACATGTGTGTCAATTAGGTCTTATTCTAGATCGGTGACTTTATAGCAAATAAGTGTAAATGATTCACATATGTCATATTGCAATCTTTGTTTTAATGCTAGAATCAAACCACGATAGAATATAAATTGCTTCTCTATATCAATAGGTTGAAATAATAATTGGTGCATACAAGTATTGAATCGTAAGATGTAATCCATGATATGTTCTATTTTTCCCTGGTGTAAAGTAGGTAGATGATCATAAGTAACTCTAGGGTCATTTTTGATGATAAAATGATGGAGGAAATCTTATCCCATCTCATGATAAGTCTTAATAGATCCAAATGGTAGGTGATTATACCATTGTAAAGTGTCATCAGTGAGGCTATGTTGAAAGGATTTAAGAAATATGTGATCATTAGAATATGAATCCATAGCCATACGATAGTGTTTGAGATGTAAGTAGGGGTTTCTAATAGCATCAAAACATGAAAAGGTAGGCATGATAAAATCCTTAGGAAATTATAAGTTATGAATATTCTTAGGGATAGTGTTGTCATGTAATGAATTTTTATTGAAGGAACCATAATAGGATTTTATTTTAAAGGTGAGTGATTGAACATGAGGCTGTAAATGGCTGACATCATGCATGACAGAGATAGGATATCTTGTGAAGAAATATTAGAGGATGGAAATAACATGTTATGTGGTTGTAATTTACCATTGTGAGTAATCATAGGGATGTTGAGAGGATATTTAGGATAATCCAATGTTAAAGGCACACTAAGTGTAGATGCCGAAGGAACAATAGGTGATGAAGAACATAAAATGTTCATAGAATTAGTAAGACTAGCTTCGAAACATCCCTAAGATATGGAGTGTTAGATAGAGATGTAACAATAGGAGGACACGAACTAATAGATGGATATGGAGTGATAGGAGAGGATGAAATAATAGTTGGAGGTGAGTCATGCATAGTGGTAGATACAACCTTAGAATAAGATGAAAATGGAGCAAGAGACTCACACTCAGTTGTATGTAAATTCGTAGACTCGTGACTATCAATTGTTTCATCAAAATCAGAGAGAGACTTAGATATGAAAATTTCATCAATTGGATCATCAACATAACATGAATGAGCATGTGGAAAAGTATGTGATGGATCATGAGAAGCATTATCAGAAATAGGAGAAGCATGAGATATAGATATAGTAGTGGTTTGACTAGGAGAAGAGTCATTATGCACATTTTTACTAACGTCAAGAACAAGCATGAAATAAATAAGAGAGTCGTCTAGAATTTTCTTATAAATGTGAGAAGGAGGATCATGGATAGCATTACAACAAGGTCAACAACCATAAAAGCTATCCGAATCCGAAACGATGCTAAAAGATAAATTTTCAAAGATATTAGGTATATTACATTCGTTAGCTAAGAGTTATTAAATATCATCGGCATAATAACACCATGATATAAAGCCGTAAGATCAGAAATAGTTGCCTCATCATAGATAGGATTGATGCTAACATGAGGCATGATGAGATGAGAAGGAGAAGAGCTATCCTTATCCATTAGGGTTTTAATGGATCCTATGGAAAAATGTTCTAAGATACGGGTTCACTAAAATGATTCTATGAAATCTGAAATCTTATTAAGAATCTAAGAATACAACAATATAATAATTGAAATGTACTGAAATGTAGATGCTAAGTAATTTATTTAGTAATTTAAAAGGAAATAAATTGAAATGGGGAGGTACTTACTTGAATTGAATTTACCTCGTAGTAATTTGGAACTGAATAGAGTGATGAAATGGTGGAGTGGATTATCAAAGCTCTTGAGAAAATAGCAATAGAGGAAAATCTGGCTAGACAGAGGAGTCTTTGGAGAGGGATAGGGGTGCATGTGGGCACCCTGGTCTGAAATTTGGGTGCCTTGGTCTATGAAATAGCTTAGAATCTTATCCTAATATGGTCGTTATATATTATGTACTTCGCATTTGGTTGGGTGAATTTCGCACTTGCTTTGATGTTGTCACCACAAACCTATAATGAATAATCACCTACAAAACCCCACACAAAACATCAAACCCTAAAAATAAAGATGCAAATGAAGGGTCGAGACCATCCTCAACTTCCAAATGGATGGACTTATAACTAAGCGTTGCACTACATCTCAGACCCAATGTAGTTCTATGTGTTTATGTGTGCAATAATGTGCCTAGGTTTCCCTAGCACCAATGACGTAGAGATATCGGGCAGTAGCTAGATAAAATGCAAAATGGTGGATGGAATAGAATGAATACACCCCTTCCTATGCAAAGGTGTGATGCAAAATAGTGCCCAAATGTAGTCCCTTGCTCTATGTAGATAGCTAGCCCTTAGTAGAAATAGTTTTCCCATAAGGTAGTATGTATGTTGTGTTTATATAGGGATCTCTTGTTAAAATTTCAACACTAATGACTGACATGTCGACTAGTACCTAGGGAGATGAGAGGGAAAACCGTAAATACCGACCTCAAATGTCTAAAACAAAACCAAGTGTGATGGGGACTAGGGCACCTATAAATTAGGACTAGGGCGCCCAGGTGCCCTAATCCCTATCTAAGCATCCAAGTCAAAGACTAGTGAAAACTAAGAGACTACTAACAAATAAGACTCCCGAGACCGGCCAAAACTATACAAGTGAGTGACAAATGTGTGAGATAAAAACGACAAAGAGTAACAAGACAAATGACTAGACAATGGAATGGGTCATCAGTGAATACTTTTCTTATGCGATATCCATCTATAAAACAACATACTTGGCAGTATAATAATAGTAGTGAGTGCGTGATTTTGTGACTACACTTGGAAGAACCTTGATATGTTGATGATTGATCCATATCATAAATATTTACATTGGAAAAGAGAGCTCAAAAATGAATGAAAGAGGCATGTGGTAATTTTGTATTACGGGGAAAATTTGTTAGCCCATCTAGAAAAAGAAGGTGCCTATGGGATTGAATGTGAGCATAATAAGCTTCGATGCCTATGATAGGTCTATTAAATTCTTGAACCGGCATATTTGGGGGTGTAAAAACACCCACATAATAATGTGAAAGGAGGAAGTTGGAATTTAATAAGTAGAAGAAAAGGATATGGTGCGAGACTTATTCCTTCAAATTGGGTTCACCAAATTGGTACAAGTTAAAAAGTGCAAGGTATTTTATTCGTACTTGACTCCTTGTGATTCCAAACTAAGGTAGTTGATGTAGAGGATGATATAATGATTATTGGTGAATGTTATAGATGGTATAAATATAATGTGGATCAATGGGGACATATTTAAGGTATAAGGGTATTTCTCTACTAGTATTCTCAAGATATCAAGTCCTACTTGTTAAGGGAATAAGGACTCTAATATAATTGCTCATGTCGGATGGTGTAGTCAAGAATAATGGTAATACATATTTCCTTATCTATTTATAGGTTAATGAGTGGATGAATATTTTTTTGTGCAACATGGATGAGATGATTGTCGGATGATGGATTTCCTTGATCTAGATAGGTAATGAGGGAGATGGGATGGGAGAGATGACACAAACTAAGAATACTCAAATACGAAATGGGAGAAGTTGTCTCATGTGGTAGCAAATGTGATTTTTTTCTTGAGGGGATTCAAAGTAAAGAATACAAATTTATGGTAGGATATGTGTGGGTGAAGGTGAAGAATGAAACACTTCTCGCCTCAACTATGACAATATATTGTCTTGGAAGTTACTGTTACTCAAGGGGAGTACGAACATGAGTAAAATGTCCAACACTTCCTAAGAATACTTGGATGTAAAAAATCATCCATGATGGAGGAATATTCAATGCATGGAGCTAGATATGATCTTAATTAAAGAACAAGGATAACATAAACTGATGTCTATTTGTTTGATTTAAATTGAGCATGAGTTATTTAGATTATTTGAGGTGGGAGCGGGAGCCATAAGGATGTGTCAATATAATGTTTTGTGAAGTATAAACTTGGTTTCCCATGAATCAAGAAGTTTCCTTGTACCATTTGGCTATGCTTTACAACTAAATTATCATGGATATGTTTTGTAGTTTTTACAAGGTTGTTTTCATAGCTTCTTGGGTTTGTTTGGGATTGAAAGCCTTGTATTTGGATGTGTGGAATTAAACTCATAGGAATGTTATACGTATTTGTTTTGTTGGTTGTTTTGTGAGATTTTTAGCAAAATAGAATGCAATGCGATAAAATATAACTACTTACTAGAAATATAATTTTTAAATGCTAAATATTTAATTGCATGTAATGAAAATTAATAACCAACACTTTATTTCACTACTTTGGTTGATAAATATGAAATTGACTAGGTATTTTTTTGTTTTCATGAAGTTTGTATGATGTTGTAAGATACAAAAATAAAGGTAAACCTACAAGAACAAGATGAAGTGTTTTGTAATTTCCTAAAGTGATACCAAGTAAGAAATGGAAACAACATCCTTCTTATGCAATTGTTGTTTTTAGATCTGATTTTTGTAAGTGATGAGATGAAATTTCCTAAGCTAGATGTTTTTGATAAATGAACGAATGAAAATTAAATATCTACAATCTAAACTATGTTTTATGTATCCTAAAGTTGAATATATGATGGGAAATATAATGTAAACTAAGGTTAAATGTGTTTGATTTAATATATGAACAATTTCAAAAGAAAATCTAATGGTTAAGCCTCTTTTTGGTGGTTTTGTACTTTATAAATGTAATCTCTAAAATTAAAATAATGTAGATCCTAAGTAAGAAGCACTATGTTTCTACATAAATTTAAGATCTAATCTTAGATATGAGAGAAGTTTAAAGCATGTATGTTTCAAGATCCTAAACTACAAACATAAATCTAAGAAAAAAATCTAATCTATTTCTTTTTAACTTACGATTTCAAGGTTTTCAAATTAAATATATGAAATAAAACATAATCTAAAATATCTATGCAATAACATTTTTAAGTAAAATGTAAAAAAATCTTCAAGCAAATTAGAGATAAATTTGGACTCTCTTTTCTTATACCCTCAATAAATTACTCTATTTGATGATCATGATGACCGCACAATGGTAATGGTATTATGGGAAGATATTAGGAAATTGATGCTTTGTGGAAGAAGAGTAATCATTAGATATGTGGTTGGTTCAAGGATTCCGAAGACTATTCTAGGATCCCTTGTATTATTTTTGTAAGTAGCAAAGTGGTAAAACATGATTCTTGTTGTGCTTTGTATGGGAATAAATATCCCTTGGGATTTTCCTTTCTCTCTCTAAATTAATAAAATGGTAGCAACAATGTTCTCGGGAAGAAAGCTTCAAAATTATGGGAGGGGTAAGAATGAGTGATGAGGGTCGTCAATCCTCAACATTAATAATTTCAATCCAAGGCTGGTGTCCAAAGGATATATGAAAAAGGGAAAAGAGATATTTGGAAATGGTCCATTCTACCCAAAATCCACACTTGCAGAAATGTAAAAGCACACTTGCAAGAATTGAAACACATTTTGTATGAATCTGGAAACACACTTGCATGAAAAGAAAACACACTCGCATGAAATAAAAACACACATTGCACAAAAAAAAAAAAAAAGCACACTTTCCATGGAATAAAAAACACAATTGCATGAATTGAAACACACACTTTGAAAAAAAGGAAAACAAACTTGCATGAAATTGAAAAATTTGCAAGGGAAATTGCTAAATTGGAAATAAATACATAAAACACCTACAAGTTTACAACAGAATTCACATAAAAAGGATAATTATATTATACGAAGAAAAAGACAACAAAAATAATTACAAAATTAAAAAAATAAACATCAATATAAAAGATCCATCTTCCTTGGAATGAGTGGCCAACTCATTCCTCGGAAGAGGATTTTAATCAACACTATTTACAAATGGATGGAATGAAATCTTAGAATAAATTGATCTGAGAAAAATGGAGATTACATTCTTTGGTGTGGGAGGTTGCATTTATAATTCCATGCTTCTAACCACCTCCTTATTTTAGGGCATACATCTCTATTAACTAAGATTTCAATCTACCCCAAAAATTCAATCTCCAAAAATATGGAGAGAGTTTATCTAACTCTTAAGAATAATCCAAATTTCTTATTTTATTTTGAGAATCAAAATGAATATTGATTCTTCTTTATTTTACAAATAATAAAACACATATAAAAATATTTTTTTAGAATGACTTCCAAAAATAGATAAAAATACCACCGTTGGAGTTATGCTCATCTTTGTAACTCTAGTATTCATCCCTAGATCTCTAATATCCAACTCCGAAGCAAAAATATTAGACTTCGAGCGAAAGTGAGGAGACTCGGCGATACTAAAAATCATTTTTTCACAAATGATGAAAGTTGTATAAAATCAAGAGGAAATTTTGTTTAAAACATTATACTACCAAAACCTCTCTCGTATTTTCCTTTTGACCTTTATTATTTGATTAGAATTTTTTTGTGATGATTTGATACACTTTTTCTCGGACTACCACATAGTAAAAGTCAAATTTATTCCAAATGGTGAAATATGTAGAAAAATGGAAGGAGGTTTTTGTTCAAATCATTTTTATGAGTAAAAACCTCTCTCAGAATATCCATTTGACTTTTCTAGTTTAAGTTATGTAGGACTTTGTAGCTAGACCTACAGACTTTGAAGCTAGGCCTACAAACTCCAAAGTAAAAGTTAGATTTATTTCAAATAGTATAAGTTGTAAAAAATGGAAGGATTTTTTTATTAGACTCATAAACTCTCTCTCAGAATATCTATTTGAATTTTCTATCTTAAGTTATATAGACTTCAAGGTGTTTTGGGAAGACTCTCAAAGCATTCTGGGAAGACTGTGAAACAATACTAAAACAGATATAACTTTTGCATATGAACTCGAATCAAGATGATTTTTTTGAACTTGCATAATTTTTTGAGAGGAATCTAAATATGTAATCAGATTTAGGTTTGGGTATATTCTTGATAACTGTTTTTCACTTTTTCCCAAACATATGCTTAAGGAGCGCTCATAGAACTATTGAACATTTTCGAGCTAGTGAAGGAACCTCTGGAGCTAATGCAATGATGAAATAATAATCTTTGGAGATGATATGGGATATTTTAAATATCCTCCAAGGATGGTTATAGTTGGTTCCTAGTGCTCAAAACCCATTATTCAACAATGATAGCAAAATATGGACTGCATATGCACAAATTGACATCTTTTTCTAATAATAATTAGAAATAACTAACATAAAGATAACAATGAATTCTAAAGAAATAACCATGATATATACTCTCTATTTTATCTTAAATAAACCATAAGTTCAAAAATTACACTTAGATCCACTTTATGTATGCAAGGAAAAAGAATGTTAAATATTGTATAAAATGAGTCATTTTTGGGCTCATCATCTCCCCCATGCCTAATCTCATGCATGTCCTCATGCATGCCATTATCCTCCTTTAAAATTATGCTTTCTTATTTTGAAGGACAAGTTCTTATGTGGAGGTTTTCCTATTATCCCTCTTGATAGATTTTAGCATAGGTTCTTGTGTGAAATTTTCTCTTGTTTCTCTTTTTTTAGTAAGAGTAGGTTCTTGTGTACAATATTTATTGTTACTCTTCATTTTGTTGTTGTGATAGGTTCTTGTGTGTAATTTTTGCTAGTAATCTTAATTTATTTTGTGAGAGTTTGTTCTTGTGTGGATATTTTCTTGTTATGCTAACAATTTTTTTTGAAAAAAATATGTGTGTTTCCTTTCTCTTCTTTTTTTCCATAGGAAATGAATCCATATAGAAAGGATCCTCATAAAAATTCTATTGTTTTGAAATTTTCCAACATAGGCTTGAAGGAATGATTGCCATCATTAAAATCATATACCAAAAGATGTTTTTAATATGCCCAATTCTTCTTCCTTCTTTTTCATCCTCAATCTTATGCATATGATGTAAAAGTGGATCCTTATGTAATAACAAAATTTACAAGTAAATTTAAAACTAAAATAGAAGATTAAAATACCTTGGTATACTCAGTCTTTGTTGCCTCTTCCATGTCAACAATTGTGAAAATGTTAGGAATTTTTTTGATAAGTTGCATTCCTACTATGTTGAGAAACAAGAGCACAAAATAACAACCAGGTACTTTATTGCTTATTTGAAAAAAACCATCATTTGCTATTTTTCAAATTTTCCATTTTTAAAAAAGGTTTTCCCTTAATCAACCTCGCACGTTGGTTTTCCAATCAAGGTTATTTTTCTAGTACTTGGTCTTCCAACAAGTTGGTTTTCAAACCAAGACCACCAACAAACTCGAGGGTTTTCATTGTTGGTTTTTTAAAAACGTTTTTTTTTTTTTTTTTTTGAAAATTTTGAGAAATGATTACATGGGAAATATTATAAATAAGCTGCATACATCCTCATAATTCTTCCGAATGTAGCACTTTTTGTTGATATTGCTTCTTCCTTAGTTTTATGTATGTTAATATTGTTTCTCATTTTTTTCTGCGATATCTCAAGATTATGTGCCCTCCTCTTGATGAAGTTATTGACAGAAATCCATCCATTTTGATATCTAAAACATTACTTATCATGCTATTATCTTGAAAAAAATTGAAATAAACAAAACCTTTCCATGTAAGCATAACATCAGTCATATAAAATAATTATCAACATAAAGATTAAGAGGAAATTTTGAATACTTATGGAAGGAATTATTTCATCCTACTTAAGAGTGATTGATGGTTCATGAATTATTATTATTAACTAATGAAATATTATTGTGAAAAATAAGAACTCCCTTAGAAAATTTATCTTATTATGATGATGCATATGGTTTCAACTAATTCTTGAATATGGATGGAGTGAAATGAAATGAAATGTCATTAATTATTTTATTCATGAACTATGTAGAAAAACTAATTGTTATTTGTACAAGGAAGGTGAAATATAGATTTTGAATAAATTTGTGAACACTTAAAAATATAGCATGGTTGGATGTTAATGTTGGGAGGAGGATTTCAATGATGACAATAAAAATTGTTGACTTTCCAAATCTTTTAGATCCATTGTAACTATTATTTGCATGACCTTCTCCTAAAATTTTGCATGATTTTCTCTTATAATCTTGATTGCATGTATGATTTACTCTTTTGATTGCATGCATGGTTTTATATTTTGATTACATGCATGTCAATCCTAAAATAGATTTAAAAATTTGTGCATGTAGCCAAATCTATTTAAGGCATGATATCCAAATCCTAACTCAAGATCAAAAACTAAATCTATGGTCAAGATTAGATCACTAGATGGAGAACTCAAGTGAAAGTGGGTAGGAGTAGTGAATTGGGTGTTAAAAATGAGGTTAAATGCATGCATGGTATAAAAATAGGATAAAAAATCATGCATGTGTAGAAAAAGATAAGATAAAATTAGAAGATATATAACCATTGGTTTTTAGGAGGCATATGTACAATCACTATGGTAGGGTATAAAACCATTGGTTGTCAAGACGGAACCACCACGTGTCGAAATGGCCACACCACAAATGGAAATGGTACTACCACAATGATATATGGAACCACCATGGCAGCAAATGGTACCTCCACAATAATAGCATATAATTTAAGAAAAAGTGGTAGAAAATGGGAAAGGAAGAAAAAAAGGTTTCCAAAAAGAGTCCAAAAGGGATGAAGAAGTGAAAAATAATGTTTTAAGGGGGAAAGGGGGTTATGAGGTGGTCTAAGCATTTCAAACATCTTGTAATGTTTTTGGATGTCCCCATTGGGTATTTTAAATCTTGCACTATGCAAAATGGGGCATGTATAGAATAATCGCCACAAAAGTGCGGTCAATGTTCAAAAATTGAAATCTACTTTATCTCAATTTAGAAATGAGTATTCTTAATTTAAACCTTTGTAATTTGTTACCAATGAGATGCGAAAGAAAGAAAACACATAAATGGTATACACTTACCAACTTTTCAAAAGAAGAATTTCCCAAGTGTCATGTACTTGGAGATTCTTGAATTTGTAATTATTTATGAAATATCTCGGGGTTATTAATCCCTGATGGTCATAAGGAGATGTTAAATACACATGTAACACTAAAATGTCTTTAGATTCAATGCCCAAATAAGGTGCTAAGGACCTAGTGTTAAGAATAAAAAAGATGAAAGATTTTTGTAGAGCTTTTAGTCACTCCTCATTCGTCTAATGAGAGAATAATATAAAAGGTTTTTGTAAGGATTTATAGTCAATATGAGTTTCTTAAATATCATTCCCATGGACCACACTTCTACATAAGGATCTAAGACCAAGTGTAAATTAACACCAATTTAAAAGGTAATGGAGAGCCCATACCCCACTAAGTGATTCCCAATATGAGTATTAAAATTGCAAACTTGAATTCTTACTAAAGGATAAAAGGAAGGCCCATGCTCCCATATTCCATAAGTGTAGAAGTCTATAATTGTGTAGTGATGAAGAGGGATTGAAGCCTCTTTACAACCTATCTCGAAGTGTAGTATGGAATGATTATAGGAATTATGAATCTAGAATAAAATACCCATAATTGATCTATAACTATATGATAATCTACATCTACTGAAAAGTTTCCCCCGTGATGGAGCCATCACTTTTGGGACATAGTGTACTATGGTTCCATCCTTTTGTATGGTTTTATCCCTACGTGCACTAATTTTATCTAAATTAAATTAAACCTTTATTTCAAATTAATTATTGTAATGTATGATATTTCAGTTAATTAAGTTTAGTAAGACATGATAAAATAAGCATTCAACAATGTAAAAATCTAAGAAAGTTGGAGAGGAAGATGGCATAGTTGATTATGTGCAACCTAGAAGTGATCGGGCTAAGTATCTATTAGATCTAATCTGGAAACAATGTTTAAAAATCTCGGTGAGGGTTTGAGAACTCAGAATCGTAAGGGAAAAAAATGCCCACATGAGGCAGGAGCACTTCGTGTGCTAGTGATTCAACTTGGCACTAGTGACTATGTGAATATTCGAGGATCCGATCTTATCCGGGCTAGAGGATCTTCACTATTGATCTTGTTTTTTCACTCCAGTTTTGTTGTAATATTGTCGATCATACCTATAACCTACAAAAAAAAATTCTAACTACACATGTCCACAAACCACATCAAATATTAAAAAAAGATTCAAAATGTGGAGTCGATGACCGGTGGTCACCCAAAGAGTGAACTTACAACCGAGTATTGCACTACATATTAGACCCCACGTAGTTTTTTTTTTTTTTTTGTGTGTGTAATGGTTCCCTAGGTTTTGCTCGTGCTAATGATGGAAAGATAGTGGGATATAGCTAGATTTGATGAAAGAATACATATGTGTGGTATAAAGTTCAACACTTCCCCTTCCTATGTACTGTATACATCCCAAAATGCACTCCCTTTGAGTAGTGATAGTAATATGTAGATGTGATAGTCCCTCTTTATTTGCTAGCCAAAATAATAGTTAGTATGTTATGTATATATATGATTCCCTTGCTTGATTTTCAACACTAATGACACCAAAGGCCAACTAAGAACATGGGATAAGGATAAGAAAATAAATAAGTCGACCAAAAATGATAAAATGTGAAAAAATAATAAGGGGGACAAGAATGCCAAAAGGGACACAATCACCGGGTGCTAGTGCTCGAAGACCAAAAAAAGAGAGATATGAAAAGAAAAATAGACAGGATCCTTATGACCTAACCGAAGTGCATACAAAGCTGAGATATGTAGAAGAGATCCATGCAATAAAAATAAATCAAAGAACATAAATGGATAAGGGACAATGTCACTAGTGTGTACTTTTCTTACTTAGGATTCATGCATATAACAACATACCAATGACATAGAAAAGTGCATAATTTTGTATCTACAACACATTATTAATGTTCTAAATATGTTCATGTCCATCGTATTTATATCATGTTTTGACATATTTTTAATTCTTGAATCCTATTTGTAACTATGTAAAACCCGCCGGAATTCCCCCTCTTTTAGGGAGAGTGAGATATGCAAGTTGAATGCTTGGATCAAGAGAAATGATGTGTCCCATGGTTGATTCATTTTGATAGTTTGTGTTAGATAATAGGGAGGATGATGGCCTATGTGGGAATCATGTCTCTAAAAGAATAGGGGTTATATGTGGTAGAGACCACAACACACAAGGTAAGTGGAACATGCAATAATAAATAGTTGTAATAAAGCAAGCGAAATATTTACACGCTAATTAAATCTAATGTTATGGAATTACAAAACAATAAAGAGGGTGTAAGGGTTTGTACATGGTATTATTTAGATTAATTAACTTCCAACATTAACCTTTCACAACTAGAGTAATGTATTAATACTTGTATTGATTGATAAAACAATAACCGATAGATTAAATACACAAGAGGAGAAAGATATTTAGTTTTATAAGTTATAAAAGAGAGGATATGGATGTGCTAGATAGGTGGAAAAGGTAGATCAGATATTGAGAGTGATTTGGTGCAAGTTTTGGAATTGAAAAATAAGTAAGGGAAGGACCATATAACTAATGTATGGTCCATGATGGAACTATTCGGTCTTGACCTAGATCTATATAGCCATAGAGCCTCTAGACAATTAGGTATAAAACTTTAATTTTCTTTCCTAGAAATGACATTTTTGTATTTCTCTCTTTCTTGTACAAATTTGGGATGACATGTAATAATCTACAACATAATGGAAACCCTAAAAACATGTAAAACCCTTCATAAGAGCATTAGCAAACCAAAAGGATAAAAACATGCATGTGATGAGGCTAGAATACCCTTGGCAGTCAAACCCCACTTTTTGAACCAATCCAAGTGTTACACTACATGCCCTCATTACCAGATAAGGCCTCATGTACTTCTCCCAGGTGCTTGTAAAAGTGTGAATGCAAACTCACCAACCCTCTAGGGGTTTCATCATGTCTCTTCAAACCTAGATAGTGTGATAACTATATTTTGAGAATGTATCTATTGTAGTAGTAGTGTGATGTGTTGTTCCTCAACCACGTGACCTACCTTTTTTTCTTTAAAACCCTTGAACAATGCATGGAATGACCTTTTTGTTTCTAAGACATGGCTCTATGAAATTTGCATGCTTGGAAATAAAGGAAGCTATAATATTTGAATTATTTAATTGCTTAATGTATGTAGTAAGAACTTCTCTAATTGATGTGCAATTTATTTGGGAAGGTTTAGGAAACTCTTGAGTGCTTTTGGAATGATATTTGCAATAGGAATTCATAATAGTGTCAGTGATCTATAATGTGATATTGACTTGTTTGTATATCCTTCTATATGTGAAATAGTATGATAAGGCCAACCATAGGAAGATAAAATGACCCGATAAAGATATGAACATCAAAAATAGAGTTAAATAATGTAAAAGGGTAGGATTGTACAATTTGGCCAAGATTGTGAATTATTTTCCTACATTCCATGGTCATAGGGTTTCTAACGATTATTTATTCTTTCGCATTATGGTTGAATATCCTTATAATGAATTTAATTCTAAAAATTCCAATGATCTAAATTCATACATAGCTACCAACCATCATAATATGGATCTTTTCTTATAATCTACTCATGAGGAATCACAACAGCCCAAGATTCTATTACTCCCATTTCTAATAATGTCACCTTTGTGGCTCTCACATATTTAATTACATCCTCTTCTCCCCTACCTCCATTGGAGTATCTATTCTTAACGTCTCATTCATATGTCTACTACTCATGTTTCTTCTCCTATTATCTCTCATATTCAACTTAATTCTTCTTCTAGAACCCATGCCTTAGAGTCCTTAGTGCATGATCTACAAGACCAAGTTCTTCAATTACAATGAGGTACCACTACCTCTTCTTCTTATGTGGATTCCTCACTTCTTTTGCAAATTCATCTCACACTTGAAGTTGCATCTTACCATATTCCTCCTAATTTTCTTTCACCTAAAATTCCTCTTTTTAATGGTGTTGGTGAGAAAATCTATCGGTTCAAAAAATTAGGTGTCTCCACTAACATTCACGGGGCTACGCCCCTATGCATTTAATGGTGCATATCCCATTATTGAATGTAATTAATCTAATCCTAATATAAATGATGTGGGTTTACCAAATAGGTCAGGGATCACACAAGGACACTCCACTAAACGTGGCAAAATTATTATATGGGATACAAAGGAGGAAACCACAAAAATGAAGGGAAATGAGAGAAATTAGGGAAGAAAAGTTACTACGGTGAGTAGACTAATTGTATATTCCATACCCAATAACCAAAGTAGTTCAACATTAAATATACAAGAAAGTAAAAATGAAGCTAGCAAAACAAATGAATTAAAACACAATTTTTTTCAGATTCATCTATCAAGGAAGAAAATTTCCTCTCCAACATCATACAGATTCAACTATGCTTGCAAAGTGCATAAAAGAGATAAATAGAGGAAACACAAGAGAAGGAGAATGGAAGAAATGTAGCTTTATTTCATGTGCATTGATACAAAGTTCAACAACTATAATCCACAATTGCTACAAAGTAGAATTTTTTTAATAAAATAGGATCCTTTGGAATGGAGAAGCCATCTCAATTTATAACAATGTGAATTGACCTCTCACCTCCCTCATATGACTCTTCATTTCCATATTCGACTTGTGACCTTTCATTTTCATTAGAAAACAAAAATTAAGTATTTCTCTTATAATTTTGAGAAAATTTTATGCAATTTTGAGAAAATTCTTATGCAATTTTGAAATAGGTCACTTAAGTTAATAGAATGAAATACAATGATGAAGCCCAATGAAGAATTAGAAAAGAGAGAGAAGGAAGAGGGAGAAAGAGATGTTTTGAAGTCATGGATGAAGAACACTCTACATTCGATGAAGGTCAGCTCCATCGATGAATCGGTGAAATAATCCAATGTAATGATGAATTGTGAACCTTTGAACCATGAGAAAACTCCTCTTGAACAATCCATGAAATTTTTCACTCCTTTTGACCAATTATGCATATGAATGAAGGCTTGATACAATTTCTTACACAATGCAACCATGATGATTCTACCACCTCGAGGATGTTTGAAGATGATACTCTAACCACTAATGATCCTCCACACTAATGAAGGTTGCTCCTCTGAACACCATTAAACACCTTGCCCCTTGTCAATTATGATTCATGCTTTACTCTTTATATGATACACAAACACCCTAAACTTGAGTGTTTAGAAACACTGTTGAAAAATTCCTTGAGGATTCTAGATGACCTATGGGTAATGCTCGCTTGTTACACTACCCTTTTTTGACAAATATTGCTCCTAGAATGATACACTTTCTCGTACACACCGAGAAGGAATGTGATGATCACTGACGATTGCACCATTGAAAAAAAATAATGACCATTCCATGACATGAAGCACTAGCATTCATGTGATCTTCTAATTACACATATGAGTGAGAAAATGGAACCATTGCTCAGGTGATGAAGTCATGACAGTCTTATTATCCTGAGGACATGAATGACCACAATTCAGAATCACCGAGCATGTGTTCTTTGAGATTCATCGAGGTCCATGTGAGTGACACATTTGAATGCCCAGATGATGGAGCTGAGACTAATTTGATGCATGTGAACTTGAATTTCATGATGACCAAGGAAATTTCCTATACCTAAAAAGGGGGTTTACTATTTTTAGAAAATGATAATTTTCCACCCTTTTCGGTTTCGATCACTCAATTTTCCCTCATGGATGATCCTTGTGCACACCACCTTTGCTGAAATTGACCTTTGTGAAGACTTACTAAAAATAGCAAGTCCCTGTGTAGGAGGCTTACTATTTTTATAAAGTGGTGTTCTAGACCTCGGTTTTCAATGAAATAAGTTTTTATAATATGGTATTTTTTTTTTTTTGCACCTCGGAATTTTACCTCAACCCACTCTCCAAAATGAAAGATTTTAAAATTTGTCGTGGAGCATTTGGGTTTCTTAAGCGTAAAAAATATAGGCCTTGGATGTAAAATATTTCTCTTGGATTCTCTAGGTGCACGGAAATGAGGATGAATTCAAAAACCCGCGTTGATTCATACAACAATTTTTAAGATACAAATAATATTGTTTCATGGGTTACAAAGTTTTTTCTAGTGAAACATCTTGCCAGAGTCTTTGAAAATCCATAATTTTTTTATGTTTTTTTATTTACTAGATCATAGGATCATGAATGAAATAAATGGAGGATGAAAACATTAGAGGAAGAATTCTAGAAAATAATTGGTAGAGTTTCGGTAGCGAGTGGAAGAATGTGGGAGAATGAGTGAAAATGGCTAAGTCATGGTATTCATAAGCTTTGGCATACCATGAGGGGGTGGGGCACATTTGTTTATCCCCATTATCCCCTTTGAATTGGAAAATTGGTGCACAAAAAGGATCGTTACCCTTAGCTTTCCCAAAGTGTCACTCATTCATTGGCCGAGATAAATGGAAGGGGGTGGAGATAAACACCTAGAGGTTATTTCTTGGTTGTATGTGAAACCAGAGGGAAACCAAGGGGAGGGTACCTTTATATCCCCATTTTCCCGTGGGATGTGATGAGAAAAATAGAAATCCATTTCATTAAATGGTGCGAGACAAATAAATCCATTTCAACTTCCTCCTGATCCATATCCTTTAAACATGCATGAATAAGATCTTTTACAAATTAATGCATAAAATATTAACAAATTCCCACAAAAATACTTGGTTTCCATTCCTTCTCTAGTCAAAACTATTACATGCAATTTTTATGCTGATATTTATTTCTCTCCTCCAAATTACATGCATCACACACACACACACACACACACACACACACACACCTAGTATATCTTCTACGAGGCCAATCTAAGAACTAGAGCCATATTTGGCTTCAACTACATTGGAACCAAACTCCTAAATTTTAGGTAACCATACTCTAAACTTAGAGTATAAACACAAAAACATCCCTAAACTTAATCAAGGAGTTACAATAATTTAATACCCATACAACAACCCAATTCACTATCAATTTTGACATAAAGTTCCTTATTATGTCTTATATGATTAAATTTTGCAACTATACACAATATGAAACATTATTATTCAATTTATGATTGTATCTTAGCCCAACATAGACATGTGAACATAAAATTTATTCCTAAACCACAAATGGACTCCAAATCATTAAATTAAGCATTGATGATCCTTCATCAGGATGGGAAAATGGGTGCACGAAAATGTGCCTTAGCCTTGGGATGACACTTGTCATTCATGTGTGCAATGAAGAGGGGGCTAGTCAAGTTGGTCAAAGGTGCTAAAAAGGGTCGCCGAGGTAATATGGTGTGACCAACATGCTTAAAGGGGGAGGGGAACCAATTTTTGTCCCTCTTGTCCCCATGAAAATGGACAATGAGGACACAAAAAGGCACCTCGACCTCATGCTGCCATGTAGCACCCAAGAAAATTGACCAAGTATCAAACATGTACCTTGGGCCAAGAACTTGAAATGACCATAACTTGAGCTCCGGATGAAGTTTTCACACTTCTTTATATGAAATTTCATGGAAAATTAATTTTGAGAAGTATGGGATGGGTCCCATTCATTTATTATGACTGAAACAACATAAAAAAACGTCATGTTTTTCTTGGGACTTCCAGTTGTGCTTGGAAATAATGAGTTAGCTAGAAAAATGCATGGGGTTTAGGATGGATATGATTTCACCACCATGTAGAGGACTGAAAATTATTTCCATTTATATTTTTTTGGCTCAAAACTCATTCTGGAGCTCCCAGAATCACCTCTTGAAGTTCAGGTACTCTTTCTTTTGTCACAAGCTCCTTCACCTCAAAACCTACTTTTGATGAATTGGCTCCTAAACCTCTAAATATTTCCAGAATCTTCCTAAATCAGTTGTACAGTGATATTTTATCCTTAATACACCTCCTTAATTAATTTGGTCCTTTGACACTACTCCGAGATATTATGTACTTTTCTTAGAAAGGTTGGTGATAGCCCTTCCTAAGCTGCTTGAAAATCCACTTTTAGAGATATTGCTCTTGAAGTACTGAATGATATTTTTCTCCCTAAATAACCTATGGGGAAGGATGAAAAAACACATATAAACCATTGAAAGGATATGATAGGACTAATACGGGAATAGGATGACTCGGGGTTTCTAGAAAGATATAAAATAGAAAGTTTTTTGACACTAGGGTATAGTTGTCATGTTTTCAGTGAATTTTGCCCCTCAAAAACACGGGATAACAAATGGTAAGGAATATCCATAAGAACATATTATATAATTTTATGTTTCTTAATTATGTTATGCTTTTGATGATACATTATTAAAAAAATTGTTTCTTATAAGTTTATAATGTTATGCATTGCAATGGTTCTATGATTTGCCTATTCATTATAAGCGATCTTTTTATCCATTATCAAATGATTTTGGCACATTTTAAATTAATATTGGTACTAAAATCTCCTATTCTTAAATGGATAAAATTAAACAAGGATCTAATAAGCACCTTGGTGACTATTTTTACATTATAAGACTAATCTTACTAAAATGAACAATGCCCTAGTTGATTCATAATCACAAGACCTGCTTTTACACTGCCTTTTTTCTCATATCCAAGAGTTAAACATGTTTGATAATTTTCATTCCTTCGTTCACTTATGTCATATCCTTAAGGGAAGTGAAGGCAAAGCTAATTTCTATGGTGTTGGTCGTCAGATAGGACTTTTTAGAAGAGCAACAGTCAGGGGACAAGAAGTCCCTCCTCTTTAATGGGAGAGGTTCCCTTATTCTGAAACGAACTTATTTACAAATGTACAGAACATGATTTTATGGTTGAACTTGGATATTACTAAAGTGTTTTCCACAAGGATCATCAGTTACAAAAGGACTGAGGAAATGAGAGCATGGGAAAGAGTAGAAAGGCAAACATACAGAATTATAGATAGCAGAATAATTCTTTATGTGTGCGAAGTTGCAAGGAATTTAGAACAAGATCAATTGCATTGGCTGAATAGGATTAAGTTTAAAGACACAAAGTTCTGTAAATAACCTTCTTCAGATTCATTCATCAAGGACACAAAGTTCCTTCTTGGTTGTACAAGATCGCTGTATTTGCGAAACTGGATAGTATGCAATCAGAGAGACTAATAAATTAGAGACAAAGTGATCTTCACAATATAACACGAAAACACAGGGATAATAGAGATTAGAGAGACAATGAATGGAAAGTCCTTCTGTATTGATTTTTCTATAGTCTATTTACACTCGCAGAGAATAGGCCAAGTTCTTCCTCCTTTCAAAATGGCGCAGAAGGCCATTATATAGTTTACAATTCGGTTACTCCTCGTAACCGTTTCTTTTAATTAAAGAATAGTTAAGGATCGCCAGTTACAATACCTTAACTAATTACAAAGAATACGAAAAGAATGGGAAGAAGAGAAAAGAAAGGAGAAGGAGACAGGTGGCCAGCTACTGGGAGGGACCCACTGTCTTCAGAAACCGCTACTTGAATCTTTCTAACGTCTCAGCTCTGTATTTGCCACGAGGGACACACCAGACGTTTCATCTTGAGGATGACAATGAGTGTCTTTGAAAACTGATGCAACCAGCGTCTTGAGAGCTTCGTCCTTCCGCCAGCTGTCCTTGAAATTTGATCTTCGGATTGATAGCATCAGAGCCGCAACTTAAATTCATATTTTGAAAAACAGCATATTCGGGTCGAACGGGAAAAACTAAGTATGAATTTGGTCGTCGAGATAGGACTTTTTAGAAGAGCAACTTGATCAGGGACAAGAAGTCCCTCCTCTTTAATGGGAGAGGTTCCCTTATTACGAAATGAACTTATTTACAAATGTACGAACATGATTTTATGGTTGAACTTGGATATTACTAAAGTGTTTTCCACAAGGATCATCGATTCTGAAAAGGACTGAGGAAATGAGAGCATGGGAAAGAGTAGAAAGGCAAACATACGAGAATTATAGATAGCAGAATAATTCTTTATGTGTGTGAAGTTGCAAGGAATTTAGAACAAGATTAATTGCATTGGTGAATAGGATTAAGTTTAAAGACACAAAGTTACGTAAATAACCTTCTTGATTCATTCATCGAGGACACAAAGTTCCTTCTTGGTTGTACAAGATCATTGTATTTACGAAATTCTGGATGGATAGTATGCAATAAGAGAGACTAATAAAATAGAGACAAAGTGATCTTCACAATATAACACGAAAACACGGGGATAATAGAGATTAGAGAGACAATGAATGGAAAGTCTTCGTATTGATTTTTCTATAGTCTATTTACACTCGCGAGAGAATAGGCCAAGTTCTTCCTCCTTTCAAATGGCGCGAAGGCCATTATATAGTTTACTGATTCGGTTACTCCTCGTAATCGTTTCTTTTAATTAAAGAATAGTTAAGGATCGCGATTCTGATACCTTAACTAATTACAAAGAATACGAAAAGAATGGGAAGAAGAGAAAAGAAAGGAGAAGGAGAGACGGTGGCGGCTCACGGGAGGGACCCCTTGTCTTCGAAACCGCATTTGCTTGAATCTTTCTAACGTCTCGGCTCTGTATTTGCCACGAGGACACACGGATGTTTCATCTTGAGGATGACAATGAGTGTCTTTGAAAACCGATGCAACTAGCGTCTTGAGAGCTTCGTCCTTCCGCCGGTGTCCTTGAAATTTGATCTTGGATTGATAGCATCGAGCCGCAACTTAAATTCATATTTTGAAAAAAAGCATATTCGCGTCTCACATGTCCCAAGTGAACTGAGGCAATTCATACTTAGTTTTCCCGCTCAACCCGAATATCTTTTTTTCAAAATATGAATTTAAGTTGCGGCTCGATCTTATCAATCCGAAGATCAAATTTCAAGGACAACTGGCGAGAAGGACGAAGCTCTCAAGACGCTGTTGCATCGATTTTCAAAGACACTCATTGTCATCCTCAAGATGAAACATTTGGTGTGTCCTCGTGGCAAATACAGAAAGCTGAGACATTAGAAAGATTCAAGTAGTGGTTTCGAAGACAAGTGGGTCCCTCCCGAGCTGGCCACTGCCTCTCCTTCTCCTTTCTTTTCTCTTCTTCCCATTCTTTTCGTATTCTTTGTAATTAGTTAAGGTATCAGAATCGCGATCCTTAACTATTCTTTAATTAAAAGAAAGCGATACGAGGAGTAACCAATCAGCAAACTATATAATGGCCTTCGCGCCATTTTGAAAGGAGGAAGAACTTGGCCTATTCTCTCTCATGAGTGTAAATAGACTATAGAAAAATCAATACGAATGACTTTCCATTCATTGTCTCTCTAATCTCTATTATCCCCGTGTTTTCGTGTTATATTGTGAAGATCACTTTGTCTCTAATTTATTAGTCTCTCTCGATCGCATACTATCGATTTCGCAAATACGGCGATCTTCATACAACCAAGAAGGAACTTTGTGTCTTGATGAATGAATCGAAGAAGGTTATTTGCGTAACTTTGTGTCTTTAAACTTAATCCTATTCAGCCAATGCAATTGCTCTTGTTCTAAATTCCTTAACTTCGCACACATAAAGAATTATTCTGCTATCTATAATTTGTATGTTTGCCTTTCTACTCTTTCCCATGCTCTCATTTCCTCGATCCTTTTGAATCGATGATCCTTGTGGAAAACACTTTAGTAATATCCAAGTTCAACCATAAAATCATGTTCTATACATTTGTAAATAAGTTCGTTTGTAATAAAGGAACCTCTCCCATTAAAGAGGAGGGACTTCTTGTCCCCGACCGTTGCTCTTCTAAAAGTCCTATCTCGGACGACCAACATTTTTGGCGACTCCAAAATTGGAACAGAGAGCAATTTGGAACTCGGGACAGTTGGGACAAAATCGGGCGAATCGGCCGAAAATGGAACAACAGGTCCGTTTGAACTTGGGACATCTGGGACAAAAAGTTCCGGAGTACGCGGTTCGGGTGGTTCGGCCGATCGGGGAACAGAGCGCACTTTGAGTTTTGGGACACTTGGGACAAAAACATCCGACGGGCCCGAAAATGGGACAATTTCGGGGATTTCGGCCGGTCGGAGAACAGAAAGCACTTTCGTACTTGGGACAGGTGGGACAAAAACTTCCGACAGGCCCGAAATACATACAAAATGACCCAAAACACAGATTTTCTCAATTTTCACGGCTTAGGCACTTCAGAGAAAACACTCATAACTCAAAATTTTGAAATTTTACTCTTATCGGAGCGGGAATTTTGAGTGGACAACATATGGGAAAACTGAAATTACTCACAAAATTCTATTCGAGTCTAATGTTAAATTCTAAAGTAAATCTACTTTTAAGTGTTAACCTCCGAGTCCCAAGCTAAGCCCATGACCATTTTTAATCCGGTGTCCCAAACCGAAAAGCTATGACTTCAAACTCACGATGACATTTTACTAAATTGACTATACCACCTCGGTGGTGTTGCAACATGAAAAACATACTATGACTATAATTGATGTAATGGACACTCTACCAATCAATGTTTGAGCTTAAACATGTGATTCAATACTTAATAAATTATGATACAATTGAATGGGTTAATCCTACTGTGTCTAAACCTATAAATAATAACGAAAATATCAAGATATTCAATGACCCACTTCCTAAAAAACAAAAGGATACGTCCCGAGGAAATTGCCAATCATGCTTATCACGTAGTTCAACCTCCACAATCTACCAATACTCATATAGAATTTCTAGTTGGTTTTACCTATTGCTTCACCACCAGTCATTAATTTTACTAATGCAGGCTTCCATTCTTATTTAACGTCTTTAGGCTTCACATTGATGCATCTATTAATAATCAAGCTCTTAATAATGTAATAATCAATCCTAATTTCACGCATAATGCATGGTTGCTTCCCATATTATGCTCTATTGGATTTTCCTTATCCCAAATCATATGTAAGTCACCTACCTCATATGGCCATGTAACTCTTCCTATCAAAATCGGATCTTTTACTATTTGTATGCCATTTGTTGTAGCATCAAAAATCAAACATTGTTACATGATCTTTGGTCTTCGTTGGCTCACAAATATTAAGGATAATCCATCTATTGTGCACCAATATGTCAAATTCATAGATAAGTGTCATGTAATCACTATTCAAGCCATCCTACCTCGAGACCACTTTATGTATTGTTCCTCAAGCTTCACAGGCCTATACAACTAGTGCACCCCCACTCCAATTAGCATTATGCCTAGTCCACCTACTATTATAGTTACTCCTACATTTAACACACTCCTAGTTTTATTCCCATAATTTCACCATTGACTACTAGCCCACATAGGTCTCCTAAAATTTTAGTCCCCATCACTCACTCTCAACGTATCTCTAGGTCTCATAATCTGTCACATAGGACTAGGCCATCACACAAGGTTCATGGTACACACCACACATCTAGGTCTTTTCATAGGTCTATTTCACCTTCTACACGACACAACTCCTTCATACGCATCTTTCCTACACATAGTCTCACATAACACCAATATATTGATTCATGATTACATGCTTCCTTCGTTCATAATTACTAATAGTGGGCTTTCACTCAATGTACTCATTGGATATGTTATCCATTTTTTCCTCCTGGGAAAAAATGAACAACGGGGGTCTACAAGATAAAATTTTCAAAGTTGGTGTATAATTTTTTTCGGAGTTCTTTTACACCTTCATGATGCCTTGGAACTAAGGAGATCTCAATAATTCCTTGATGTAAAGGAAGAAGGTTGAAATCATACAATAATGCTCTGTATGGCGGAATCAATCCTAAACATCTCTCAAGATAGTTCAATGAGTTACTTGATTGAGCTTGCATAACTTATATGAAGGATGACCTTCAACATAGCTCGATTGAGCTAAATGGACATGATATGGGTTATTTTGATAGCTTGGCGAGCTCACATTTTGCAAAGTAGAGACAACCCTCCGCATATCTTGGTTGAGTCAAAATCAAAATATAAGTCCAAATAATGTAAATCAAACTCATTTTAGTAGGTTCACAGTTAAATCGGGTGAATTTTCATAGGCTCTCGAGATCAAGCTTGGAGCATTGTGTTGGCAAGATTGGGAACTAGCTTTGGCTATGGTGAGTCAAAGATCACAATGGCTTGGGGCTCGTTAATATACCTATACCAAGTGAGTTGTTACAAAGGAAGGAAAGATAGGATTTTTTGGATCCGAGTCAACATATGACTCATTGCACAACCGACATGGAAGGATCCAAGTTGGAACCGGTCAAGCCGGTGGAAAACCACTTGGAGGGAGTTTAGAGCTCATGACATGGCTCATCCAAACTAGAAAGGAAAACTAGGTATATGACTTGGCGGATCATGCATTGAAAAGATATATGACTTGGCAGATCATGCATTGAAAAGATGAGTTGGCTTGGTTCGTTGAGCGGTGAAGTGACCAATTCCACGGAAGGAAGAGCTTTAAGAGTGAGGTCGCAGAAGGTCACTAGAAATGGGATAACTTATGTATAGCTTAGTATCATTAGAGGAGGATCTAAGCTCATTGTACAACTGGGATCAAGCTCAGAACGTGATGGACCCAAGTCATCTAACTTCCATGTGGGAGGCTTTGAGGAGGTTCATAGTGGAAATAGCTCATGTCATTGAGCTATGGAATGGAACTCGATCGATTACTCAAATACCCGGCTTAGTAGTGGGAGGCCTTAGCGAGGACAAAAAGTGATGCGATGGGAGATTAGGTTTAGAACTCAAACATGGCTTAATAGGGCTCAATGCCAATAAGAAATGAAGGAGCATGGTTTGATGAGTCACCCATTAGAAATACAAGGATTGAAATAACTCATCTCAATGAGTAGTGCAGAGTTCACGAAGATGGCCAAGCTCACATGACCAAATGAATTAGAAAAGCAATGCAAGGTTCACAAGCATATGAGCAAGAATAGTTTAATGTTAAGAGTTTGAGGCTAACGAGATGGCGACCAAGCTTATTAAAGGCAATGAGATGGTAGGAGCACTGAGAGAGAATAAGCTAAGTCCAAGGTAAGTAACAATTCACTCAACCGGATGGCGGTGGCTCATTCGAGGAGTGAGGATTGAGCCTAGAAATGGGTGAGTGATTGAGGTATTTAATGGATCGAGGTGTGTAGAGATCAGCTCATCACTAGCAGGATCAGTTTGGAAATGGGTGTAGGTGAGCTCAATAGATAGTCGGTGAATTTTTCAGGAGATCATATATGAGCTTGGCTCAACGTGAGGTACCGCCAACTCGGGGATGTTGGGTGATTATTGGTGTAAGATCGGAGATGGGAAAGAAAATTCCAAGTCATTCTCAATACACTTTGGAAAGAATTCGTAACAAATCCACGCTTCGTGGAATTGGGGGAGATCGGACCCAACACGTTGTGTCAATGTTGGAAAAATGGAAATCGGGTTCCCAGTGTCGAATAACAAGGGTGGGGAGATCAATGAGACATGGTGAGATTTGGTATCTGAGCTGGTTGAGGAAACATGTTGGACCCATCAAGGAAGTATGCCAAAGGAGTACATGTCAAGTGGTAGTGAACGTGGTGAGTTCGGCATTGGTGGTTTGATCTTTAAAAAGCTTGTTTGGAAGTGAGTCAAGTTCCAGTCAAGTGGAATGCAGTGAATGGCTCGAGTTATTGTCCATGCTTCTCGTTTCATTGAAGTCTAATTTGATTTCCAAAGATGAGGGATTATAAGATCGATTTGGTCACCGAGTTGATGGGGTGACAGGTGGATTTTGAATGGGATACGAGCAAGGAATGGGGATCCAGTCAATATAGTCAAGTGGCAAGAGCTTGATCCTTAGTGAAGCCTTTATGGTGATATGAGAAAAAGTGGAGGTCAACCAAAGTAAACATGTAACGTGTTTTGCAAACAATCAACATTTAAATAGGAATGTGACATATAGGTCACCGATGGCTCGACACATGGCCTATAAAAATTCTAAATGGCTCGATGTGATGGGTTATGGAGACCCGGTTGAAGTGCAAGGTAGCTCGCTAGTTAGCTCGGTGAGGTGTTTGGTGAGCCATTTATCTAGACAATAACCAAACCTTTCTAAAGAAAAAATCGAACCTTAAGTGGTCTCACCAAAGGCATGAATTTTATTAAAATATTTTATTTTAAAATATTATTTTTATTAAAATATTTTATTAAAAATATTATTTTAATTAAATAGAGGATAAATTCAATTTTTGGAATTCATGAGGCATGATGGAATGTTCTTAGGTGGTGCAATTAATGGCATAATCAAGTATGGAGACCAAGTGCCTAGAATTTAGGGTTCTTCCTCTCTTCTCTCACAGGTGGATTTTCTATAAATGTAAATGAGGAATTTATTCCAAAGGATTAGACAGGTTAGGGTATTTTCTAATTCCTCTCTCTTTTCACAAGTCTTGTGGATTGTGGGACTTTCAAGCCTCTTTTCCAACATTGTAATGGAAAACATTGCCTCTTCCTCATGTAATGATGCATTATGCACATGATTAAAGTAATAAAATCTTGTTCTGTGACTAATTATTGGTCCTTTCATCATTCTAGCTACTTCGTTGTGCCTTTCTCATTTATATGCAGGTATATTGTGCAACTTCAAATTTCCATTGTAGGTTTTGGGAGTTTTGTGCTTATCTGGGAGTGAAGCTTTGTATACGGTTGGGTTATGGTACTTTTTCATCCTTCTTAGTTTTATCCTTATTCACTGGAAGACTGAAAACATGTCTAGCAACACCCTTTCTTTGTTCATCACCACTTCTAGTATAAGTTTTACTTGTAAATATCTCTTCCTAAATCCCATGAAATGTTAGTATAGGTCTAGTTAGTTGTTTTATTTCATTAGAAGTAGTGTTGTGTTTAGTTTAGAAAGAGGAAGCTGACCTTCTCTGGAGGTTCACCTCGAGCCCAAGTCCACAGCTTGAGAGGTGATCCCATGTTACCCAATCACATCGAATTCCCTATCCATCACTTGGCCATTCGGAGGGTGTAGTGATTTGGTGACGATAAGATAGACCACATGTTATTCACATATTGGAAGGCATTTGAATGCCCCCTTATTTCTCAATAACACATTATGTTTATATGTTTAACTTGATTATTGAGGGAAAAGCTACACACATAAACCTCACTTTGCGTGTAAACACACACAATGATGGAAACCATGTTTTCCCACCTTTGGTTACATACTCTATAATTCATAGAAAAACACTAAAAATTTAGATATTTCCCCATGGGGGAATTCTTAGATCACCCTTATCTTTAGAAAATATATTTTCATATATGCCATTAGGGGCCTAAAAATACAAAAAAATTAAATATGCTAAAAATACAAAAACATTCATATATGTTAAAAATCCAAAAACATTCAAATATCCAAAAATATTTGCATCACTTTTTCTTGGTTGTTTCTATTACATGCTTATATTATTCATATTGCATGTTAATTATCATGTTATATTGATACATAATTTTTATATCCTTTTTATATATACATGTTCTTTTGTGTGGTACATTGAGTTAAATTCAAGTTATACAAAGATGATTACGTGATGAAAAAATCTTCACACTAATCTCTACTAGCTCTTCAGAAAAGTATTTGTGGGCATCCACTTTACACTTTCTCACATACATGTGTTATTATTCCAAATATTTTCTATTTTATTTTATAATATCTTATTTACTCAATAAATACATCATTGAATAATATTTATTACTTTAAAATGCTAATGGGTGCTTCATGTGTAGTATCTAGTTTTGCAAGTTACTTCCAAACTAGGATCATTTTCATATTATGGATTATTTTTTGTTTTACATGCTTACTTTGTGCTTTTACTTATTTGTAGTAAATGACATATGTTACTTGTTTGTTGCTTGTTGGCCTTGAGTTCCTCAATTGTCTTATGACATCTATAGAACCATTTCTACATTATTTTGGGGCTCTTATATCGGTGTTGCCTTTTTTTGTCTCGGCCCCTTTCCCTTTCGGAATTATTTTGCATTTTGTCGAGACCAATTTTTGCCTAAGTATGGAGCTAGACGCGAGAGGGTATCTGTGTGTCCCTTCATCATAGTTTGGAGGAGGCAAAAAGAATTAGGAATCTTCGAGCAGTGATCCATGTGGCCAAAGTGCGGCTCACGGACACAGGCGAGTTGAAAAGTCAAAAATAAAGTGGAAGAGCACACAGTCCTCCACGTATCACCTAGGCACAATTTTAAAAGGAGAGAAAAAAATATGAGGCCCAAAGTAGCGCACAACCACCATGTGTCATGCAAGGAAGCCACCACCGTCAAAAGGAACAATTAAGTAATTGAAGGGTTAAAGGTCTAATGGAGTAAATGTGATCTTGAACCTCAAAACATGCAATTGATATCTCTGCTCCAAAGTTTGAAGATCTTGTAGGTAAAACTAAATGTGGGTGGTGGAAATATTAATGGAGGCACATTGAAGCAAGAGCCATAGGGTCTATATAGGAATGTTCTAGTGCGAGTTAGAAGGACACGAAGAAGCTAGAAGAAAATAATTTTGAGCTCCACACGGGAGAATTTAGGTTCAGTCTATTATGTCCATTGGCCTTAGCAAGGATCTATTGTAAAGAAACATTGTAATATGTGCCATTTTGGCCTTATGTACTATTTTTCTATATATATAAGAGTTCTTGTTCTATGCACTTGCAAGTTCACAATATTTTGTGTCCTTTGTTTCTTCTTGTTACTTTTTTTAGTTTTAGATGAATGTTTAAATATCTATCATGCTACACACCCTTAGATATTTACATAAATATATTCATTTACATGGTCATATTTTAGTTTCATTCAGCCTTTGATAATTTGAGATATCTCTAGAATAGTTGATCATGTTTAATGCTCCTCAATTAATCTAATAGATGTTTCAATATTAGTTTTTGTGTTATTTTAGCAAAGTTTCGGTGCATCACCTTAGTTAGAAATTTCACATATTTCTATTTTCTCTTTAACCCTTATCTCAACATGAAGCAGAGAAGAGCCAACTTCTATAAAATCTAGAGGTTATCGTAGAGGTTGAGTCCCACATCTCTAATATTTCACACGACTTTGGTGGTTCATCTACAAAGATAATCGTCAACAAATACTTAGTGGTATCCCATGTATGTGGCATCATGTTTTTTATTTGTGTGACCTTACATGAATTTTCTTACATCTATTGTGTTGTTTCTCTATTGTTTTTTATTAACACTTTGCTTTTTTCTATTATATTACTATGTATGTGCCATGGTATATACCATGTGCACTCCTATTTCACCCTATGGGAATCCTAAAAACAATTTCACATTAGTTACTGAGGTCTTCTTCTTTGGGCCACCCTCACACTACTTTATCTCACATGTCCCAAATAAGGGGAAAATAATGGGATGATATTTCACCCTCATGATAGTTCTTAATAACATGGTACAAAATTATACAATTTAGAGGACTAAAAATGGCATAGAAAAAAACTTGGGTTAGAACACATAAAGGGACCAAAACATACATAAAATACCATAACTTATGGATGTTATGGCCCACCAATACACATTTATCATGGTGAAATTTTTCAATAGTTTTCTCAATTGGTATAGTTTTTCAGGGACATTTACAGGCTCTTTACCCAAGTTAAGAAACAAAATGCATGGTACATTCTATATTATGGTGGCACCAAGGGTACATGAAAGCTAGTATTGCCTTAGTACATTGTGTCATCATTTGAAAATCAATTGGGTTTGTGTTCATCTATAGTGAAACTTATCCATGGGTTTTAGGAAGTATCGAGGTGACTATTATCCTTGTAGGCTTGACTTCCCATAAGTCATTTTTGTTAAGGGATGCAGGGAAAATTGAATGCTCCCGTCATAATTCTTTTCATGATACAAGGTGCATTTTCACTTATTTCTATTCTCCTTTGCACATTCCACTTTGGAACTAATCACCCCAAGTCCTTCCAACCAGTTATAACACAAATCTCATTGAATCTCCATGCAAATGGAAACAAGAGAACTTTCTCCCTCTCTCTTGTAAAACTACTAGGTGTATAATTTCCTTTGTTTTAATTTTATACTTACATATTGCTATTTTCATGCTAAGTTCAAAATTTTCAAGTTAAATTTTGATTTCCTATAATATAGATGTTGAATACACTTTTCTTTATAGGTACTCATATGGGAAAATCAAACACAACCAAAAAATATATAAATTCCTAGCACAAGCACAAGGTTCTATGAGTGAAGACAAAGTGTGTCTGTATACTCAGGTAAATTTTCCTTTAAGTACACATTTTTTAATTCCATACTTAAAGGGAGGAATGTAGACACTCATTTTGGTAATTCATGTCTTGCAAAAAAAAAATTGTACAACACTTTTGCACTAGCCCACACTTGCTCAAGTATGATATCCCTAGATATATCTCACTCATTCTTGCTTACATACATAACCTATTTTTTCACATAATGGTCATATTAATTTATCAAATAAGATTATACATTTGCATATTACAATTCTAATTTCCAAATTACTTTCACATACACTCGGGATCTTAGCGCCCAAAAAGGGCCATAACATCCATATGTTATGGGATAACCTAAACGCTTTCACCTCTTTCCCACCAATGACAATTTTCTTGATTTGAACCTCTTTATTAAAATCCTAGTGGGCTTTACCTAAGTTTTCTAGATCTAGAATGCATATAAGTCATTTATTCATCTCTTATTAAGAGGAGGGATTTTTAATCCACTTAGCACCTAACATTTTAGAGAGAAAATACTAAGAGCCATCATAAGAAAAGATAATCCAAAACTCCCTTAAGATGTCATATACTCTACATATTCATTTAAGGTAGTCCTCTACTCAAATTTGCAAGCACAAAGAGCACATCATTTTAAGACAAGCTAGGGAAAAGGTCAAGTACAATCACATTGTTTGCAAGCTCGTGGTTATCAATATGGTTGCATACATTCTAGATATCACATGCTAAATGAGAACAACATGTAGTTTGATCCCTCCTTGGAGTAATGGAAATGTAGGTGGTTCACGGGGTGCCCAAAACCCAAATGATGTTTATTTTGCAATACTCCTTCACCATCTAGGGTTTTTAAGATTCAATCAACTACATAATGAGCATCACACAATGTCAAAGGTCCAAATTACAAACACAAGCATATCGAGAAACAATACAAAGGCCCATAAAGTTTTCAGGAGACTAAATCACAAAGGGACATGGGCATCTTGAAAGGTATATAATGGCCATATACTTTGCGTTTTTGTTATATGCCTTGGTCTAGCAATCTCCGCATGACACAATTTCAAAGACAAAGTTTTTTCGAGACCATTTCCAACACTTTCCAGGTCATCATGTTAGCCCATATCAGCACATAGTCTAGAACTCAGCTAGGTCATCTTATCCCTCTCATTACAATTATTTTGTATCACTATTTATCACTACTTATCTTTGTTTCATGTATTATCCATGATATTGCTGCAATTATCTTTGGAAACTAGTTGATTAGGATAATATACCATCGATTACTACCCCCTTAAATTTAACCATTTAGGTTAAATCATTGAGAAACTATTAAGATACTTCATATAATATATCTCGGAAGGAAATAAAGGCTTCCATAGATTCTCCTAGGATATTTGTTGTAGACCCGATGAATCGGGGGCTTGGGCTTATTGACATTAAATTCCATGACCATGCCTTAAGTTCTAAATGGATCATTAAAGGCATGAAAGGATGAGAATCTTGGATTTTTTTAATAAATTACATCCATGAGGGAACTCTAATCGGAAGAAAGTTTGGAGAGGATTATACCTTCAATATCTCCTCTTTATGATGGTGGTGTCAAAATTGGAGGTGCCTTCATGGTCAAAAGCATATTAAGAGCTTGGGAATTTCTCAAACCATCTTATATGTTAGAAAAGAATTTAGAAAAGGGTTTTCCATCAATTCTCACCCATCCTAGAGGTCACTTATTATTCAATGCTAGAATGAACCTCTTGGATTAATTCCTCAATTTATAGGCCTTCGTCTCTTAAAAAAGGGGATACTAACAATCAATGATATTTTTTGCAAAAAGGAAGTTGTCTACCTCGGGGTATTATAAAACAAAAATTAGTGCTTAACATCTTGAAGATGTCGTCCCAATTAATAAAATTCAAAATTTTATCCCAAATGAAAACCTCCATAAAATTGGATATTCGACTATAATTTTTATGTTGAGAGAGTGGAACTCGCCTTGATTTCCCTCCTTTCTTGGTATAAACCCCAGATTGGTTATAATTTTTATTGGATCATGAAATTTATATGGATTCATTGAGCAACCAATGGACTCTTAACTCCCCCATCAAGTCTAGGTGAGGATATTTTACAAGCTTAAGAAAATTCCCACCAAGCCTAAGAAATATCAAATCCTCTAGTGCATTCTTACTAAGGCCTTCCAATTGGGAATGACTAAAGCATATGGGAATAAAAACCCCATCTACCCTAATTGCCACAAAACTAAAACCATTAATCACTTTTTTGGTTATGCCCCTTTGCTTCCTTTGCATGGTATTGGAAAAATCCTTATGTAGACACCAAAATTTGGTATCACTACTGTAGATTTCCCCCGTGCGCATTTTTCACCATGGTCCTAGATAGAACCCCTTAATTTGATTAATTTATTTAAATGACCATATATTATCCCATCACCTTTAATTCTTAATTAATTCTTGTTAATTAACCTAAATTAGCTAATTACCCCTAATTAGCTTTCATCTCTCCTAATTAGCTAATTACCTCTAATTGGCTTTCTTTGGGATGCTTTTATCCCTAACCACCTAAATCCACATCCCTATGCTTTTTCTATCTTTTATCTAGCCCATATTTATCTTCTACCTACTCATAACATTTCCATAAACAACCCTTACCCACCTACATGATTTTAAACATTTATTCCAATCCCTAAAATCCCCATATCTCGAGTAAATCAGTGATTTTACCATCCAAGGAACGGTTGCCCAAAGTCATGATGACTCACGGTCATCATCAACCCCTTTAAAATTAGATCCACCCTCCTCTTTGGGGGTATGCATGTAAATATCGATATTTCTTGCGACTTGAAAACTTTTTCTCTTGTGCACGAGTATCCTTGCAATAGTTATATACCTTTTGGATATCCTTTTAACATGCTTGCATCACTCATGAACATCCTTCATGAGATTACCATATTTTGTTGTTTTTTTATTTAGTTATTATCATATTATCATTGTCTTGTTTGCATCTAACATTTTGTTGGACTAGATCATCTCCACAAACCTTATTTCGATTGTCCTTTCCATCTATCGTACTTACAAGTTTCTTTTTCAGTACATCCACTCTTGGCTTAACCTAGTCTGGCTTAGGTCTCCTTTAACCTTGGAAAGTATTTGCCAATGTGATATCCATCTACCTTTATGCCTTTGTTTTCTGATCCTTACATCCATGTTACTTTGTTTCAGTGTTCACCTAGTTGTTAGATCTCCCTGTCATTACTCTATTTCTCGAGATTCATCTCATCGGTCCCAGTCTCCATTGTCCTAACCGAGTTGTCATCGAATAAACCTTTGTTTTTGGTATGTATTACTTAGATCCTTGTTTCTTCACACCCTTCTGTCTCTGTTAACCTTATAACTTCTTTACAAGTGCTATCGGTTAGCACAGAGCCTCGGTATCCTCAGTCCGCACTTAGAATATCCATATCTACATTTATAGTTGATGTTCCATCCATTTGCCTTAGGTCACTGTCGACTGGACCTTTGCAGCCTTGGTCATCATCGACCTTGCTAGGTAACATTTACTTTATGTTAATTTAGATCATATTTGTATGTTCCTTACGTTTATGCATTTTCTAGTTTCTATCTACCTCGGATCACGCATGTTATTTAGTGCTTTATTATCAATTTTATCATATTTTATCGATCGGGGTTTACATACACTAAGGAAGGTAACACTTCTTGGAATTGGCTTTTCGAGTAGCCCCCACATATACCATCTAATCATTTTTCTTCCTAGTCTTTCTTGTTTTTGAGTTCATCAAATTTGCAGTGAGATCATTCACTTTTCACCCGTCCATTTGCATCCATCACACATTCAAGGTACCTTAAACCCTCACATTTTAGAGTTATTTTATTTTATTTAGTACTAATTCATTAACTTGAAAAGGAAAAAAAAATTAGCTCAACGTTCGGCATGCCCAATGAGACCACCCTTTTAGGTGATTCCTTATATTTCTTGTTTGTTTTTGTATTTCTTACGTCTTCTACTAACACTTTGTAGGTAAACGCTTCAATTTTTTCTTGTTCATCATGTGTTTGGTTGGTTGGATCACTCTTTGTTTTCTTTAAAAGATTAGATAAAAAAGGAAATTTTTCTCCAGGTATTTTTGTTTTTCGTCTTATTTTCTCCTTTTGCATCACTTTTAGCCATCTTATGTGTTTGTCTTCATCAAACTTTCACATCCAGATTTGGCTTAAAAAGAACCCTTTGCATCCTTACTTGTTTGTCTAGCTTAAGTAGGGGTTAATCGGTTGCAACTCACATTCTATCACACACAACCAAAATCACACATCAATCTACATATCTAGACATTTTCCTACCAGGTGGATTGATTGGGATTTGATCACCTAATAGGAAGCCACCGTGGCATTCGGCTACATTTGAAATCTGCACTGAGACTCAGGTCTCACATACCTTTGGGTTTATCGAGGACTCCCCAACCATAACTACATGAGACCAACCTTAGATAGAAATTTCTTAGGTACCTTTGTTATCCATTTTCCCTTTCCTTTCTCACATCTTCTAATTAATCATGTTAATAAAAACATCATTGTTTGATTTGTTTGTTAATAAAATTCATAAACAAATATTTTCCCATTTCATGCCTATTAATACCTCTTCTAGAACAATGCAATATAATATATCCAACGATGCTCCCTCCTCCAATGATCTTGAGATTCTGCATTGAATCTCGCAACCTTTTAAATACCAAGTCATTCAAATTCATCCCCCTTTTAAAATCGACTCTACTATCTCTCATCAGCTCATTACCCCTTGACCAGTCACACCACCATCCCCTACTCCTTTAGAAACCCCTAGGCCTCCTACTAGCCCCATTTATGACTTCATATTTCGTAGATCTCCCACAATTTCTCTATCTTATCAATCAACTCAATTGGTGGATATTATTAATCCCCATCACCTCATATCAACATTATACCTAGTTCGTATGATATTATCACTATAATGCCTATCCAACCATCTCAATCTCCCAATACTCAACAATAAAATATCTCTATCTCACAATAATCTATTCAACCTCAATAATTACATCTCATTCCTATCTCTCAACAAAGTGATCATTATTAGAACCTATCCCATCTTGTCACATTCCCATTCAATCTCCACCCCTTAATTATATCCCCTTATCAAAAATTACATCATTATCCATCCACTTCTCATGTTGTGCAGCCACAACCATCTACCTCATACACCCATAGTTCACATGAAACTTTTAAACCATCTTCTAATTATACCCCTTTGGGGGAATCTTATAGTTCAATATTTGATAAGTTGATGGCAGCTCACCTCCTCATACTTCCTCCCATCCGACCTATTGACAACTTACACCCCAAACCTGCTTGGTATCATGAGGGTCATTACTATAGATATCATCAAGTCATAGGTCACAACATTGAAATTTTTGTTCTTTTAAAGATTGTGTTCAATAACTTATAAATCAGGGGGATCTCCAAATAGACAATCTGCCTCATCTCGTAGCCAACCCCTTAACATCTTCAGACAACCCTTTCCTAATCCACCACCAAAAATCAATTTCTACCTTCCACATCTTACACATCCAATCCTTATGCAATCAATACTATACATCAAACACCTCCATCCTTACCTATCTCATCTACCTCATCATTTATTCATACCTTAGACATTGTGCCTACAACTTCTACCACACCTATCACATTAACTTCCACCACTTGTCCTACATCTACATCTATTCCTACCTTTACCACATCCACATCAACTTTGACTATACCTACCACTTCATCCACATCTATCATACCCCAACCTACCATATCTAACCCCTTACCCACATCAACATCTAACACACATACATCTACATCACTTACATCAGCAAACATCCCAATCATACCTATCTCATAATCAATTTCAACTATCCCTATATCTACCCCATCAGAAAACTTGCTTGCATTTACCTTTACATCTTCATCACATATACCCACATATTTTCCCATGGCCAAATCACCTATTTTATCCCAATTTTATACATTTAAACTTCCAACATCTACCATTTCCACATCAATACCCGCTACCACACCAATCATATCTTCTCAACTTGTAAACATATCAATGATACCTCTTGAAACATTTATGAAACAAGAATACCCACATAAGAAAAACTCAAAGGGTATTCAAACAATCTGTTTCCACATTAACCAATCTAGAACCTACACCATCCACATATCATATACCTCATCAATCACATCATACAAACACCTCTTTCTCCATCCACATCTCATATACCTCATCAATCACATCATATAAACACCTCTTTCTCCATCCACATCTACACCCACAATTGATCCTATACCTACATCTACTTCACCACTTGTCATGTCTACTTCATTGGATTTGATCATACCTACTACTTCATCTACATCCATTCCACCCTTACCTATTATACCATCCATATAATCAATCCCAATTCCTCTTTCTTCACTTTTACTAGCACCAATCACATCAACTATTGTAACTACATCGACTTCATCTTCTCCTCCTACATATTTCTCATCGTTTGAAGAGTTTGTGAAAGCATTCCAATTCACCTTGACTTCAAATGATCCTCCCATCTCATCCTCACAATCAAACACTTCCACATCTTCTTTAGACATTATCAAACAAAAATTACTTCCTCCACCAATACCAACCACACAACCTTCGGATCCTCCAGTTGAGATTATTTTCATCCCTGCCAAGGGTAAACCTTCTTGGTAAACATCCCCAAAGGTCTCTTATGCATCCTTGTAAGAAGTTAGGTCTTCCCTCTTCTCAGCAATCCAATGTTACAACATCCATCCTAGGAGCACCCCCATCTATTTTAGGGTCAATCCCTTCATCTAAGACATCTCCCAATAATAAATCCAAATCCAAACAATCTAATCCTCCTCTCAAATTTGATTCATATTCTAATACATCTAATTTACCCATCCAATCTACATCCACTCCTTCCCTTAAATCCAAGTCAAAATATCCTATCAAAACCCGTTAGAGTTACCTTCCTCGTAACACTTCGATTGGGTCCTACACGAGATACCCTTCAACATTTAATTCAAATATCTGTAATCATGATTCCTTCTATTAAATATTTTTTATCCTCATAGTAAGAAGCCATCATGGTTTGATTCCAGTCACATTTGTGCTTATCATCGTACCTTGGGTCATGACACTGAGCATTATAAGGCCCTTCAAACTATCGTCCACAATCTTATGAAGAGAGATGAATCTCTCATCCAATATGATCTACATTCTTCATCCACCACAACCAATCCAATTCCTATTTCTACATCTCCATCCATTGAATTTTTTGAATCTCCTCCTTCATCCAAATCTCCATCCATCATCTCACCACCTGTGAGAGGTTCTTCCCTTGTTCATCGATATTGTTTGCCTTTCCAATCATCCCTATGATCCCCAACCATCTATCCAATCCAAATCCAAGGTTATCATTGATATTCCTTCTAATAATCCCATCCAATATTATTCATCCATGTACTCAATTACATCTAATTTACTCAATGTGATATATTCTCTTTCAATGGAGAAGCATCTTCCTCTCATTATTGAACATCTTGCATCTATTTCCTCATCCACACATCTTATCCACATCAATTCATCCCCCTATCTATCTAGCAACTCTTTTGACGTTGGGGACTTCACTCTAGGAATTCCTCCTTGACATTGTCCTATTTATCTCATGCAAATCTTATCCAATCCTTCTCATCTAATCTTATCTAGTTTACTTTAGCCAACCTATCTATCTACCATTTTCTCATCCTAATTCCATCTTTGTGGCCATATTTGTACCTCTTTTGGGGTGCCATATTTTCATCAAAGTCCACCTCTATGGCCATACTTATGCCTCTTTTGGGGCACCATATTTTTAATCCTAAGTCCACCTTTGTGGCCATACTTGTGCCTCTTTTAGGACACCATATTTTTCATCCTAAGTCCACCTTTGTGGCCATATTTTTCCTCTTTTGGGGGAACCACATTTTCATCAAATTCCACGTTTGTAGCCATATTTGTGCCTCTTTTGGGGAACCATCTTTTTCATCAAATCCCACTACTTTTGTGGCCATATTTGTCTTGTTAGGGACACATAAGTTTCTTGCTTCCTCACTTTTGAAAGGTAACACATAGTTTCCTCCTTTTCTCATCATATATAAGTCCACTCTTATGGTCATTTCCTCATCTCATTAGGGACAAATTTTTCTTCGCTTCCTAAAGGGTGGGTCATAACTTTTACCTTCACTCATCTATCGTATCACATCCCATATTTTACAATATGTCATCCTATCTTATTGCAGCCTTAATGTCGGTGGTCTTATCCTCAAATCACAACGTTAGTACTCTAGAAAAGAGCCAACGTGGAAAATTTTCCTCTAACTGGATTGGACCATAATTTATCACACATAAGTATGGGTCGAGAGCCTATCAATTCACCTCCCTCGATGGTAAGTAGGAAGTGGAACTGCTTAATGCATTGCACTTACCACCATTCTATTGTTAACATGTCTACCAATGAACACTTAGTCGTATCCTTAGATCATTCATCCATCATTACCCTCCTCCATGTATCATTGTAATGATTTGGAACTATGTGGTCTACCATTACTTTCCTCAGCATGACCTTAAATATGGGCACCATGGCTCTACCCATAGAATTTTCCTTATGGATAGGTTCTCCCTTCTTAGTGAGAACTCCATAATCATTACATCCATCACCCTCTTATTTACCTATTGGAACCACGCTAAGGGTCAACGGGCATCTCTTGTACATTCATTATCCCCTCTAAGTGGTATACCTAGCTATTCCTAGCTCTTCCCCATGTTAAAATCAAAGTTCATGGATGATTTTATCAAAAATCAAAGTTATCAAAAATAGATTGCTCCCTCAAAGGACAGTTGTTCATATCAAAAAATAAAAATAAATCAAATCAAATCAATAGACCAATCCCTTGAAGGACGGCTATCATGTGTATCACTCTTGCCATCTATATCACATATGTATAAAGTAGACCATACCCTCGAAGGATGGATACTCTTTTGTATCATGGCATTGAAGGCTTCCCGCATTGATCAGCCTTCCATTTTCTCAACATCTTAAGAAATATTCCCGCATTGATCAGTTTTTTCTTTCCCCTTCCAGAGTGGGGAATAGATTTAGGAAAACCACTTATGGTGAATGTTCTTCCTACGTACAAGTTACATCACAAACCCCTTTTTCATGTCTACATCAGGTTTATGAGATTCTTTCATTCATACTTCCCTCATGATCTATGATATAGCTAACTAGCATTGGTTATGTGCTAACATCTATTTTGGTCGCATGTGCCTTGTGTTACTTGGATTCCCTTCTTTTTTTATCTCCAATGTGATTTGAGGAATCTCTTTCCACAAGTGCTCTTTGATATGTCATAGCTTATACCCTTTGGTTACATATATTACACCTCGTCTATCTCATCACATCTTATCCAAATTGTCTTATCTTAAGTCCACTCTTGTGACCATCTTTATGTTCCTCTCAGGGTATCATATCACGCATTTTATTATCTTTCCTTTTTGGCCATCTTTGTGCTCTTTTTCTAGGGCACCATTTCATCTTATCTCAAGTCCACCCTTGTGGCCATATTTATTCCCCCTTGGGGCATTTTATATCATCATTTATTATTTTTCCTTTTCGTCCATTTTTTGTGTCCTTTGTTGGGGAACCATCCATATCTCATTGCAAATCAAATTTTGTGGCCATATATGTGTTCCCTCTTGAGGGAACATACCTCATCTTTTCATATTTTGTCTGCTTAGCCATTCTTTTTCCCTTTATTGGGGGACAATTATTTTTTCCTCACCCACTTTGTGCTCTTTTTCTCATGTGCCATCTCACCATATTTTTTTTCTTAAGTCCACTCTTATGGCCATATTTGTGTTCCCCCTTAGGGAATTTTATTTTAACATTCTATTTATACTTGTTTTCTATTAAAATCCACCTTTGTGGCCATATTTATTCACCCTTGGGGAATTTTTTTCATCACTTTTTATTTTACCTTTTCCGCCATTTTTGTGCCCTTTGTAGGGTCATAGTTACTCCCATCTTCGTCCTTTACGGATGCATACCTTTCGATCGATTCCTCATGTATGAAGGATTTCACATTTTTAATTTGGTTGCACATAGTTTTTATGTTTTCCTATGAACCATTGGTCCTCACGGCTTGCATCCATTCGAGAGGTTTCCCATTAGATTCCCTCCATTTCGCAGTGATTTTTTCCCACTCACTGGTCTATAGAACATTTCGCCATCTCCATTGAGACTATCCTTTGTTCCCTACCGACGTGATATTGGAATCACCACCATAGGTTTTATTGTTGTTTAAATCCTTCTTGCTTGGGGCATCTTGCCTCGCCTTATCATTTTACCCATCTTTCTTCTCCCACCCGCCCTTCACCATCTACCTCTTTAAAACTTGTCATTGATTCCCCTTTGTGTTATTAATCCCTCATTTGAGGGGGAGATCATCATCAATATTCCATTAGTATTCATATTACTCTTTATTTCTCATTGTTTTTGTCTCATGGCTTGCTAGCACAAACCACTTGATAAAAAGGGGAAAATGTAGACACCAAAATTTGGTATCACTACTCTCGATTTCCCACGTGCACATTTTTCACCATGGTCCTAGCTAGACCTCCACAATTTGATTCATTTATTTAAATGACCATATAATATCCCATCACCTTTAATTATTAATTAATTCTTGTTAATTAACCTAAATTATCTAATTACCCCTAATTATATTTCATCTCTCCTAATTATTTAATTACCTCTAATTGGATTTCTTTGGGATGTTTTTATCCCTAACCACCTAAATCCACATCCCTACACTTTTCTTAGGTTTTATGTAACCCATATTTATCTCCTACCTACTCATAACATTCCCTAAACAACCCTTACATGTTGACATGTTTTAAAACATTTATCCCAATCCCTAAAATCCCCATATCTCAACTAAATCAGTGATTTTACCATCCAAGGAATGGTTTCCCATAGTCGGCGGAGTAACTCCAACTAGGTCATTTTTGAACCCTTTAAAATTACAATCACCCCCCTCTTCTGGGGGAATGTATGCAAATATCTAAGCTTTCTTGTGACTTGTAAACTTTCTCTCATGCTTGAGGATCCCTATAATAATTACGGACCTCTTAGGATTTTCTTTTAATGTGTTTTCATCACTCATGAACATCCTTCATGAGATTACCATCATTTTGTGTTGTTTTATTTAGTTATTATCATATTTTTGTTTTATTATTTTCATCTAACATTTTTCAAGACCAAATCATCTCCGAGAGACCTCATTTAGTTGTCCTTTCCGTCCCTCATACTTGTAGGTTTCTTTTTCATTCCATCCACTCTTGGCTTAACTTTCAATCCATCTTAGGTCTCCATCAACCCTAACAGGTTGCCATCGATTTGATATCCATCTTCATTTGTAAATATATTTTATGGATCCTTATATCCTTATCACTTTATTTCAATGTTCACCCAGGTTATCGATCTCCCTTTCACCACTTTGTTTCTGGAAGGAGATTCATCCTATCGGTCCTCATTTGTTATCATCCTAACCTTGTTGTCATCAACCAAACCTCTATTTGAGGTATTCACCACTCAAATCCTTGTTTCCTCTCACAACGTTTTATTTCTTTCCACCTCATAAATTATTTCTGAGATGCCTTCCAGTCAAAGCCATGTAACCCCAACATCCTCATGTTTGCACTCAGAATATCTAGATCTGCATTTATAGTTGTTGTTCCATCCATCTACCTCTAGTCATCATCGACTTGACCTTTACAACCTTGGTCACTTTGTTGACCTTGTAAGGTAACATTTACTTTGTGTTAATTTAGATCATATTTTTATGTGCCTTACATTTCTAAATTTTCCATATTCCTGTTTAAATCATGCATGTTATTTGGTCCTTCATTATCGATTTTATCATCTTTTATCAATTGGGTGTTGACATCCACCAAAGAAGGTAACACTTCTTGGAACCGGCTTCGTCGGGAAGCCCCCACATATACCATCTAATCAATTTTCTTTCTAGTCTTTCTTGTTTTACAAGTTCATCAAGTTTGCAGTGAGATCATTCACTTTGCACTCGTCCATTTGCGTCCATCGCATATTTGAGGTACCTTAAATCCTCACATTTTGGAGTTATTTGATTTTCTTTAGTACTCATTCAAGAACTTCAAAAGGAAAAAAATTTAGATCAACACCCTATTTCAACCTTTTTGTCCATAGCTATTTACCTATAAAAAGGTCCTTCTGGGGACTCGAACATACTTCTGTAAAATACAACTACAACCAGATTATAACATTAGTGGACACGATATTATTTTTCAAACATGGAAAGGTATAAATTATGTTATTTTTAATCATATGTATATGGATAGTATTTTTTTCATGTTTCTAATAAAGTTTTCATTTATTGTGAATGTGTTACTCTACATCTAGGTATAGGTAGAGAAAGTCCTCTTAGAGGTGGACCATTTATAGGCATTCATAAACCACTAGGAAATATGTTGTGCACGGTCGATTGAGAGCCACTGGTCAGATTTCTCACGAAAATACTTTCCTTAAGTTCAAAGCCAAATTATTCACGTCACTTTGCTCCTAGAGTAGATATAGGAATTTTAGTTCTAGGTCTCGATATCCCTTTTGGGGGTGGAAGGGAGGCAGAGGAGTTTTGAATCTGGATTCAGAAAGAATTGACAGAGGGTCCTATACGCCTATCCACCCGGAATGCCTCCAGCTGCTACAACTTCGAAGGTCCCTATTCTATCCCTTCTTCTTCTCTTGGTTTCTCCCATTCTGGGATTTACGCCGCATGGGCAGCCGATACTGAGTAGTCATCCGGGTCCTTCCATTACAGACCAGCTGATTGGGATGAGGGACTAGTGATAGTGCTTCTCAAAGGTGTTGGTAGTGGTAGTTGATGGGATGCTTCTCTCGATGGTGATGGTGGTAGTGGTGGTTCTAGTATTGACACTTGAGGGTACCACCCCTTGTGGAAAGTTCCTCACCTTGCTCAAGTGATTTCCCTAGATGGGAGTATATATATGAGGCTCAAGATGGTCAGGAAGGCATCCCAAATTAGAAGTGTACTAGTTTTTGGGTGTGGTGACAAATCGGGTTCCTTATCGAGGCGGAGGACAATCCTCCACCTCTTGCACATACCAACCACCATGTTTGCAACAATTACGTAATTTCATCGTTCTCTTTGTTTATTGCTCCTTTTTATTAATAGATCTTTGTTGATATGAAATATTTGTGAATAACCTAACCCACGTACTTAGTTGTCTAAAAATAATTCAATATGACACTTTGGAGTGTGTTTCCATATCACCCATTTTTATATGATTAGCATTATATTATACTTTTGAATAAAAAATTACAACCTATATTATATTAAATAAATTATATTTGTAAATAATCAATGGAGGGATTTTGAAGTATAATTAAAGAAAGGGAATTTGAAGAGTAATATGATCTTGTATTTAATTTTTGTGGGGTTTTTAGTTCATTTAAAATGAAATGTAGAGAATTTTAAATCAATGCCATTAAATTTAATTAGGTTACCAATAAAATTATTTAATGAAATTGTTTAACTCGTTTTGAAAAAATTATACATTGTGTTATTATGTTCTTTATTTTTAATATGTATAATGCAAAATTAAACTAAAATGTAATCTTTCAATATGTATAATGGAGAAATAAAATAAAATGTAAATTGAATATGTTTATAGTTATGAAGAGACTCGTTGCCATATAACCTCCATAAATAATTTAAATATGAAACAATCAAATATTTGACATTTAAGTTGTTCACTTTTTAATATGTTTTTAAATGGAGAAGGTACTAGAAACTCAACCTTTTCGTCAATCTTGAGTACTTTGAATAACCAAATTTTTATAGTAGATAGAATTTTAGTAAGTGAGTTATTGCTCAATATGATATTTAAAGAAAAAGAAGACTTTTAAACTTGTTTTAAGATGGTGCATAGATGTGTTTAAAATATTTGTAAATATTAATTATATGAATATGAAAAAGAGTTATTGATCAATATAATATATAAATAAAAAGAAATAAGAGTTTTGAATTAATTTTCAATCTTCACTTATATTTAATTGTCACACTATAATTTTAACCATAGATTTAATATTTTTTGTCCAAAAATTCAAACTTTTTCATTTTTTGAGTGTTAATTTGGAGCTCTGCTTAGGGTTTAGGTCTCAAATCCTTCTATGCTTATTTTCGGTCGTCTTGGTTTCTTTTGTCAAATTATCATTTCCTTGGGAATTGGCAATATTTTCATTTTGTGTGCATAATTATTTCACTGATTGGGCTATTTACTCTACTCTTTGGGTTGTGTCGTGCATTTATTAATGAATACATTTTTGTTGCCTCCATCTATTGATGCATGTTTGATTGACAAAATCGTTGACACTCGTGGATCCAAAGAAGGTGAGGAAATTTGTCCTGAATATCTTCAACAAGGTAACCATTATAAGTTTGAGACTCTTTTGCCTAATGTTTTACTTAATTATTTGAATTTGATAAGGCTTGTAAGCTTCGTTAGTGCAAAATTACAAGACCCTTGATCGCTTGTGATTTTTGTATGAGGCAACCAACGCAACTCAGTATAACATGGGATTATCCTACAGTGTGGCACATTGCAAGTAGGATAATCCTCCGCAGAAAGTCAACATCTTCCTCTAACCTAGTGCCAACTTCTCTAAAGAGAAGAGAATGGAAAGCTAAATTAATCCTATTCCAATGCTTTCAAGGAGACAGGGATAGAAAAATGCATGAAATAAAACTACTCTAAGTGAAGGTGATGCACCAAGAAAGGGTGAGACAATCCAAGTGAGTGAAGGATGGAGAGAAAATAAGCAAGAGAGGGCTGGTAGAAATGCCACATTCCAAGACAACATTCAATTCCCTATATCCGTAAAGCACAACAAACTATAGACCCTACAAAGAGATAGATACATGCACAATATACTTATACATAGAATGGAAGGTAAAATATGCAATTCATACAAGTTAGGGTGAAAATGGACACAAAACATGAATTTTATTGTTCGGTGAAAATGGAAACAAAACATGAATTTTATTGCTCATAAACATGCACAATCCATCATACCATAAGCACAAGACAAAATCTTTTACAATAAGCCCAAATTTGAGGCCTTTAGCTCACAATAGCTCTAGAAAAAATTTGACAGAGTTCCTTTTATTTTTGTAAAAAAATATCCCTCAAAATGAGGTGAATTTTACAATATATAGGCAATTTGGGTCACCAACCATCAAGATGCATTGGGAAACCATTGATTTTGGTACTTTTCCTATTAGCGATCATGGGTGTCTTTCCTCATTAATTCTAGTTTTGGGATGTCATTCATTCACCTACCCTTGTATGGCTTATAACTCATCCATCCTCTTTGTCATCCAACCGTGTTGGGTTGGAGGACATCTAACTCATGACCATGACATGTCTCTTGTTGCTGACCAAACCGGGAGTTTCCATCTTCACATTGTGGGCCTTTAAACCGAGGAGGTTGGATGGCCATCTATCTCTCTGTCTCTGTACAACACACTACCCATCCATCGTGCAGCTAACAAACCGACGAGCCGACCAACCCGTTGACTCACCCAATCATGTCGTATACAATTATAAGCTAACCATCTATTTTGGTCTCAAACCCCAAGAGATTAGATGACATCTATATATGCCAACCAACCTCTCCATACATTATTCATCCAACCAACCATAACCTCTCCATCTTGAGCTGCCACAAAAGTCGTGGGATACACCCATCCACCTAACCCATCACCCGTCCAACCAAGCTTCCATACCAGGGTTGGATGTCATCCAACCCATCACCGATCAACCGTGCCAACCAACCTTTCCAACCAACCGTCACCCGACCAACCTAGCCAAGGCTAACCATCACCCGACCAACTATCACCTGACCAACCTAGCATAAGCTCAATTGCCAACTCCAAGATTCATCACGGCTTGCCACCACCGTGAGTTATAACAACTTGGTCAAGAAAACAAAAGCTACCTTACATGATGCAAAAACATTTTTCCCTTTTTCCATCAACTACCAATTTTCTGACCTGCTAAGTTGTCCATTTCGTAGGGGGTGTGAAAAATGGATAACAATTGGTGACTTGCGGGATGATCTGCCTACTTGATCTAGAATACCAGTGACCTTAGGGGATCCATTGGGCATGGAGTCATATGATTGTTGGAACTATCCCGTCACTTGAAAATTTATCTTCCAACCTCTAGAGCACTACTAGATATTTTCATTTCAAAAGAAACCCTGGTTGAGGATTGGTTGTTTCTTCACCAAACTTTACCGAAACTAGAAAGTGCAAGAGAAACAAGGGCACACAACTATGTGCAAACAAAAATTTCATACACATTCCAAATAGAATATGTAGAGTGCACAAGCACTTATTACAAAATCAACCTAAACTAAAATAATGCAATGTGCTACAAGCACTTGGAGGAATTACAACTCCTAAACTAATATGTACAAGAAGGATCTTTCACTCAATAACAATGCTTGAGATAGATTCCATTGACTGGAATCTGTAGTCCTTCTCCATCCAACCTTGATAGCTGGAAAGCATTGTTTTCTTTATAACTTGAAATCATATAAGGGCCACTCCATATAGCATCAAACTTGGAGTACCTTCCAGATTTTCCCTATCTGCATCCCATTTAAGGACTAGATCTCCCTCTTGGAAGTTTCTAGCATTTTCCTTCATGTAAAAGCACCTCTTGATCAATGCTCGGTCCTTCGCATTATGTGCATGAATATGTTCCTCATCTCCTCCAACTCCATGAGCTCTACATATCTAGCTTCTATGGGTTCAAACTCGAGATAGCTCTAGCTACTTCATGAGTTCCAATGTGGGAAATTCAAGGGATATAGGCAGTCTTGCCTCCCTTCCATAGACTAACCTATAAGGAGAGTTTCTGTTGACCTCTTGGGAGTAATCCTATCATCCCATAAGGCTGATTTCAACTTGGCATGCCAAGTTCTCTGGTTCTCATCTAGAGTTCTCCTTATAATCTTCAAAATATTTTTTTGTGGACTCAGCCTACCCATTACCCTATGGGTAGTAATTTGACAAGGTGCTCAAGTATATCCCATTTTTGACTACCCACTCTATGATCTTAGCACCTAGGAATGCCAAAGCATTATCTGATATAATGGTGGCGCATGACTCGAAACTCATCGTTGTCCCTTCATAAAAATCTAGTATTCGACCTCATTTTCTTCTTTGAGTGCAACTTCCTCTATCCACTTGGTGAAATAATTTGTGGCTGTGAGGATCCACTTGTGGCCCAAGATAGAATTTGGATTAATCACCCCAATGAAATCTATCCCCCATTGCATGAATGGTTCATTTACAGAAATGGGGTGGAGTGGAAGGGCTACTAACCTCTCTTTTCCTGTGAAGAAGGCACACTTTTTACACTTCCTAATCCATGCATAACAATCATGAAAAAGGTTAGGCCAATAATAACTGCCTTCATAATTCTATGATTTTTCATCCTTGCAGAAAAATGGCCACCTATTTCTCCGTCATGAAATTCATGTAACACCTTATCTATCGATCTACCTTGAGGCACCTTAGGAGGACACCATTTACATCTTTCTTGAACAAGATACCATTAACCAATACAAAGGGGATATAATGGAGCCTAAAATATCTTCTTTTGGCCTTGCTTAGCCCTTGAGGACTTTGACCTATTTGAAGGAAATATACTATATCTTGAGTCCAACAAGGATCGGGTGAGGCATCGGCTGATTTCTCTTGATTGTCGCGTAACACTAAAACAACCTCTCCTTTATCACTTGACTCAAAGCATGTTGTCCCGATGCTAGATGTTCACATAACCCCTTCCCCCTGACCAGATTGGTCACCTTAATATCAATGTCATATTCCATGACCTTGGTTACCCAACAAACCCTTTTTTCATTGAGGTCCTTGTTTAAAAGAAAATATTTTATACCAATATATGTGACTAGTAGATGAATCTTATTATTCAACACTAAATTTCTGAACTTCCTCAAGCTTCTAATCATGGAAAGGACATGTTTCTCAATGAATGAGCATCTTACCTCATAGTCCATAAGGCCTTGGATGAAAAAAGCAATAGGTTCTTCCAGCCCTTATTCTATTGCACCAAGATTGCAGAGATGGTGTTCAAAACACCAAAGGCATATAGAAAGAAGTATTTGGAGAAGTCCAGATTAATGAGAGTTAGAGCTTGAGATATGGCATGTTGATAGCTTTGAAACTTTCCTTTCCCTCCACTGTCCATTTGAAAGGATAAATTATTTTTCAACATCATCGTTAATGGCTTCACAAAAGCGGAAAAATTTGGTACAAACCTTTGAACAAAGTTTATCCTCCCAAGAAGATTTGGAGAGCCTTTTTATGACTGAAAATGGTAGAGCATGGATGGCTTCTACCCTCTCCGAGATCAATTATCAGTCCTTCCTTCAACACAATATGACCTATAATTTTACCCTCATGTGCCATGAATATGCACTTTTTGGGTTCAAAGACACTCTAAACCTCCTACACCTTTGGAATACTTGTCTGAGATGAAAGAGGTGACTTTCTTCATTTTTTGAAAATACAATGATGTCGTCAAGATATACAAGAACTATTTTATTAAACGTCCCCTTAAATGTCATATCCATTTCTCATTGAAATGTTTCCCAACGTTTAATAACCGAATGGCATCTTTTCGTATGCATAGGTGCCTCAATTTGTGGTGAAGGTTGTCTTGAAATGATCCTCCTCTTTCACCATAATATGATTAATGGGTTGCGGAATACGTGGAAAATGACACAGGATAGTTTCGTGTATGTCTCTGATAAGGTCATATAGTGGATGGTGAATATAATTGACTTTTATGGACGATTTTACGGCCTAGTGAAGAATTCTCTAGCTTCGTTAGCTGCTTTATATTCGGTAAGGACAATTGTTCGATGATGATGGGTGGAAGTGGAGTGGACTGAAATACTAGTGTGCGTAGGCTAGTGTGTCATATCTAATTCTCTTATGGATTCGTTGGGGTTGTGGGATCTGTGGATCTGACCATAGACTCTTGGTTGTTGCGGTCTGTTATGGTCATACGCGAGATCAAGTTCTAATCCCTAGTATCCGAGTAATCATACGCTTTCTCGGCTTCTATGTTTAGAAACCAATGAGTTGTGCAATCTTCTCAGAATACCTCACGGGCGTTCTCATGACCTGGATTCTTAAGCTGGTATCTATATCTACGAGGGTGTCTCAGCAGTGCATTTGTGGAACTAAAGGATCGCACCCGAATGTTTGTTCTCTTTGAACCCTTCTACGGTCATGTGGATGATTTTCTAGGGTAATCTGTAGTTTGGTGACTTGACCAAAATGCATGTGCAGTCGTCTTCTATGTTTAATCCTCTTAGCGAGAGGCGATCGGTTGTAAATCGTGGTTGTTTCGGAATACTTGTATTACGAGATTTTGGTCTATGTCGACTATTCTTGTGTGTGAGGTTTGGTTGAGGCACGATTGGCTCAAATATATATTCCTGGGCTCTGAGGTCCGTGATTGTCATACGAAACAAAATGCAAATCTAACTGTAACGAAGCAAATTCTAACTACATGAAATAAATCTAACATATATAACTTTTTATTCTTCTAAGAAATCTTTTAACAATTTTAAGGAAAGCAAACTATTTTAAGCGTATCTAGAAATAATAATTAAATAACAATTTAAAACAGACAAGATAACCGAGTGTAGTTATTTGCCTGTGCGATTTGTAGAATTATTCTAAATAAATAAAATAGCTCGTCTAATCTATCTGCAAGATTCTCGATCCTACCTCAGAAGTGAGGAGTGAATCATAGTTTCTCAGAAACTATCAATCCTCACAGCTTCCCTGGCAATATCGAGAATAGAATTTACTGAAATGAAGCAATTTATCTACTCTATTTGATATGATTCTAACTAGAACTTTGAAAGTTAAACCTGGATTCCGCAGAACAGTGGCGAATCCGATAGTGTGTGTGATCTCGTCCCCTCAGTATGATCTCCTCGTTCTTTCGTGTTCACGTGGATCCAGAAAAGCGTGTAATGCTAGCACCGATAGGAGTAGAATTTGGGACAAGGACAGCTCAGAATGCAGACCGAAAATGCGAGTAGGAGAGGGATAGCGCAAGAGTACAGAGCTTGGCTTATGCGATTCCTAGCGGGATTTTACTGCGAGTCATGCAACATGAAGCGACCAGAACTATAACTATCTATACGAAGAGCAAAAACCTGCAACTTTAATGGCTTCCTAAGCTACTGTTCTGTTCAATGGATTGGATAAAATAAAACTTTGCTTGCCTGTTTGGATATGTGGCTTACCAACAGCTGAATAAAGCTAACCAGGCATATAATGAACTGAACTAAGAACTCTAAGCAACAATGAAAATTAAATCTACAGCAAAGAGGAATTCAGAGGCAAGCTTTAGACTGGATTTGGATGAAATAACAACACTGCCTGCACAAGATGGGTATGTGGCTTACCAACAGCTGAGCAATTTAACAAAAGATGCAAGTGAATTCAAGCTATGGCTTCTAAACAAGCTAACTAGCTAAAACACTAAAATGAGAAATGAAAGCAAAGCTCAAACTCCAAAATCCAGCCAAAATTCAGACCCTTTAGCTTGTGCACAAACCATGCATTTATAGGAATTCAATCACCCAAAGATCAAAACCAAACTGAACTCCTAAACAATAAACAAAGGAAAAACACTATTCCAGGGGACCAAAAACATAAATGCATGCTCAAGTCGGCAAGGAAAAGCTGGTGAATCGTGATATTTCACGCGAGTCGCGTCAAAGAACGTTCTGGAAAACACGCGCACAGGACCGCCGCTCGAGCGGGCGGCGGTTAGGACCGCCCTGTCGGGCGGCGATGGAACCGGCTGTAGAGGGGCGGTTTAAATCCTTGAAGATCAAAAAGGCCAAGGAAAGAAGAAAAAAGGGGGAAAACAAAGGGCGCGGGGGCTAAGCGGGGCATGTGGGATGTTAACGCATACTCCGAGGGCTTTTCTGGATCCGAACACCTTGCGAGGAGACCTGTATCATCATTGGGGTACTTATTACGTTGTTCGTGATACGGTACCTTACTGATTTTGGAGTACGTACATATTGCCCCCTCGGAGAAGCGTTTTAGCCATGAAGAGGCATAAAACGGTGGGTCGAGTATGGCAGTCCCGAAATGGGGAGTTAGAAGCTATACCTTACTCGTCCGTGTGTTGAAACGACGCCATCCGAAATTCCCGCTATCTGCAAAATGAAAAGAGAACTCAAGTGCAGATAGATACAAAACTTGGAAAATAAACGCTAAATTAATAGGGAATGAGAACGTACCATTCGTGCGGGGATAGGAACTTACCTCCATCAGCGCTCCAAACCTGCGAAAAAGTCTTTTTAAAACGAAATAGGGTGCTATATATATGAAAGTGGGCCCATTTTCCTATTCATTTGCGTGCGTTTGATTTGATTGATTTTGAGCTCTGGGACCCACGGTGACGGTTTCGTGCGTGAGTAGAGTCAAAACGTCGCAGCGAGATCGTGATCATGCCTCCACGTGCGGAACACCGCCTGCTAGATCACAGGTTGGTTTTCTTCAATTTTGTGTTTTCCCCCTTTAAATTTGAAATGTTAAATTTGTCGTAATGGGGGGGTTATTTTTGAAAATGTTAGGTTCAAAAGGTCCACCTAGGGGGGGCGCCTACTGGGTAGGCTCCATTTTTAGTTTAAATGGTCTTTTTTTACTCATTTTGGGCTTTTTGGGGTTAGCAACCCGCGCGGGTTTTCGGACCGCCCCCGCCCACAGCCGGGAGGCGGTTACATGATCCGCCGCCCTGTTCGGGCGCGGTTACATGACCGCCGCCCTTAAGGCGGCGGTTACAAAACCGCCTCCCTGCTCAGGGCGGCGGTTCTGACCAGAATGCAAAAGAACTTGATTTTTGAGATTGCACTTGTATTTTCCTGCATTTCTATACGTTTTTATGACCTTCTTGGTATTGCTCAGATACTAACTTGCTCTGTTTTGTGTGTTTTTGGGTGTATGCAGGCGAGGGAGGAATACATCAGATGGAGCCGAGAGAGAGAGAGTGTGGTGGGCATCAGGGGTATTGGATGCCCTCTCACCAGACGAGGAGGACACACTACAGAGGGCCGGTATACTGCGCATATCGCGCGTTCCACATGTCACACCATCTAGTCACATCCTTTGTGACTTATTTTCATATTGGGATGCAGATCGGAACACTTTCCGACTGCCAGGGGTCCGCGGTGAGTGGACTATCACGTTGGAGGATGTCTACCGTATTTTGGGGGTCCCGATCATCGGGAGGAGACTCACATTAGAGACGGCAGGCTCACGGGCACAGATTGCACAGTGGGCAGGTTACATGGGAGATGCAGCTATCTCCACGGGGTCGAAGAAGGGAGTGAGAGTTCGATCCATCCCTTCTTTGCCTATCCCCATATTTCGACAGGCCATCATGGGGATCCTTGCCTCGAGATTGATTGGGGACAAGGGAGGGGACACTTTGTTATACTGCTGGGCCCCCATCATTACGAGATAGAGGGCATGGCCGGATATACGCACAGGGTGCGAGACATTACAGGGACCACCTACCATGATTTATACAGGGTGGTCCGTTTGCAGGGACAGTCATTGAGCCACCCGACTCTAGTCATGAGTTGGGTGTATGAGCATTTTATTCCTTATGGCAGAGGCGTAGAGGTGGCAGATCCAGGGGCTGTGAGGGCAGCCAGATGGTCAGATATGTCGGTGCTTAGAGCACCTCACCAGCCAGTTGCCTCCCTTACCACAGCAGATATGGAGGTGACACCGTACCGGCTTATGGCCGGCATATGGGGCGAGGAGACCCTTACATTGATCTCCTGCTCCACCACAGGGCAGCTCATCGACCGCGTGGGATGGGTAGAGGTACATCCTTTTGGGAGAGTTCCTCAGCAGTTTGGCCTTCCATATGCGGGCATGCTTCCCCCAGTGGCACCAGCTTACAGATCAGTTCGCGAGGCCAGAGGGGGGCCTAGAGGCCGTGGTTGGACAGTGATCACTCCTGGCATTCCCATTGCAGCCAGGAGGATAGTTCGGGCCAGAGGGAGAGCCGGTGCGCCTCGGGCACCTTTGCTTGATTGCTGCGGGTCTGCTCACTCGCAGCGATGACCCTATAGACATTGACTCCGATTCTGAGGAGCTTACAGAGGGAGGGTCGGAGGAGAGTAGACGATGATAGCGATCCCGAGTGGCATGACACTCAGGATATTATGCAGGCGGAGAGGGCCGAGGAGAGCGCAGAGAGGGACACTCTAGTCTCAGAGGAGCCACTCTCTCAGGGCCATGGTGGAGAGGATGAGTCAGTTGTGGGGCGACATGTTGCCCCTGCTACAGGAGCAGCCCCTCAGTCGGCAGCGGCATCCGCGGCGGGTGCTGGCCCCAGTGATCCATCTTGGAGGCCCGGTGATCCGAGTAAGTTATCCTTTCTTCCTTTCAATGTTTGTTTAATTTAGGATTTGTTTTAATTGCTATCTCTCCTTGTGTTTTTATCTTGTATCTTTCAGCCTCTTGCTTGGTTTCTAATTCATTTTTTCTCCTTTGTTTGCAGAGACTGTCGACGAGTGGCGGGATCTGATCCGCAGGGTATGCACTGATTCCCTGATGATCCCCATGGATAAGACCCGTGCGGAGCTATCTGTAGATGCCGGGAGCCCTCAGCAGCCGGCAGGCATACCGACGTCTTCGCTCCCATTTGGCACGTGGCCAGGATGGTGTCGACTCTCCGTACAGAGTTGGCAGGCTATAGGATGGCTGAGCGTCTTATGAGGAGCCATTCTCGTGGTGAGACCGCGGCTGCTCCTCGGGACCCTGAGCCCTCCGTTCATTCAGAGCGTCGGCGTAGCCGGAGCCCTAGGCGAGGGCGCGCACCTTCGGAGGGGTCGCGTAGGGGTTGAGAGACCACTTGGCTCCTATGTATTTTGTATTATAGATTTTTTGTATATCACGGGCTCTTTGAGCGTTTTGACCATGCCTAGTGCATGATGGCATTGTATATAAACATTGATTATTTATATATATGCATTCGTTTTTGGATCAAAAGCTTGTCACTCATGCTTTCCCTTTTCATTTCAGTTTCCTCATGTATACTACGATGTATGTTTTATATGCTTTCTAGAATGTATGCGATGGAAACAAGATGATGCAAATGTTTGCTTTCTTTTTGTGTTTCATGATCTTTGATACATGATATTGTAGATATATTGTGATCTTGAATCTTAGCTTACGTGAGCAATTTGGATACCTCATGTTTGTTTTGGCAAAGTGATGAAAATAACCCAGTGATTATGATGAGCAGTTAACTTGCCCCACTCCTAACTCCACGCTGACTAGTAAGATGCGAGGGCTTATCACAAGAGCAAGAAGGGCGCAAGTTATGAAATATGGTGAAATGATAGTGATGAAAGACAGACAAAGCTTTGGCGGAACCAAATTGGAAGCTCTGAAGCTTACTCTACTGAATGACTTCATAGTTTTGGATGCTGACTTGCTTTGCGGTTTATCTAGACTTAGACCCGTAGATGGCCACATAGTAGACAAAATCGGGTTTTTAGGATTTTTAACTCTTTTGGAATTTTGAACATCTGATTCATTCGTTTTTGACTCAAAGTTTGAATAGTTTGTTTATGACCTTTTAACGTTTGCTTTGTCAAGAGGACCCCCTACACTTTGCCCCATGCTAGCAGTAAGAAGCGTGGGTTTATCACCGTGGGCAAGGCATAGGCGAGTAAGGGCATTTCCATCCTTTCCCAACCCTACGTCACTAGTAAGAGATGAAGCTCATCATAGAAGGTTGGTGGGGCAAGGAAATGTGTAAAAATAAAATTTTCTGTTTAATCACTTTTTGACTTGCTTATTTGAGTAAAATGTCAGTATATGCTTATTTCCAAAGAGATGTATATATGGGATAGATGTGACACCATGAAGCTTCTAGAACAAGACCTTAGGCAAGACACCTATCTAAGAAGAAATCAAAGCGAGAACAAACTTGCAGATCTTGGTATGGTTACCGTTAGGGCTTTGTCATGTTTGATTTATTTGATAAAAGATTCCAAGATGATTTGATGATACATGAAGATGGAGAGGTATGATTAAAGAACATTATGCCAGAAACATCACGAGTTTGTAATGAATTGCTTTGAGAATAGATTTCTTGATCACAACTTATGTAAGAACAAGTGGACAAAATGATCTAAATCTATATGAAGATGCAATGTAGATAGTTATATAGGTAGCGTTAGCTGCTATGCGTAAAGCGTTTGAGGTGCGAGGGGAATTGTTGTTTCGCCAAACTCCTCACCTTCTAACGTACATAAGAGGTATGCACCATTTCCGTAGTCCTTCATGACTCGGTATGGGCCCAACCATTTGGGCCGGAATTTCCTTCCTTCGCCGGTCTTCTTGTCGATCCAGCTGTCTAGTCTTAGAACTAGATCACCTTCGTATATATCGCGTTCATAGACCTTCTTGTTGTACTGCCGGCACATTCGGTCAGCATAAGCTCTATCTGCATTGCTCGGCATCTAACCTAGTTTCATCTAGGCTTTCTAGTTGGGAAAGACGTGCTTCTCTGTAAGCGTCTTCATCCAGAATCCCTTGCAGTGAAATGCGGAGAGTGGGTATTTTGACCTCAAGCGGGAGAAGCGCTTACGCCCCAAATACTAGCGAGAAAGGAGTTGCTCCGTTGGTGTTCTTATTGAGGTTCGGTGGGCCTGAGGCCGGATATAACTTCAAATGCCAATCTCGCTTGTTTTCTTTCACCGTTTTAAGGAGAATGGCTTTCAGTGTTTTGTTTGTCGCTTCAGCCTGTCCGTTGGCTTGGGGATAATACAAGGAAGCCATATGATGGCTTATCTTAAATCTACTGCATAGTTCGCGAACTTCTTCATTTTTAAAAGAAGTTCCATTATCGGAGATAATGATTTGCGGGATACCGTACCTGCAAATGATTTGGTTCAAAATGAACTTGGCGATCACAGAACCAGGTACAGTAGTAAGAGGCATGGCCTCCACCCATTTGGTAAAATATTCAGTGGCCGTGATTATAAAATTATGGCCATCTGTGGATGAGGGAGAGAATTTCCCTATTAAGTCTAGACCCCATGTAGAAAAGGGCCATGGAGTAGCGATTGGTTGCAGAGCTTGTGCTGGCATGTGGATCTCGTGGGAGAATTCTTGGCACTTATGACACCTGCGTGCAAACTCTATCGCGTCATGTTCTAGAGTGGGCCAGAAATAGCCCATTCGATGTATTTTTCGAGCGGTGGCATGGCCACCGAAGTGGCCTCCACATATACCGTTGTGGGATTCATGGAGAATCCTCTTGGACTCTTCTGTGTCAACACACCTTAAGAGCATTCCATCGAATGCTTTTCGATAGAGCACCTGCTCTATAATGACGTATTTAGCTACGATTATGCGTAACCGCCTTCTTTGTTGCGGTGTAACTGCCTCCGGGTACGTATGGTCCATGATATAATTAACGATATCAGTGTACCAAGGACACTCAGAGATAGCGGGTCGTGTTTCGATGTAGTATACGCATTCATCTGGAAAGTCTAAATCTACTAAATCACCTCCGTCTAATGGGTTGTCAGCTAACCAATCCGCGATGATTTGTCCTTTAACCGACTTTTGATTTACAAATGTTAATTCGAACTCTCCCATTAAGGTTATAAAACGTCCAGCCTTTTTAGATAAGGACCCTTGTGTGAGAAAAGTTCGTAAATGGTCCGTTTTTACCATGACCTTCGTTTCTTGATTCAGCATATAATGTCTTAGGCGTTTAGTAGCAAAGACTATGGCAAGGCATTCTCATTCTGCCTGTGTATAGCGTGTTTCATAGTCGAGCAGCGTTCGGCTAATGAAATAAATCACACGTTCTCTCTTGTTATCGTCTTCTTGGGCCAACATACAGGCCAGCGAGACATTGGTAGCTCGCGAATATAGGATTAACGGGTGATCTAGCTTAGGTGGCATTAGCGTAGGTGGTGATAACAGAAAATGCTTAACTGCATCAAAAGCTTCATTGCAATCTTCAGTCCAATCAATGCTATAATCCTTCTTGAGTAAATTGTTGATTGGATGAACGGTGAAGCTTAGGTCCGGGATGAATCTCCGGATTGCACCCAGCTTTCCGAGAAATGATCTGATTCCAGATTCACTCGAAGGTGGGACCATTTCGAGGACAGCCTGAATTTTGGTTGGATCAACATCAATCCCTCGTGACGATATGATGTAACCTAGGAGCTTTCCTCCTGTTACACCAAAGACGCATTTCTCTGGATTTAGCGTGACTCCGTATTCTATTAGACGTGAAAGAATGACGCGGAGTACTTTGGGATGGTCATAGCGCTTCTTGGCTTTAGCCAATAAGTCATCTACGTAAGATTCCACGATTTTATGAATTAGATCGTGAAATATGTATGTCATGGCCCGCTGGTACGTAGCACCGGCGTTCTTGAGACCGAATGGCATAACAGCGTAGCAATAGGTTCCCCAAGGAGTTATAAACGTGGTTTTAGCTTGATCTTGCTCAGATATTCTGATTTGATTGTATCCCGAGAATCCATCCATGAGAGACAAAAGTTCAAAACCAGCCGTTGCATCAACGATAACGTCTATGGATGGTAATGGGAAATCGTCCTTAGGACACGCTTTGTTGATATCTCGAAAATCTATGCAGATGCGTATCTTTCCATTCTTCTTGAGAACGGGAACGATGTTAGATACCCATTGGGAGTAGTCAGCGGCTTGATGAATCCTACTGAAGGAGTTTTATTACCTCCTCTTTTACCATGAGAGCTACTTTGGGCTTCATGGGTCTTGATTTTGTTTAATTGGCTTTGCATCGATCTAGTGACGAGGTTGTGCACGCATGATGTGGGTGCGACTCCCGTCATCTCCTTGTAATTAAATGCAAAAACGCCTTTTGATGTTCTTTGAGAATCGAGTATGTATTTCCACCTCTTAAGGGTTAACGAAGAGCCTAGTTTCAATATTCTTGGTTCATCTTGTCCGATGTTGACATCGATTGTTTCTTCGATCAAAGAGGTGTTACCCTCTTCGAACTCAGGTGGTGCTGGAGGTAAATCTAAATCATCCCCATTTTCTACTGCGTATATGCTAGGTTCCATTTGTGAGGGAAGATCCGTTACGGGATTTCCGAAGTAGGAAGACGAATGTGGAATCAAGGATAAATCTAGCATGTGATAGGAGAGATGTAGTGCCGCATAGGCATTTAAGTAATCCAAAGTAGCAGCATCATTATCAACATGGTCTAGGACGGTAGATTCACTTTCGCTTGAAAGAGGATTTGTCATTGTTTTTATCGATGGTTCATCACGAATGGATACGAAGTGAAGTGGGTATCTTCTAACTCATTGCTGGAGTAAAACGTGATCTTTGAGGTTCTTTATTGAATCGGTGAGAAGATTTTTCTCTCGTGGGATTGCTTGATGGATATGAAGTTGAATGCCTTGCTTAAATCTAACACAGCGTTTTTGTAGAGTTGTAAATGTTCGGCTTTAGTTTCATATACTTCAGAAACTTGGTTTGTCACTAATTGCGAGTCTCCCAGGACTCTGATGTTATCAATACCAATTCTTTTGGCTAAGGTAAGGCCAAGAAGGAGGGCTTCGTACTCAGCGCCATTGTTTGTGCATTCAAAGTTTAATTTAAAAGCGAATGGGAGGACTTTCTCCTCGGGTGAAGTAAAATTATACTGCCCCCGCTCCATGTGACATTTAGCTCCATCGAAATGGAGAGTCAATACTTAGCGGGAGTATAGATGTTGGGGCATCTGCTGCGTTTGCGCATCTACTTCCACCATGAGAGATCCTCTGTGGAAAGGAACCAACACCTAGGGAAAATCCTATGCCCTCTTGAATCAAATGGTAAGAACATTGGTGAATCTTGTTCTATCAACTCAACGATTTTGCGGTAGTCCCTAATAATCTTGTTTCTTTAGTTTTATCTTTAGGGGTTGGAATTGTTTTGGCTATCTTTGGTAGTTTCAAGATCCGTCGTAGGTACCAACTTTTCCTCTGGTTTTGGGTCGAGTGGGTTTATTAAGTTGGTTTGTTGGCAGTTCAAATTGCAGTGCACCTGGTCTTTTCTTTAAATCAGCTAGGTGCAAATCGAAAGGTTTTGGATCGCCTTTGGCTCTGAAATACCTTTCTAGATGCGGGAATCTTACTTCTTGAAATAGCGTGGAAGGGATTGCCTTCATGCGGTGTATCCATGGTGGTCGTAGAGGATCATATTATAGTTAGTTTCCCGATCTATAATATAAAACTCAGTCAAAATGGTTTTGGGCCCTAAGGTGACCGGTAGTATAATAGTTCTATCGAAGTGGCTTTAAGGCTATCATAGCCTCTCAATGTATTTCGAGTAGTGGAGCAGTTTGTTTCCCCATATCCAAGTTTTGGAGGAAGAGAAAGGGACTATGTTAGCTGCGGCCCCATCGTCAACCATTGCCGTTTTACATAGTTATTATAAACCCATACTTGCAAGTGTAAGGTTGGATCACCTCGGCGTGCGATCTCGGCATCTGTGGGCATTTTACTTATTTCGAATATGAATTGACATCCTTGTCCAGCTGCCCCGGAGGTGGATATCAAAATCTCGTGATTTACTTGTGTTTCGGGAGGTGGAGTGATGTTAATTAGATGGCCTAGACCTAGTGCTTCTAAAAAGAGCAGCTCTGTGAGGGGAGAGTTCTTTAGTAAGTCCAAAAATGAAATGTGTGAGAAGGTCTTTGTTAGGTCACTAATTAAATCATAGGCACCGATGGGTTTTCAACTATTTCTTGACTCTTATCTGTCTCTCGGCGAGATGACTTGGGCTCGGTTGAGAGAAATACTCTCGTGTTCTTGTTATAGCTTCGATAGGTAGTTCAGCGTCTAATTCTACAAACTGACTATCTTGGGTCTCGGTTGAGCTCCTAAGCGTGGCGCTTGGCCATGATGGATTTAATGAAGTCGAGGCTTCATGATCATTATTTCCCGTCATTGCACTTTTGTTTGCTCCAGTTGGATTCAGCCTATTGCCATCATGATTTGGGAGCGGATCGTTAAAGATCTTGAGGGGAGCATTACGAGGAGAAAGCGCCCCTGCGGCGTATTTGGTGATGATGAGGCGGGATCGCCAAAAACAAGTCTGTGAAGAACTGTCTTTGTTCTTCTGGCAAGCGTTGCATAAATTTATTGTAGTCACGGCACGTTCTAGTATCGTGACCCGAATTTTATGGAAACCACAATAAGAATTGGGGTTGTAATTCCCATTTTGTTGGTTTGGTGTGTATTGTGGCCTAAAATTTCGATCAACTATTGCTATTAGGATTAAAGTTTTGGAATTGTTGTTTTGGTTTTGACTTTGGTTTTGATAACCAAATGAGTTTTGGCTTGGCCCTTGTATGGGATTTCGTTGTTGTTGTTGTTGTTGTTGTTGTGGATGGTTAAAATCCACTGTATTGATCATCGGGGTAAAGTTGTTGTTTCGTTGGTTGTTTGTTTGTGTGCGGAGTATTAACAACATTTACCCTCTTGGGCTGGTCGGTTACCCCATCTGTTGTTACCCCATGATTTTTGTTAAGGATTTTGGGTCCTTGATTGACATTTGTGATAGTTGTAGTGTTTTGAGTGGAGGTGATTAACCTCCCGTTTGTTCCATATGTCTTACGACCACTATCTATCATCGCTTGCTTGGTCTATTCGAAGAGCGCTCTCAAGTACTTCATCGTAAGTTCTTAGTGGGAACTTACGGACTTCTTCCTTCACCTCCTTCTTTGAGAGAATGAAGGAATAAATCGCATAGTTCCATCTGATCCATTTTTGGACACTTGCTTGAAAAAAAAAAAACGTTAGCGCCACCTTGGATGAAATTGGGGACAGATTCGTTGTGTTCTTGTTTGATGTGCAAGAATTCCCTGATTCCTGTTCTCAACAGTTTGTTCATGTCGAAGGCCTTGATGAACTCTGACACGAGTTGTTTAAATGAATGGATGGAGGCTTCAGGTATCCTGTAATACCAGTCGAGAGCAATACCTTCCAAGGTTTTAGGGAATATTTTAGCAACAACCCCATCCCAAGGGAGTAATTCTCGTATGGCTGTAGCGTAAGCTTTGATATGTGCATTTGGATCTCCCTCACCCTTGAACTTGGGTAAATCAGGAAGAGGTCTTGGAAGCATGACGCTTCGTATGGTGAAATCTAAGGGTTCCTTTAGATATTCTGAATAAGTCCCTATCGCATAGCTTTCGACCATTGATGGTGGTTGCTGAGGGAGTGTGGTGGGATAGGTTGTTGATACGGTGCAGCGTATGCGTTGGCGAGGGGGCATAAGAAGGTCCCTGCGTTTGAGCAAACATCTTTGGGGAGAGGAGAACATATCTCCTTGTGGTGATTTAGAGTACATGTTTAAGTATGATGGGGTATTGTCAAGGAATGGATTGTTTGACACTAGACCGGGAGGAATAGTGTTAGAGATGGTGGGCCTTGTTGGCGTTTGTTGTGGATAGTGAGGCGGCATGCCTAACGTGCCTACTCCTGTGAGGAGATCTACTTGGCCAGAGTGGTATGGAGGATTGGAACTTCCTGTTTGCATGAACGGAGAATTTTGACTTGCTTGAGCAAGTTCTAACCCTCTCACTCTTTCTACTAACGTTGAAATGACTTCATTTGGTGAAGTCACGGTGCTTTGTCTGAGCGGCGTTTGTTGTATACCCTGGTGTTGTATAGGCATGTGATATCTGTCATAGGCGATTGCTATCTTGCCAAGTTTCTCAGAGTATTTCCTATATGCAGTGGCATAGAGGTATTTTCTTGAAAAGAGATCTCGGGTTGTATTTGTAAACCTCCTATAGGTGGGTACATACCCCGAGAATGTTGTTCACTCCTAGGATAACGTATTGACTATCCATCATCTAAGACCAGGTATGGATCTGATTGCCTACTAATTTGTGGTCTAAGTAGCATTTGAGGAGACGAACCAGATATTCTCGATAAACGTCATATTGTTTGACCTGAAGGCTCTGTTTGTTGCGTTCGAGAGGGTTGATCTAACTCCTCAGTTTGAAAAGATGAACTATATCTGATTCTTGGGGTTTGTGTTGACAACTGATTAGTTGAATAGTTGTCACCCCATACTGAGAGTGAGGGTGATGATTGCCTATTCTATTGGGCGTAGTATGCCTCAAGACCCAAGAGGGGTCTGCCATATGCATCGAATCCCGACATATTCGGGGGGTATATGAATACCCGTAGAATAATGGGAAGGAGCGAAGGTGATTTGTGAAAGGAAACGTGATATTATGACTCGAAGAGAAAGTAGGAAGTTTACGTCAGCTTCACTAATTTCGTTTGTTTCACGTCGGGTTCACCAATTTTGTACGTCGGAAAAGCGACAGGCAAGCGTGAGAATCTACAAGTGACTCTTCCGCGTACCCGACCTCTCGAGGTTGTGCCGAGACAGCCGGTGGGGGTAGAATATGCGTTGGATTAGACAAACTAGTTAGGCAGTCTAATGTCTTCGACACGCACTAGTGGAATTTGTGAATCTAAGGCAAAGAAGGCCCTTCTAACTTGGACTGGTGTGATAGATCGATCGGCAAGGATGACTGCTCGAAGGCTCCAATCAATATCGAGCTCTGGCGTGATTCGATCTATGGGTTGCGGAATACGTGGAAAATGACCTGGGATAGTTTCGTGTATGTCTCCTAATAAGGTCATATAGTGGATGGTGAATATAATTGACTTTTATGGATGATTTTCTGGCCTAGTCCAGAATTCTCTAGCTTCGTTAGCCACTATATTCAGTAAGGACAATTGTTCGATGATGATGGGTGGAAGTGGAGTGGACTAAAATACTAGTGTGCGTAGGCCAGTGTCTATATCTAATTCTCTTATGGATTCGTTGGGCTGTGGGATCTGTGGATCACTGACCATAGACTCTTGGTTGTTGCGGTCTGTTATGGTCATACGCGAGATCAAGTTCTAATCCCTAGTATCCGTAATGTACGCTTTCTCGGCTTCTATGTTTAGAACAACGGTTATGCAATCTTCTCGAGAATACCTCACGGGCATTCTCATGACACTGGATTCTTAAGTGGTATCTATATCTACGAGGGTGTCTCAGCATGCATTTGTGGAACTAAAGGATCGCACCCGAATGTTTGTTCTCTTTCAAACCCTTCTACAGTCATGTGGATGATTTTCTAGGGTAATCTGTAGTTTGGCTGACTTGACCAAAATGCATGTGCCTGGTCGTCTTCTATGTTTAATCCTCTTAACTGAGAACCCTGATCATTTGTAAATGTGGTTGTTCGGAATACTTGTATTCTGAGATTTTGGTCTATGTCAACTATTGCTGTGACGAGGTTTGGTTGAGGCACGATTGGCTCAAATATATATTCCCTGGGCTCCTGAGGTCCCGTGATTGTCATACGAAACAAAATGCAAATCTAACTGTAACGAAGCAAATTCTAACTACATGAAATAAATCTAACATATATAACTTTTTATTCTTCTAAGAAATCTTTTAACAATTTTAAGGAAAGCAAACTATTTTAAGCGTATCTAGAAATAATAATTAAATAACAATTTAAAAGCAGACAAGATAACCGAGTGTAGTTATTTTCTGTGCGATTTGTAGAATTATTCTAAATAAATAAAATAGCTCGTCTAATCTATCTCGTAAGATTCTCGATCCTACCTCGAAGTGAGGAGTGAATCATAGTTTCTCGAAACTATCAATCCTCATGACTTCACAGCAATATCGAGAATAGAATTTATTGAAATAAAGCAATTTATCTACTCTATTTGATATGATTCTAACTAGAACTTTGAAAGTTAAACCTGGATTCCGCAGAACAGTGGCGAATCCGATAGTGTGTGATCTCGTCCCCTCAGTATGATCTCCTCGTTCTTTCGTGTTCACGTGGATCCAGAAAAGCGTGTAATGCTAGCACCGATAGGAGTAGAATTTGGGACAAGGACAGCTCAGAATGTAGACCGAAAATGCGAGTAGGAGAGGGATAGCGCAAGAGTACAGAGCTTGGCTTATGTGATTCCTAGCGGGATTTTACTGCGAGTCATGCAACATGAAGCAACCAGAACCTGTAACTATCCTATACGAAGAGCAAAACCTGCAACTTTAATGGCTTCCTAAGCTACTCTGTTCCAATGGATTGGATAAAATAAAGACACTACTTGCACAAGTTGGATATGTGGCTTACCAACAGCTGAATAAAGCTAACCAAGCATATAATGAACTGAACTAAGAACTCTAAGCAACAATGAAAATTAAATCTACAGAAAGAGGAATTCAGAGGCAAGCTTTAGACTGGATTTGGATGAAATAACAGCACTTCCTGCACAAGATGGGTATGTGGCTTACCAACAGCTGAGCAATTTAACAAAAGATGCAAGTGAATTCAAGCTATGGCTTCTAAACAAGCTAACTAGCTAAAACACTAAAATGAGGAAATGAAAGCAAAGATCAAACTCTAAAATCCAGCCAAAATTCAAACCCTTAGCTTGTGCACAAACCATGCATTTATAGGAATTCAATCACCCAAAGATCAAAACCAAACTAAACTCCTAAACAATAAACAAAGGAAAAACACTATTCCAGGGGACCAAAAACATAAATGCATGCTCAAGTCGGCAAGGAAAAGCTGGTGAATCATGATATTTCACGCGAGTCGCGTCAAAGAACGTTCTGGAAAACGTGCACAGGACCGCCGCTCTGAGCGGCGGGTTAAGGACCGCCGCCCTGTAGGGCGGCGGTTTCGTCACTGAAGATCAAAAAGGCCAAGGAAAGAAGAAAAAAGGGGAAAACAAAGGGCATGGGGGCTAAGCGGGGCATGTGGGATGTTAACACATACTTTGAGGGCTTTTCGGATCCTAAACACCTTGAGGAGATCTATATCATCATTGGGGCACTTATTACAATTTCGCAGAAAGACCTTACAAAAAAGAGGCCTTGTTTAAATCCTAAAAATCTAGGCACATCCTAATCTCCCCATTCATTTTCCTAAGAAGCACAAGATTTTCTACTTGAGTGTTTGTAACATGTGGGACAAGGTGTTTTTCCTAAAATGTACAAGATTTTCTACCCACTTGAGTGTTTGATCAGAAAATGATACTTTCCTCAATGAGCTTATTCAACTCCTTCATGAGAGGCTCTATATGAGGGTTGACTAGCCTTTTCTTTTTCCTAACGGGCTTAGCCTCTAGATGCAACTCAATGGTGTGTTGTGCCAATTTTGGGTTAAAACCCCTCAAATCCTCATAGTTCCACGTGAAAACATCTAAGAATTCCTAGAAAAGTTACACAAGGTCATACTTTTCTTGTTCGTTGCTCATCTTGCCTATTTGGAGCATTTTACCTTCTCTAACCGAAATGGGTTTAGAATCCTCCCTTTTGACTTGAATGTTGGATCTCTTTTAGGAATTGATCATTTGGGTTGAATATTGACTCTAAAGTCACTAAACCCTTTGGAAATTTGTTTGTTTGTAGTTGCACTACTTGATCCCCATACTCATCGCTCCAATTTATCCCATTTTTAGCCGAGAACTCAGCCTCCTCCTATAAAAAACTAATTATTTGTTGATCATTCTCAAAAAAATTCCATCTTGTGCTATTATCTATACAGTCAGTTAGCACTATAATGACATGAATATGTGGTTGTGCTTTATCTCTCTTGACACTGTCCACCATATCAAATGTTGCTCCAATTGATGTGAGCCTATATGTGGCCTCATTCTTCTTTCGCGGTATGGCCTGAATATTGAATGCTTCAAGGTCTTCAATATGATCCCATACCCAATGTTTGTAGGATTTGAGTATATCATTCTTAACAGCATGTTTTCCTCTAACTTGGTTGACAATTAACTCACTATCCCCAAACACTTGCAAGTTTTTAATACCTCTTTTTCTTTCCCAATGCAACCCATGGATTAAAGCCTCATACTCAATTTGTATTGTTTGAACAAGAAAACTAAAAACAAAAAGTTGAGTAGTACTTCATACCTTGTGGTGAAAAATAATTACTCCTCCTCCAACACCTTTCCTACTCCTTGAACCATCAAAAAATAGTTTTCACACTTCATTCTCATCCTTTTTTCCTAGCTTGGTGAGGCTGGGGGTGGGTAGGTTCTCCTCATGTAGATAATAAACTCCCAACTCAGCTTCTTCCATTTCCTTGTATGGATCAAAATCATGTCCCCTATGAGCCCAATCATCAAGCATTAGGTCTAGAATGCTCCCAACCTTTGTGTTTGCCTCTTGAGCCTCCAAGAATTCCTCTTAATTGAATATGGTACAATTTGCATTGATTGGGCTGGGAACATAAGGCTCAATGTGAAAATTGGCAATTGGCTCCGACCTGATCATAGCCTTAGCTCCATACCTTGTTCTAAATAACATGTGTGACCAATCAAGTAGAAAAATAGCCTCCAATTTTAGTGGTGAAGTCTCTTGACAAACATAATGCAAAGAGTGGTGAAAATTCTATGACTGATACATCTTACAAGACGGTCACATTGGGACATGCATGAAATGTAAGGATCAATCCTTTGATTACTCCAACCATTTTAATTTTTGTCCCATCTAATTGCACCACACCTCTAGAAATGACTTCATATTGAAGACTCGGCTAATCGGCCATTTTTTTTGGCATTACAAAGCTACTTGCTCTGAATCAATCATGAAATTATGCACCAACTTATCTTTGATGATCAATGAGATATAAAATGGTGGGGGCTTCAAATTTTTACCTTGTTGGCCTCCTTGATTTCCTCCTTATTGAGTTACATTTGTGAGTACCTTCTCTTACTCTTTGGATGATTGATTCGATGCTGACCAATTCACCATAGTAGCTTGCAATAGGTCTCTTTATCCCGTGATAGATAATGACTCCCAAATTGAGATGTTTACATTTGTTTTATTCATCTGATCAATAATGTTGAATGGAGATGATTTATCTCTCTGTTGCCCCTTGCTTTGCATAATTTTCTCTTAAACATGGGTTGTTACAACCGGCACTTGAGCTGGTCTAGAAGGTGTCTTGGGTTGACCTTGCACATTGAGAGATACATTTTTATTACTAATACCTTGTTGGGTGATAGATGGTTGTGGATCATTTGAATTGGATGATTGTCCCTCTCCAATATTTCTCTTCTTGGACCATGTATTGGCTACTACACTTTGAGAAGGGGCTTGATTTATACCACAAAAATATTCAGCCTACCAATTGACAAGTGTGGTCTCATTTAGAGGTGCTTCCTAAGTTACTTCTGTTGTTGATTTCCTTATTGGTTTATCTCTTGTTCCACACTGGTGTTGTCACCATAAGAGCTTGATTCAAAGCACCATTGAAACACATTGACTGGTTATGAGGTTGATTGCATAGGAAGCACCAGTCATATTCTTGAGCCATGTTATTTTGCATTGGAACCAAGGCTCTAGATGTGGACGTAGCACTAGGATTGTAAGGCTGAAATGGCCTACTTGCAGGAGGTTTTGTTTGGTTCTGATTTATAGCTTGAGAAGGTGGTCTATTAGGTTGATACAAAGGCCTATTGGGTTGGGCTTGAGGCTGATATGACCTAAAATTTTGAGCTTGTTGCCTCTTAATTGTCACCAACTCATTTCCTAAGTTTTGCAACTTCTTGGAGCTCATTTGAGGTACTAGAAGATGAGGTAGAAGCTTCAGTGGAGCTCTAATTTTTAGAGCAGGAATGGGAGCTAATGTAGGTGCTTGACTAGTGCTTGGACTTCCTAATTCTAGATAAAGAGGCATGGGTGGCCTAGGTGCAAGTTTTCCAGCTTGAATCAAACAATTTTCAGCTCTAATGGCAATACTATAAGCTATGGGTAAAGTTGTACCTCCCATGGATTGTATCATCATTGCAATATCTAAATTTAGAGATTTTAGGAAGTATAGAAAGGCACCTTCAGCTATTGGTCTCACAACAAGTGGAATTCTATCCCATGTCCTTTGAAACCTAAAGTTGAAATCAGCCATCTGCTCATTTGGTGCTCTCTTGATTGTGGTTAGTTGTTCCAACAGAGACAAGTTATCTTCCTTTTCTCCGAATTGGTTATGAAGAGTTGTGCAAAAATGGTCCCAATTCTAGATAGATCTTATTATTAGACTCTTGAACCATTACAAAGCTTTACCCTTAAAGGAGGATGCTAACAACTTAATTGTAACGTCCATTTCAGCAATTTCATGAATTGTAGAGACATTTTCAATGTCTTGGATGTGGTCAATCAGAGTTGTATGGTTCTCTCTAGTGAAATATGGAATGTTATTTAATGCTGCAACTGGAATTGGATTTTGTGCATTGAGAGAAAGTGGGTTGCTTCCCATGAAGTTGACATAGGGATTTGGTGGCCCTTGTGGTGGTTGTTGTAGATGTGTCATTATGATTGGTCTAAGAACTCTAGTTGATTAAATGAAAGGCCTACCAAGTGGAGGTGTGGATAGTGTTCTATTTGGTGGAGATGGATACCTTTGATCTCTTCTTCTCCTTCCTCTTCCTAGAGATAACTACAAGTATTCAAAAATTCCTTCCTCTCTAGTTCTTGACCTTTTTGAATTCTTCTCATAAAACTGCCAAGCTTGGGCTCTCTTGAAACAAGTGGATTATGCCCTTTTGGAGTTGTCAGATGTGCTATTTCAAAGCCTCTTACAAGTTGGAATTTCACAACAAGAGCACATAAAAATTTCCAGATAAAATAAAAACTTCTTTGTCCCACCGGGTGTGCAAACTATTAGTGTAAAATTACAGCACCCCTGACTGCTTGTGATTTTGTGTACGAAGCAACTAAACAACAGTCAGAACATGGGATTATCCTGCAGTGTGGGACCTTGTAAGTAGGATAATCCTTTAGAGAAAGTCAGCTTCTTCCTCTATCCTAGTTTCAAATTCTCCAAAGAACAAATAATGCAAAGCTAAAATAATCCTATTCTAATGCTTTCCAAGGAGACAGGGATATAAAAATGCATGAAATAAAACTACTCTAAGTGAAGGTGATGCACCAAGAAAGGGTGAGACAATCCAAGTGAGTGAAGGATGGGGAGAAAATTGAGTAGGAGAGGGCTAGTAGAAATGCCACAATCCAAGACAACATTCAATTCCCTATATTTATAAAGCACAACAAACTATAGACCCTACAAAGAGATAAATACATGCACAATATACTTATACATAGAATGGAAGGCAAAAGATGCAATTCATACAATTTAGGGAAAAATGGCCACAAAACATGAATTTTATTGCTCAGAAACATGCACAATCCATCATACCATAAGCACAAGACAAAATCCTTTACAATAATCCCAAATTCGAGGCCTTTAGCTCACAATAGATCTCGGGAACAAATTTGGCGAGTTCCTTTTCTTTTTGGAAAAAATATCCCTCAAAATGAGGCGAATTTTACAATATATAGGCAATTTGGGTCACCAACCGGCAAGATGCATTAAAGAGGTATGGGAAACCATTCATTTTGGTACTTTTCCTACATGGGCGACATGGGTGCCATGCCTCATTAATTCTAGTTGTTGGGATGTCATTTATGCACCTATCCTCATCCGGCTTCAGTAACTTATCCATCCTCTTTGTCATCCAACCACATTGGGTTGGGTGATGATCCGAAAATAATTAGATTATTACAACCTGATCTCGGACCCTTATAGGCTTTGATTATTTGCCGATAATTTACTCCTTTTAAGTAATCAATTTAAAATAATGCAAGACAATAATGACAATTGCACCGATTGATTACGGAGTTCGGATTGCCACGCCTCCGGGTTTGTGGTCAAACCGTTCCACTAGTCAAAACTTGTAAGTTACAATAGTACTTTCACAAGAAAACCTAATGGAATTTTACTTGCCTATCGTACACGAACTTGGACGACAAGGGTGAAAGATAGCACCCGACTTCCTCCTTCCCGGCATACAATCTCCTTCATTTGTGATCGGCCTTCCCGACGAAACAATGCGAAGCTAGCACTTTGGTCGACAATCCAGGATTTGCAAGTAATTGGTGTGGCTCAATGGGCCTATTGGGTAGTTTACATTTCACTCCCAATCACAAATATTCCATCTAATATTGCCTAAAATAATAGGCCAATAGACAATACTTGTCGACACATCCCGCAAATAAGCTTAACAAATAATAAGCTCAGGATCGGTGTCTCCGTTGCACCGGTGTGTAATGTGTGTCTCCATTACAATAGAATGGGTTCCCTATTTATACAAAATTAGGGCCCAAAAATAATGCACTTGCATATTATCCATAGGCTAATATTAGCCTAATCCCGTAGCATAGTTGATGGGATTACATATAATCCTAAGGCTATTTTTAACCTTAGCCTTACCCGTACATGAAAAATGGGATTAAATCCCTATGTGGGTGGATTTCATGTTTTAAATGGGTTAACATCCCATGTTTGGCGCAGCATGCATATTAAAAAGGATTAAAATCCCATAAAGGGCGCATTTGGCTAAGGTTCCACATGTTAGGCGGTGGAAGATAATGCCTAAGGCTGTAAATAGCCTTTCCGCGCGCATGTGTAGTGGTCAATGACCACGTTGGAGCATAACCACCCCGCCTACCACCTTGTTCGCCACGTGGAAGTTTCCACGCATGGGTCTAATGCCCCCTAACAACCGCTTCACCACCTTTTAACGTGGTCAAGTCATAGGCCAATAGACAATACTTGTCGACACATCCACAAATAAGCTTAACAAATAATAAGCTCGGGATCGGTGTCTCCGTTGCATCGGTGTGTAATGTGTCTCCATTACAATAGAATGGGTTCCCTATTTATACAAAATTAGGTCCCAAAAATAATGCACTTGCATATTTTCCATAGGCTAATATTAGCCTAATCCCGTAGCATAGTTGATGGGATTACATATAATCTTAAGGCTATTTTTAACCTTAGCCTTACCCGTACATGAAAAATGGGATTAAATCCCTATGTGGGTGGATTTCATGTTTTAAATGGGTTAATATCCCATGTTTGGCGTGGCATGCATATTAAAAAGGATTAAAATCCCATAAAGGGCGCATTTAGCTAAGGTTCCACATGTTAGGCGGTGGAAGATAATGCCTAAGGTTGTAAATAGCCTTTCCGCGCGCATGTGTAGTGGTCAAAGACCACGTTGGGCTTATAACCCCCCCTACCACCGCTTCACCTCCTCACCACGTGGAAACATATGTTTGGCGGTTGTGTAGGAGTTAATATTAATGTATACACATATATATATATATATATGTGGCATTTGCATATATGGCGCCATTTGGAACGTGGACTTACCAATATAATTTCGACCCATATAATGTGGAATAGAAATAATTAACTCGGTAATCCTGTAGTCCACTTGTCATCTCCCGATAGGAAAATCAAGCAATTCGACGAGTGTTGGCAAGCCACGTGTCACAGTGCGATTCGGTCCAATATTGACCAGTTGACTAGAGTTGACTTTCCCATTGACCAAACTTTGACCGAACATATCTAGAGCTCCCGATGTCCGTTTGTCGCGTTCTCACAGTTGTTGGAAAGCTCTCGAGATGATCTTCTGCACTGACACCATTTAGGGATGTTTAGGTAATTTTTTAAAAATGATCCCCTGATCACACCTCCCCACTGAGAAAAGCTCTTTGTCCCAAAAAGCTTCCATACCGTCCCGAACGGAAAACTCTGCTGCCACCTCGGAAGTGCTGTTGTAGTAGACCCTTGGGTCTTCTCCTCCAACCTTCTCACTTCGACAACTTTGCTCCGATCTTGGGACTGTGGGTTATGGGTCCACGATGCTTCCGTTGTGCCACTCTGATATCCGAAGAAAACCTCCACGCCTCCGCTTTATGGTGCTAAGTTTCTGAATGAAACCTCAACGCTCATTACATTCGGTGCTAAGCTTCTTGATATCTCGACAACAAGGATCTTCTTTGACTCTATAACACACTCCTGGCTCCAAGTTGATTCTGTAGAATCCAAACTGGTTTGAAGGAACTCCATGTTACGTAGAGCTTTGATTGATCCGATGTCGGTGATGGACAATGCCTTGTCCCTTTACAGACCTCAACGCCTCCAATGCATGATGCTAAGCCTCTTTCAAGACCTCGAGCCTCCGATGCACGATGCTAAGTCTCTTTCAGACCTCAACACCTCCGATGCATGATGCTAAGCCTCTTTCAAGACCTCAAGCCTCCAATGCATGATGCTAAGTCTCTATAGACCTCAACGCCTCCGATACATGATGCTAAGCCTTTTTCAAGACCTCGAGCCTCCAATGCATGATGCTAAGTCTCTGTGTAGACCTCAACGCCTCCGATACATGATGCTAAGCCTTTTCAAGACCTCGAGCCTCCGATGTACGATGCTAAGTCTCTGTGTAGACCTCAACGCCTCCGATACATGATGCTAAGCCTTTTTCAAGACCTCGAGCCTCCGATGTACGATGCTAAGTCTCTATGTAGACCTCAACGCCTCCGATGCATGATGCTAAGCCTCTTTCAAGACCTCAAGCCTCCAATGCATGATGCTAAGTCTATTACAAACCTCAATGCCTCGATGCATGATGCTAAGCCTCTTTCAAGACTTGAGCCTCCAATGCACGATGTTAAGTCTGTTGATCAGCTACCATTCGTATGTGTGGTCACAATGCCTTGACACCGAATGACGTTTTGAGCTAATCTTTTGAGAGCTCCTCTTTGTTGACATACTAATATCAGGTACCATTCTGCTGCATGGTCGCAATGCCTCTACACAGAATGAAGTTTCGACCCGACGTCAATGCCAACGGTGATTCAGCTACCATTCTGCTGCACGGTCACAATGCCTCTACACAAAATGAAGTTCCAAGCTGATCTCTGTGAACTCTAATGTCTACACAAATGGTAGATCAATCTCCAAGCTTTATATGAGTCAAATCCTGTATCCAAGTTGTAACAGGTACTCACACGCTGATTAGGAGATATGTTAGGAGCATTAATCAAATTTTCTAAGTAAGAAAATCCACTGAGTATTGTAAACCTTTCTCTCAGCATTTCCTCACAGAATCTGATCTCCAAACTTAATACTGCATACGATCCATCAATTTGAATTATGCAATATATAATTGAAAAATTGTTGACTTACCCATTTCAAAGGACTTTCACTTTCAGGTATTACCTGGTCCTAGGTTAACTTGTCAACTAGTGGTGGAGTAGAAACTTACGCGCTTTCGCAATAGGCCTCCATTCCATCTTTGGCTTGCCATTACTCTGATGGCGAGATGGATGCAGTTTTCAACAATTTTCCACCCGATGCCCATTCCTCTGGAAATGAGCACAAAAATTCCTCTTAATCTCCTTCTTCTGGGATGAGGAACTCTTTCTGCCATTTCTCGACTCTGCATGACAAGATTAGGCTAATATTAGCCTATGGATAATATGCAAGTGCATTGTTTTTGGGCCCTAATTTTGTATAAATAGGGAACCCATTCTATTGTAATGGAGACACACATTACACACCGGTGCAACGGAGACACCGATCCCGAGCTTATTATTTGTTAAGCTTATTTGCGGGATGTGTCGACAAGTATTGTCTATTGGCCTATTATTTTAGGTAATATTAGATGGAATATTTGTGATTGGGAGTGAAATGTAAACTACCCAATAGGCCCATTGAGCAACACCAATTACTTGCAAATATTGGATTGTCGACCGGAGTGCTAGCTTCGCATTGTTTGCATCGGGAAGACCGATCATAGCCGAAGGAGATTATATGCCAGGAAGGAGGAAGTCAGGTGTTATTTTTCACCCTTGTCATCCGAAGGTCTGGTGTATTGATAGGCAAGTAAAATTCCATTAGGTTTTCTTGTGAAAGTACTATTGTAACTTACAAGTTTTGACTAGTGGAACGGTTCGATCATGAACCCAGAGACGTAGGTAATTGCCGAACTCCGTAATCAATCTGTGTGCAATTGTCGTTATTGTCTTGCATTATTTTAAATTGATTACTTAAAAGGAGTAAATTATTGGCAAATAATCGAAGCCTATAAGGGTCCGAGATCAGGTCGTAATAATCTGATTATTTTCGGATCGACGATGTCTAACTTCGTGATTTGTACATGCCTCTTGTCTTCGACCAACACGGGAGTTATCATCTTCACATTATGGGCCTTCAAATTGAGGAGGTTAGACGGTCATCTATCTCTGCCCATACGAAACCCTACCCATCCATCCGCATGCACGAAGAGCTGACCAACCTACTGACTCACCCAACCATGTCGTACAACTGTAAGTTGGCCATATGTATTGGCCGTCAAACCCCGGAGGTTGGATGAAGTCTATGTATGCCAACCAACCTCTCCATAAATTTTCTATCTCGACCAACCATAACCTCGTCATCCTAAGCCACCAAAAACATCAGCGGGTAAACCCATCGACTAACCCATCACCCATCCAACCAAGCTTTATACCGGGGTTGGACATCGTCGACCCATCACCCAACCAACCGTGTCGACTAATGTTTCCAACCAACCGTCACATGACAAACCTATCGACCAACCATCACCTAAACAACCTAACATAAGCTCAAATACAAACTTTAAGATTCATATTGGCTTGCCACTCATTGTAAGTTATAACCAACTCGGTCGAGCCAACACACAAGCTACCCCGCATGCTGCAAATTCATTTTTCCCTTTTTCCATCAATCATTGATGTTCTAACCTCCTAAGTTGTCCATTTCGTATGTTGTGCGAAAAATGGATAACAAGAACTAGCTTGAATCATACACCCTTTTGGGTGTTTTGTTATTGAGTCCCCCCGAAATCCTGCTGAAATAATAGGTGCATAAGCATTAAATACACCATAGTGTCAAGCTCGAGGAGTTCAAAATCTCTCCTCATCATCCCGAGCCACCACAAACATTAGCGGGTACACCCATCCGACTAACTCATCACCCATCTAACCAAGCTTCTGTATCAGGGGTTGGACTTCGTCTAACCCATCACCCACCCAATTGTGCCAACTAACCTTTCCAACCAACCTATCCAACCAACCATCACCGAACAACCTAATATAATATCAACTACAAACTCTAAGATTCACGGTGGCTTTCCAACTCGTTGTAAGTTATAACCAACTCGGTTGAGCCAACACACAAGCTACCTTGCATGCTGCAAAATCATTTTTCCCCTTTTCCATCAATCGTTGATGTTCCAACCTCCTTAGTTGTCCATTTTTCATGTTGTGCAAAAATGGATAACAATAACTAACTTGAATCATACACCCTTGTTGGGTATTTTGTTGGCCGAGTCCCCCTTGAAAGCCTATTGAAATAATGGGTGCATAACCATTGGAAACACCATGGTGTCAAGCTCGAGGGAGTTCAAAATCTCACCAAGGGATTTTTTTGTTTTTTCTTAAATAATGTTGAACATTGTGATGTCATTGTTAACCACAACCCTTGGTTCATTCAAAACACATTGGTAGTGTTTTCTCACTACACTATGGATTTCCATCTCTCCAAACAAGCCATTATTAATATCTCGGTATGGGTGGAACTCCTGGGATGCATCTCCCCTTGTGGGGATTTTTTGAACACATGATCAAACCCTTGGGTCAACTTATCTGTTTGGAACATTTGAGGTTTTTAATGCTTGCCCCGAGAAACTTATTTGCACTAAGGTGGATTTATCCAAAGACCTTAAAGACTCCATCAATATTTGGGTTGGAGACACCCATTTTTATCAATGAGTCCTCTATATCAACTTACCTAATACTTGTTTATGTTGTCAAGTTTCTAACCATATGAGTCACAAATGTCCTTTAATGGCCAAATACCACCCTGTGTCACAATAAAAATATCAAATGGAGTCCAAAGCTCCATCCTCTTCAGATGGATGGACCATGGTAACCAACAAAAGTGTTACTCATGGTCCTACAAAACCCTTAACTTCTTCCTATCACCCGGTCATTGTTAATGAAGTCAACTCCTCTACTACTTCTATTAAACAAGTTGCGCCTTCACCTCTCATGACCACCCCGTCTCTCTCTAAATCCCCAATTGTTTCCTCTACTATCCCTTGAAACCTCTAGTTCCATCGATCACCTTACCTCTCTAATTTCTAGAAGCATCATTCATAGAAGCAAGTTAGATTTCTTTCACCCAAAAATCTCTCCTTAGTCATTCCGTAGCAGGGGATAGAAAAATAAGGTGAATTTTTACAAGAAAAATGCAAACCATGGTCATTGGAAGATGTTTCCCATGTCACTTCATCTCACAACTAGTTTTGTGCCCTCTCTAATCTTGATGATGAGGGGTGTATGCACCTTGATTTAACCTAGTTATTGTGTACTCTTGAAATATACTTGGTCTTATTGAACCAACCTAGATATATCTAGTTGAGGATAGATGTCTATATTTTAATTATGTGTATTTTCTATGTTTGCAAGAAGTTAAACTTGTAGGCTTCTTCCTTCATCCCGATGCTCACATCATCGTCCCAATGCTACTTGCCACATGTCTAGTCACAACCATGGTTGTGGAGGGGTCATGACCTTGATTTCCCTTGACCTTTCTCAACATGTGATCTCATGGGGCTTTGAACCCACTCATCAATTGGTTAGGGTTATTTTCAATTTTGACAGGTGCATCTTGGGTTTAGCCAATAGTTATGCATCTAACGATGTAATGAAAGAGCTCTATTCTGCGGAATTGGCTTCTTGACTCCTTGCTTTGATGTTCTTTGGATTTTACTATGATTGAATACTTGAAAGACAAATTTGGTCATTTTCCCATGTGTTGGTGCATAGGAGAATGAAAGGTCTAGTTTTATATTTTGTGTAAGCTCATAATTTTTATCCCAACATCCCCTATAAGGGGAGCTCTAACTTTCCCTGGTATACTATGGCCAATGTTTGATGGGGTCAAGATAGGATTGTGCAATGGTTGGATCGTACCCTTATGACAAGTCAATACTTCTTCTATCTTTCTCCCATCTTAGGCATACATTTTGTAGTTGTTGATAATGCTCTCTTATCTAATCACTCACCCATTTATTTGATATTACTTGGCCCAAACATACTAAAAATTGCATGGTTAGCTCTTAATTTTAATTAAACATTATGCACCTCAAACATGCTAAGACCGTGTCCCATATCCAACACACTTGGAACTTGGTTCCTTACCTGCTTGACAGGAGGGCTAGATTTCTTTGTGGAATGATCCCATCAAAAGAACTAGCACCTTAATTTTCATATATGGAAAACAAGATGTTGTATTTAAGAAGAAATTGCATGAGGCTTAATATCATGAGTTTTAATGTGTCTCAAAAGAGATTAATTCCTCTCCTTAAATCATTCCCGCAACTCCAGGCTGCCCATTGGAGGCACAACCTTAAGACAGAAGAATCTTATAAAGCACGTCATGTTCCCTATGTGCTCGATTACATTGACTCAAATTTAATGTGTGAGCTTCCAAAGAGTTATTTGCTACACTTTGCTCGAGCACTCATCTAATAAAATCAAATACATTCTTCAAGGGATTTTTGACACACTTTGCTCTCGCCATATATTCTCCTAGCGTTTGTCCATCATTATCATGGATTTTTTTCTTCTCAACCTACCACACTTGATAGGGAAGAGGATAATTTAAAATGTATGTAAGTTATTCCTTGCAAGGTCACTCACCCTCGATGGGTAGCGTGTGATAGGCCTTTGTATCTCATAGACCTTAAGGAGGTAGCCCTTTAAATGGCTCCTATTTAAGCTCCAAGTATGGATGGATTCACAATCTGAATTCTATCGAACATTATGGGACACTCTAGATTCTAGCTCTTTAAGTGAGCTGATTAACCAAGTGTAGACACAAAATCACGCACTTGAGTACATTTCTAGGTCCTAAAAGCATGTTAGCATTTAAATGGTTCCTAAGCAAGAAAACTAGTAGTTGATAAATCTCCTTAGCCTTTTTCCTTTTCTTATGCACTTTTATTGGCTTGATACATATATCACTCTTGGTGACATTTAATTGGTTTACTTTTCTATGGATTTGGACACCATCACCCAGTTTAAATAGTAACGTGAGGAGATCATATCCTCTGGTGGTCATGTCCCTTTTTATCTTTTTCCTACTACTTTTGGGCCCCTTTCACTTCTTAATTACATTTTATTAGATTAGGTCGGCCTTTTGGTTGTCAATTACGAAATTCAAAAAGGGAATCATATAAATGCATAGTTATGTCTTCAAAATGAGGGACCAAGCACTAAGAATTACTATCATCACCTAAGCTTGCATTCCAAATGCACCAAAGTACTTCAAAGGAATCCATCTAGCATCCACTCAAGGGAAAAGGACCACATCACATATGCATACATCTTTGCATAGAGGGGGAATTTCATTCTATTCCATCCACACATTCTACTACATTGCTACATTCTAGCTATAGCAAGTTGTCACTTTGTGCAACTTGCGAAGAAGGGCATCCTAGGGAACCATTTCACATACACACACACACACACACATGAACTACATGGATTACGAGATGCATTGTAGTGCTTTTTCATAAGTTCACTCTTTAGGTGACCGTCGGGGTTAGTTCAAATCCCCATTATACATTTTCCTTTTTAGGTTTGATGCGGTTTATGGGCTTGTGCAGTGAACTTATTTCTTGCAAGTTACATGTATATTTTGTGATTAAGGACCGGATATCAAGTGATCAACAAAGAACAATGTGAAAAGCTAGTGACACAATAGAAAGAAGATTCTAAGCATATGTGTAGTCATTAGTTCCTAGTTCCACTCATTGGTGCCCAAGCACCTCTTTCCTCCCATAGCACCCCTATCCGGCTCTGTTCTTAGACTCTAGATTTTATAGTGAGAAGTGATGATCTTGTTTTCATTCTATTTAGCACTCATACCTTCCCAAACCACTTCCATTCGAAATCAGCTAAGTCTTCTTACCTCTTCATTTTTCTTAGGGTTACATAATTTCCATGCTTTATTTCTTGTGTCATTATTGTATTTTATCATTGATGCATCATATATATTACATTAGTTACTCTGAAACTATATTTAATTAATAATTCAAATTAAATTAAATCATTTGGTGAGCCCATCACTTGAACCCTAACTTATTTTATTTTTATGCCCATCACCCATAGTGGTTGTTTTGGTTCCTTTGTGTAAATTAAGCTTCCTCTATCTCGCCCATCGGTACTCTAAATCAATGGTTGATTCTTCCTACCCTTTACTTAGATCCAACAAAATTTCGCTTGACAACATCGAAATTTTGATAGTGAACAATCATATGATGAGGATACCAACATTGATCAAGAGTAATTAGATAAGCTTACCAATTTTTTCTCTTCTTTACGTGATCACCCTACACACATCCCACATGTCTTAAATGTTTTAAACATGTTCGAGATGATGCCTCGAGTCTCTTATGAGTTCCTCCTTAGCTGTCATGGCCTCCACACAACCCCTTAACATTCCTACTTCCATTCCTTCCACTACCCCTCCCCTTATTATTCTCAATACTTCTAACACATAACATGGATCCTCTTCAGGAACTCATGACCTAGATTCTCTATACCAGGATCTGTAAATTCAAATCCATCAATTACAACAAGCTACTTCGCATGCCTCTCTAACTATTGATTATTCCTTACACCTTCATACTCCTTTTGCACCCGCAATTTCTTGTTATCCCCTCCCTCCTAATTTCATTACACCTAAGTTGATCATCTTCAATGGCCATGGTGACCCTCAAGAGAATCTTTGATCTTTCCATGTGGCATGTCTTGATTATGCGGATGACCATACATTGTTAGCTAAGCTATTTCCTAGAAGTTTACAAGATTACACCATGTGTTGGTTTTATGATCTACATGTTCACTCGGTAACTTCTTTCACACACTTAGCCGATGCTTTCCTTGCTCATTTTTCTATCAATATTAGTACCAAGATATCCTATGCACAACTTTCTCAAATCAAATAAGGATCTAATGAGCATGTAGCTAACTATGTTTTACGTTATAAGAACAACCTAGCTAAGATGACCAATGTACTCGCTGATTTAGAATTACAAGATCTTTTCATTCAAAGTCTCTTACATCCACTACAAGAAAGTGTTATCCTTGAGACTTCTCCATCATTTGATCAATTATGTCATACCCTCAAAATGTGTAAAGGAAAAATCCTAGCTATGGGTTAATTGAAATATCATGATTCTACTTCATCATCATCTTCTAATTGTTTTCACACTAAATCTAATTTCAATCCATCTCCTAAGCCTATTGAAGCAAAGACAACTTCTAATGTCATCTCTACACCTTAAAAGCTTCAATTGTAACCTCCAAATCATACTTTTACCAAACTACCATATGTACCTCGGTTTCTAATGCCCCAACTTATTGAAATAAATCTTATCAATCTTCCACCACCATTCAATCTCGACCCCTCTCTCCCCCGTGGCCACAATTATGATGAAAAATCATGATGTGACTATCACTAATGCATTGGGCACTATACTAATCATTTTTTTAAACTAAATCACATCATTCAATATTTGATTGATAACAATGCACTTAAGCTCCCTAAGGCATCTACTTCTCAGCCATTCAATGATAACAAAAAGCTAAAAATCTTTAATGACCCTATTCCCAAACATGACCAAAAAGCTACTGATTCTTCATCCAATCATACATATCATGTTGTGCCTCATCCTTCATCAAGGCCTTTTGATTTACTTGTTGCTTATGTTTATGCATCTTTTCCAGTCATTTCATTCACATTTCATGATTATCATGCTACATTTACTTTTGATTTGTTGTTCATCAATGCTTCTATTGGTTCATATATTGTCAAGAATAATACCATCTAACCATGGTACATCCAACCTACGTATGCTCTATTGCACTCCTCCTAGCTATCAATTATTCATTTTCTAATATTACATTTCTAGTTCCTAAGTATTTTGGCTATGTCAGTCTTCCCATCACAATTGGGCCTCTTACTATACTTGTGCCTTTCGTCATTGCACCTTCAATCAAAGGTTGTGACATGCTCTTAGGTATCTCTTGGCTCCGCACCGCTAAAGCCATCCCTCCCATGAACCATTTTTTCCTCAAGTTCATCCACAATAAGCAACTTGTTACTATCAAAGGTGTTCCACCATGCACACCATTTCCTTGACCTACTTTTGCTGACACACGACTCATAGCATCTAGGCTTCCTAAGCCTCTCAAAGCTAAAGCTACTTCGGCACATAGTTCTCATATTCACACACAACCTACATCATGACCTTCTCATCCTCATCGATCTCTTAGTCCACATCGTCAGCCTAAGTCCCCTACTCAGGAAGCCCCTTCACATAGGTTTTCACCACCTCCTTCACCACATAGGTCTCCTTCACATGCACACAATTACTCTCCCATACCACCGATCTTAGAGCATCGTTGCATGCCTTTATCTCCTCAGATATCGGGTGGAGGGCCCTCCCCTTCACTATCTTCAGATTTCCTTCAATCACTTATGCACTTGGGGGCATCACATCCCCCTTTCATCACTACAAAATTAATATCTACTACCATACTTTGTGCTCCATGCCTCATCATTAATCCTTTTGTAAACTCTCATCCCCTTTGATACGAATATTATGTCGTCATTACCCTATGATGCACTTTAGTTCCACGGTTCATGCTCAATTTTTGAGGATCTAATTATAACATGAAACTCACATCTTCCACATGTCACACTCTATGTTTTAGGGTACAACTTTCTAGCATCTATTCTACACACTCATTTCCTATTTTTTCTATGGTTAATTCTTGATTGTTGAGGGATATTTTGTTCTATGGTTTATTCTTGACTATTGCACTCCTCCTAGCTATCACTTATTCATTTTCTAATGCTACATTTCTATTTCCTATGTATTTTCTTTATGTCGTGTTTCCCATCACATTTGGGCCTTTTACTAAGCTTATGCCTTTCACTGTGGCACCTTGAATCAAAGGTTGTGATGTGCTCTTAGGTCTGTCTTGGCTCTACACTACCCAATCAATCCCTCCTATGAACCATTCTTGCCTCAAGTTCATCCACAATAGGTAACTTGTTATTATCAAAGGCATTCCACCATGCACACCATTTCCTTGACCTACCTACTTTTGCCGACACACCACTCATAGCATATATTCTTCATAAGCCTCTCAAAGATAAAGCTACTTTAGCACATAGTTCTCATATTCACACACAACCTTCTCGTGCTCATTGGTCTCTTATTCCAAATCATCGGCCCAAGTCCCGTACTTAGTTTTTCACCACCTCCTTCACCACATAGGTCTCCTTCATGTGCACACAATTACTCTCCCATACCACCAATCTTAGAGCATCGTTACATGCCTTTATCTCCTTGGATATTGGGTGGAGGTCCCCTACTTCACTATCTTTGGATTTCCTTCAATCACTTATGCACTTGGGGGCATCACATTCTCGTAATGTCTCTTTCGTAATGACCATTTTTCTCCTAAGCCAAATGGCCCAAGGGACAAGTCGGGTCCAAAACGTGGTCGACCCGGGGGGCTATGGACACTGGAAATTTTTGGGAAGGGGGCCTCATGGTTTTATTATCCGATTTTGGTGTTTGGGGTCACTTTTGGAGGTGGCGACTCAAAAAAGGAAAAACGTAACTATAATTACTTTATGTTAGTAGCTAATCCATGGAATAAAATGTGCCTAGAGTTATGGAGGCTCATTTTTCAAAAAAAATATATAAGGAGATGGGGAAGGAAGAAAAGGAAATTTTTGTCACATATTCTTATCCTCTTCTCATGTAGCTACTGTTGTTGCGTTTCTATAGCTTGTGGAGTCAAATCCCATAGGGACCCTAGCTTTGGTGGTGAGAGACACGTCCCTAGCTAGCAGGGAATTCTTCGGTAGTGAGAGATATACCCTAGTCTGTCATCTTGGAGCCACTTTTTAGGCTGTACCATAGAGATATTTCTAGAGGATTCAGAGGAAGGGTTTCGAGGATTTTTGGGGCTTTGTGGAAAGACAATCAGAGGGGCTCTAAATCAAACTCACGGCGGCCATCTAGGCTGGGCGTGGTAGCACGTGGAAGGTGCCTCCCTCATTTCCCAACTCCATTCCTAGCGAGGTGGCTTGTAGCCTCTTTTTGGGGTTTGTCCAGTCGGTCGTTGTAGATCTGTAGGTGGCAGTACTATTTCCTATCTCTGCCATTGTTATTTCCAAAGACCCTTGTTTTTGCTCTTGTATTGAGAGGGTCATGAACCTCTGAAGTATTCCAGCCGCTTAGGGCTTTCTGTACTTTTTTGGGCAGCAATATAATATTCCAAAAATGTTTTCATAGTGTTTATTATTACGGTTGCTAGTGTCACTCAAATTTTCATGCACTGTGGGTGAATATTTTGTGTGATATCAATTTAATACCATTCGTTGTCCTAGCTGGACATTTTCATTAAAAATCAGTATTTTACTTTTCTGCAAGTTTTCAATATTTTGTGCATTTTTAAGTGGTATCCCACAAGGGATATTTTAGTGGTATCAGAGCAGTTGTTTCTCCGGCTTTGTTGGGGTAGAAATATGGGGGATCAAGACGGTGAGGAAATAGGGGTAGAACTAATGAAACAATTGTTCACCAATATGGTAAAGCAGCAGGAGACTACCAATCTCTATTTGAGCTAGCTCACTGGGAGACTAACAAAGGAAATGTCTGATATTCATATGGAAAGAGGAGAAAATTACAACAGGGGACAATATGGTCAAAGAGGTGAGGGTGGATAGTCGGGACAGTGGTCCCCCCATTCTTCTATTAGGCCTCTGGGGTATCACAAACCTTTGTTCTTGAAGGATCAAGAAGTTTTATAGGTACGACAACCAGGGGATGTTGTAGAGGAGGAGTCTTGTTGGGAAAAGTACTAGACTTTAAGTGAGGGTTTTTGTGACAACTTGCCATTCCAGGAATATTACAAAATGAAGATTGGTAGTAGGCCTAGGAGAGATTACAGGCATAGGTACCGGAGATGCAAAGGAGGTTGGGACAGATTTCTGTTCCACATTTGATGGTTCTAAGAAGTGTAATGCATAGTCTTGGGTATAAAATTTTAAGACATACTTCAACTTAAATCCTATGTGGGAGGAATATACAATTAAGCTAGCAATCTTACATTTAGAGGGTGACACTCATGAATGGTGGCATGATGGGCTGATTACACAGGGGACACCTATACATCATGACTTATGCAGAGTTCACAAAGAGGCTAGTGAGTAGATTTGATAAGAGGGACCTCGATTGGTATTTTAGAGAGTTGACTCATCTAAGGCAGACCGGTTTTGTGGATCAGTATATCACCGGTTTTGTGGATCAAGTATCGGTCATGGTACCTAATATTACAGAGATGAGGCTGATTTCCCTATTCATAGTAGGATTGAAAGATGCTATCACTTTGGATTTGTGAGGGCATTCGATCCTTCTTTGTTGCATGAGGCTATTAGGAGAGCTCGTGACCTAGAGTTGTCCACTCCTAAGTCAAGGTTTCCACCTCAAGTGCAGCCTAAGGGTTTCCCTTCAAGAACCGGGGGGTCACAGTTGAAGGTACCTCCACCTAGGAAGGATATAACCTAGAGACCATTTAGAGCTAGTGAGGACAGGTGGAATTGACATGAAAGAAACTATTTTTCTATTTGTCGCATACCTTGGGCCCCGGGACACGATTGCAAGGGTAGAGGAATGGCCCATTATATAGAGGTCTTCAAGGAGAGTGATGGTGATGAGGGGTTAGACACACATGGCCATTAAAGGATGAGGATGATGAGGCATTAGATGGTGCGGGTGTGGAGCACGATAGTGAGACTTTCCCCCAGGAGACTATCTCCACATTGTCTAGTACCCCGAGGTATAAGGCATTTAGAGTTAGGGGAGTTTTATAGGTACAACAAATGGTGGTACTCATTGATAGTGGGGCAACCCACAACTTTATTGATGCCTCATTGGTTGAGAGGTGGGGTTTATAGACAAAGGAATTTGAAGACTTCAACATGGTTGTAGCCAATGGAGATTCTATGAGATGCACATGATGGGTTCCCCAATTGAGAATCACGATGGGTAACTATATAATTACCAATTATTTATATATTGTTGGTATTGGAGAGACCAACAGAGTGCTTGGGTACAATGGCTCCATTCCCTTGGTGAATTTCAAACTAACTTCCGGATGATGGAGCTGAAATTTAAGTCAAAATAGAGGAATGTGAGCTTGAGGGGCCTATCTTCAGGGGCACCCAGAGTTGTTACGCCCAAGAGGATCGAGAGGCATGACGAGGTGGATTGGGAAATACACTGTTTGGTTTCAAACAAGAAATCAGAAGAGGGCCAACAAAGTAGTACCATGTGGATATACAGGGCCTATTGGACAAACACAGTGTCGTGTTTGGTGACATACCTCTAGGCATACCTCTAGATAGGGGATTTGAGCATGTAATTGAGCTTGAGGATGCTAGACCGGTGGTCAATTCTCCTTATCGTCACTCCAAATGGTTTAAGGATGAGATCGAGAAGACTATATAGGAGCTCATGGATATGGGGCATATTAGACCGAGCTCTAGCCCTTTTGCTTCTTTGGTGGTTTTGGTGAAGAAGAAGGATGGGACCCTGTAGATGTGTATGGACTACCGGGCCTTAAATAAGAAGACAATAAAGAACAAGTATCATGTACCATGCATTGATGAGTTGCTAGACGAGCTACATGGTGCAATCTATTTTTCGAAAATAGATTTGCGTTCTGGATATCATCAGATCAAAGTCAGGGAGCAGGATGTGCATAAGACAATGTTCAGATGCCATTACGGTCACTTTGAATTCTTGGTGATGCCTTTTGGATTGTCTAATGCTCCAGCTACATTCCAGTCTTGCATGAATCATGTGTTCAACCGCCACTTGCAGAAGTTTGTATTGGTTTTCTTTGATGATATTTTAGTCTACAACAGGACATGGGAGGACCATATCAGGCACCTGGGTGAGATATTAGGGATATTAGAAGCTAATTCATTGTATGTGAAAGCCTCTAAGTGCGAGTTCAGCATGACCGAGATTCTTTACTTGGGATATGTAATTGGTGGGGGTACAGTGAAGGTGGATAGAGGGAAGATACATACAATCCTAGATTGGTCGCCACCTAGGACATTGACATAATCGAGAGGATTTCATGGGTTTGTGCACATACTACCAAAGGTTCGTGAAGAATTTCTCTTGGTTAGCTGCTCCATTGACTTATTTGACCAAGAAGGGGGATTTTGCTTGGACAGACGTAGCACAACAGGTTTTTGATCACCTCAAGGAGGTGATGAGTTCGTGTCCTATCCTCACATTACCAGACTTCTCCCACCCATTCATTCTAGAGTGTGATGCATCAGGAGAGGGTGTTGGGGTAGTTCTCATGTAGGACAAGCATCCCATCACCTATAAGATTCGAAAGTTAAAACCCATGGAGAGAGGGTATTCAATTTACGAAAAGGAGATGTTGGCCATCATGCATGCCTTGGCCAAGTTCAAACAGTAGCTTGTGGGCAGAAAATTTGTGGTTCATACGGATCACAACAGTTTGAGGTTCTTCCTAGGATAGAAAGAGCTCAACAATCACCAGCAAAGATGGGTGAATAAGGTGCAAACCTATGACTTTGACATAGAGTACACTAGAGGTAAGAATAATATCATTCTCCGATGCTTTATCTAGGAGGCCTTACCTCACTGCTATGCTTAGTTCTATGTCTAAGATTTCAGTGGATTGGAAGGCTCATATACTTGTTGAGTACTCCAAAAACTAGTTTACTGTGAGATCATGGATGGTAGTATACAAGATGACCGATACAGAGTAGTAGATGATCTCATTTTCTACAAGGATAGGATTTTCCTTGTACCAGGATCCAAAATGAAGGAGAAGATCCTTCATGCAAGTACATGATACACCCCTAGCTGGACATCCTAGGTATTTCAAAACATATAGGTTCATCAGGGAAAGATTTACATGGAAGGGAATGAAGGATGATGTCCTTAATCATGTCAGGGAGTGTATGGTTTGCCAGCAAACCAAATCCGAGTGTTCTTTCCTAGCAGGATTACTTCAGCCTCTCCCCATTCCCAAACAGAAATGGGAAAGCATATCCATGGACTTTATTCTTGGGCTTCCCTGGTGTATGGGAATAGTTACATTTATGTTATAGTTGATTGGTTAACCAAGTATGTGTTATCCAAAATTCACCCCCCCAGGGTAATTTTGATAACATGCATCAGAATATTCAAGTCCCAGGCAAGTAGGTTGATCCAGAAAAAATTGTGAAAATCGACTAAGTCCTAGTCCTTGGGACAGTAGGGACGTGTGGGACAGAAAGACGCGGATCGGCCGAAAAGCCTCCAGGCGGCCCGCTAAGCATTCGGGACATCTGGGACAAAAAGACCCGAACCGGCCGGATCGGCCGAAATGGGAACAAACAGTCCGAAAAGCATTCGGGACATCTGGGACAAAAAGACCCGAACCGGCCGGATCGGCCGAAATGGGAACAAAGACAGTCCGAAAAGCATTTGGGACATCTCGGGAAAAGGCAGATGAACCGGCCGGTTCGGCCGAAATCAAGCACAAGGAGCACTGGGACATCCGGGACAAATGGACGCGGTGGATGCGAAGGAGCCAAAAGAGCCGAGAACCAACCAGATCATGACACGTGTCACAAGGGAAAAGGTCAAAAGGTCAAAGGGTGAGTTTTCAAGACTTCGATCCGAACCAATGAAATAGCGCCACGTGTCCCGGCCTAGGGCCCACAAGGAAATTTCAAAAGATAGCCCACCGAGAGGTGGAGGAGAGAGAATCACGCGACCAATCAATGCGTGCCACGTGTCATCCGTGTGGCAAAGCGCGGGAAATATTTCAAAATCTGTTTTGCCTGCATTAGTGCCCTAAATCTTGGGATCGTCATATCTTTTGATCCGAGCTCGGATTTGCACGCGTTCCTTATATCAACGGAAAGCTTGTGTGATTCTCTACACGATTCCGTGGTCAATCTTGCATCTTGGTTTAGTTTGGAGAGAAAATCAAGAAACACCTCGGCGCGAAAGAACAAGTAGAAGTAATGCTTCAACAAACAACTTTAATGCAGCGAGATGGCCCGCCATTTTGCCAGATCCACCACTTCGCCATGATGAGATGAATTAAATGTAACCCTTTGGAGGTGGTTGGGGTAGTTTTGGCTTTCCCCTCTCTCTTCCCATTCCATTCTTATTCTTTCTATATATTGAAAAGAGGAGCTTCTTTTCAAAAAGTGGTTCATTCTTTCCGTTATGCCCTCCCTTCTTTTCTTCTCTGGGGTTGAAAATGGAGTTCGAGCCTCCTCCCTTGCTCTGTAATGGTGTTTTTGCCTCTTACTAATGGAATGATGTTCTCAGGTGCAAACTTAAGCAACAAAACGTGTTTTTGATGCATCGTCCATCCTTCCTCATTTTTGCTTGTTCTCTTCTTGCCTCTCTTCATTGCAGGTATTTGTGCATATTTGAATGTTCATTGCAGTGTCCTGAGAAATTTGTGTTCATGGAGTTTTGGGACATTTTCTGTGTGAAATCTATCCTTGGGCCTATGATGCATCTGTCCATCCTTCCCATTGCTCACCTCTCTTTGTCCCATGGCAGTTTTGATAGATGTCCAACATTCTCCTTCTCTGGTGTATCACCGTTTTAGTGTAGGATTTTTGCTGTTTTCCCTTCTCTCTCTCTCTGTCTCCTTGGCATGGTTAGATTAGGATTAGATTAGCTTGCCTACACTGGAATAGCTTGTGGCAGGTAGTTTAGGAGCAGGAACCAGCCTTCTCTGGAGATTCCTCTCTCGGTTTCACAAGTCCCACGCTTGGAGAGAGGTTTCCATGTTGTGCAATCACACTGGATGCCTGAGTGATCAACCTAGAAACCTGATCTGCATCCAGGGGTGCTGTGATTTTGCACCAATAGTTTTGGCATGCCCGGTGGGACCTTAGAGGTCTTTCACTTCATCTTTTGCAGGTTGATGTGTTCCTGTGAAGATTTCAGCCTTTGGAGGCACTTGCAAACACATCTGGCGACTCCATCTCGGTCAAAACCCATCTCTCGAAGTTGTAGACCTTCCTTCCATTCATTTCCATCCATTTTCATCCATCTTTCTTTCCATTCCTTTCATTCTTTTCCATTCCATGAGGTTGTGCAATCATGACTTCGTTTCCATCATGGAATTCATATCAACAACAGCAGTATATTCCACCTCCAACACGTTTTACAAATCCTCCAGATCAGCATGCATACTCATATGAACAGCAGTGCCAAAGTTAGTTTGGCTATGGAGCTTTCCAAGAGCAAGGGTGTGCATACAATGAAGACCATCAGATCCAAGATGCTGGTCTGTTGGAGAAGATCCAAAAGATGGAGGTAAAGATGCTGCAGTCCAGAGCAACAGCTCAAATGAGAGCTTTCAGAATTGGTTGCAGGACTCCTTGTCCATGGGGAGGCCCTTTTCCAAGACACTTCAGCCCTCAGGAGAAGCTGGACTTCATGATAAAGATGCTGCCCCAACTTGCACAATGGACAGCAGAAATAGAGGCCTACACACTTGTTGTTGAACAACCTTGTCAATGGGTAAGTTCTACACCATCATCTGGTTTTTCTCTTTCCACTACTCAAGCAGCACCATCTCATTTAAACTCCCCATCTGCTGTCCCAAGTGTTGAATCCATGTCTCCACCTCTTAGTCTTCCACCACACCTCGATTCTTCTTTCCTTTTCCCTTCCAAACAGTCATCCCCTCCACAAGAGCTAACAGAAACACCCCCTCCTCCAAAGAAACAAGAGGTTTCACCTCCTCCACCACCACAAAAAAATGTAAAATCGGTTGAGTTTCAACCCATTCCTCCTCTTGCATTCCCAAATCCATGTTGGGAGGATGAAAATCAGAATGCCAGTCAAGGAAAACAACAGCAAAAAGAGAGGCCAAACAAAGATGAAGAAATTCAAAGTCTGAAGAGTTGGGCTCTTAGATTTGGGATGACAAAGATCCCCTTGATGGTTAAGCCTACAGAAGAGGCTAGGGTTGGAGAACAAATGGTGGTCAGGACTGATTTTGTTGCAGCAGAAGAAGAAGATCTTGCAGCCCCAACTTGTCCTCTAGAGCAGCAGATTGAAGAGTTTGACTTGACAAACTTCATGTTGGAGGAGGAATTCAATCAAGAGCAAGATTGTCTTCAAACATTGGAGGAAGGAGAAGCCGCTCCAAATCCAAAAGAAGAGGAGCACAATTTAGCTGTGGAGGAGAAAAGTGCAGATCCAAGGGCTTTGAGCACAAAGCAGGCTACAGGAGAACCTTCAGTTCTTCTTTGTACTTCACCTCTCTCAACTTCTATCAAGAAGAGTTTGATCTCTCAAACTCAATATTGGACGATGAAGAAAACCATGGTGGTCAAGTTCATGAGATCAAGAGGACACCATGGAGGAAGTTGAACACGAAGCATGTGGTAGACAAAGCAATGAAGTAGTTTACTCGCTGATTTGGAGGACTGTTTTGATGGAGAAGAGCCGGTTGAGTTTCCACCATTCTCTCTTTCATCATCCACATTCCAAACACAAGAGCCTGCTGTCGTGAAGGAGAGCTTTCAATTTCAATAGCCTACATCTTACAAAACAGCTCTTTGGGATCGTGGATTGGAAGATTTTAATCTTCCATGTTCTTCATTGGAGAAAGGAAAAGGATGAAGGATTCCACCATTTCTTCCACATCATCCATTCAGATGGGTCTACAAGAAGACTCCATTCTTGGAGTTGAAAATCAGAGCTATGGGCATATCAAACGGATCAGACCTTGCCCAATCAGGTATTTGGCTTCATTGGAGCCAAAGGAGAAGCCACAACCGGTCATGCTCACTTCTGGGCATGAGGATGAGCTACAAAGTACCAAGGATCAGCTGCCATACCTCTTCAATCCAAATGCAGAGCAACTAAAAGAGGTATTGGATTTGTTTTCATTGATACCACGATGATTTGGGTGGAAGACCGCTTTTGTTGATTTTCCATCCATCCTAACAGCTATGATGATCTGCTAAATCAATTGCATGGCTGCCAATTTTGAAGAAAGGAAGCTATTTTGCACAACCGATTCTGACAGGTTTGTTTAGCTTTCCTTTGCTTCCATTAGAGTAGAGTAGCTAGGTTTGCTTTCAGCGGAAGAAGTGCTTGTGCACACTGCATGTTCCATTTGGGGCATGTATGATTTTCAGATTTTTGTACATAGTTTTGGTGTTGCTGGTTTTACTCTTTGCACAGTTTGTTCCAATGGTTTTGGTGAGAACAACTCCATGCCGGTGGGTTTCAAGTGGCTCGAGGGGATATTTTCAAAGTTCGGATCAGTTTTCGAGGCTTGCTTATGACTCCATGCCCAATGGATTGCTTCAGCTACCGATCATTCATCTAGCAGCAGATGACCCTGAGTCATAAATGTTATCCAAAATTCACCCCAGGGGTAATTTTGATAACATGCATCGAGAATATTCAAGTCCGGGAAAGTAGGTTGATCCAAAAAAATTGTGAAAATCAACTAAGTCCTAGTCCTTGGGACAAGAGGGACGTGGGGACAGAAAAGACGCGGATCAACCGAAAAACCTCCGAGCAACCCGCTAAGCATTTGGGACATCTGGGACAAAAAGACCCGAACCGGCCGGATCGGCCGAAATGGGAACAAACAGTCCGAAAAGCATTCGGGACATCTGGGACAAAAAGACCCGAACCGCTGGATCGGGCCGAAATGGGAACAAACGGTCCAAAAGCATTTGGGACATCCGGGACAAAGTACGCGAACGGCCGGTTCGGCCGAAATCAGCACAAGGAGCACTGGGACATCCGGGACAAATGGATGCGGTGGACGCGAATGAGCTGAAAGGGATGAGAACCAACCAGATCATGACACGTGTCACAAGGGAAAAGGTCAAAAGGTCAAAGGGCGAGTTTTCGAGCACTGATCCGAACCAATGAAATAGCGCCACGTGTCCCAGCTAGGGCCCACAAGGAAATTTCAAAAGATAGCCCACCGAGAGGTGGAGGAGAGAGAATCACGTGACCAATCAATGCGTGCCATGTGTCATCTAGGTGGCGAAGCGCGGGAAATATTTCAAAATCCGTTTTGGTCTGTTCCATGCCCTAAATCTTCAGATCGTCATATCTTTTGATCCAGAGCTCGGATTTGCACGTTCCTTATATCAACGGAAAGCTTGTGAGATTCTCTACACGATTCCAGGGTCAATCTTGCATCTTGGTTCAGTTTGGAGAGAGAAAATCAAGAAACACCTTTGGCACGAAATAACAAGTAGAAGTAATGCTTCAACAAACAACTTTAATGCAGCAGAATGACGCCGTTTTGCCAGGATCCGCCGCTTCTGCCATGATGAGATGAATTAAATGCAACCTGGAGGTGGTTGGGGTAGTTTTGGCTTTCCCCTCTCTCTTCCCATTCTCATTCTTTCTATATATTGTAAAGAGGAGCTTCTTTTCAAAAAGTGGTTCATTCTTTCTATTCTGCCCTCCCTTCTTTTCTTCTCTAGGGTTGAAAATGGAGTTCGAGCCTCCTCCCTTGCTCTGTAATGGTGTTTTTGCCTCTTACTAATGGAATGATGTTCTGTGTAAACTTCTGGAGCAACAAAACGTGTTTTGTGATGCATCTGTCCATCCTTCCTCGTTTTTGCTTGTTCTCTTCTTGCCTCTCTTCATTGCAGGTATTTGTGCATGTTTGAATGTTCATTGCAGTGTCCTGGATTTTGTGTTCATGGAGTTTTGGGACATTTTCTGTGTGAAATCTATCCTTGGGCCTGTGATGCATCTGTCCATCCTTCCCATTGCTCACCTCTCTTTGTCCCATGGCAGTTTTGATAGATGTCCAACATTCTCCTTCTCTGGTGTATCACCGTTTTAGTGTAGGCTTTTGTTGTTTTTCCCTTCTCTCTCTCTCTCTGTCTCCTTGGCATGGTTAGATTAGGATTAGATTAGCTTGCTACACTAGAATAGCTTGTGGCGGTGTAGTTTAGGAGCAGGAACAGACCTTCTCTCGGAGATTCCTCTCTCGGTTTCACAAGTCCCACGCTTGGAGAGAGGTTTCCATGTTGTGCAATCACACCTTTGGATGCCCGAGTGATCAACCTAGAAACCCGATCTCGCATCCGAAGTCTTGTGATTTTGCACCAACAATATGCTCATTTATTTTCCCTACCCAAAGGGCACGAGGCAATGGATGGGCCCGAATCTTCTACAATGGTATTTTTAGGCTACATGGGTTGCCTAAGAACATTGACAACAATAGAGACGAGATCTTCATGAGCACCTTTTGGTAGGAGATCTTCCAACTAGCAGTACAAAATTAAACCTCGCACTAGCTACAATCCATAGATCGATGGGAAGATGGAGATAGTCAATAAGTGGATAGAAGGCTACTTGCGAGTTATGTAACATGACACCGGCGGGCATGGATTAAATGGTTACACATGGGTGAGTCGCTACAATACCACCTACCGATGAGCATAGGTATGACCCCTTTCCAAGATTTGTATGGGTACGACACTGAACATTTTTAGATTTGGTATTACCAAATATTTGAGCTCCCAAAGCTCAAGATTGGTTACTGAGGACATCCAAGATATTCTAAAGGCTCTAAAAGAGAATCTCCAAAAGGCACGGTAATCAACGAGAAGGTATACGTAGATCAAAGACAGAAAGATAGGTCTTTTGAGGTCGGGATCTAGTGTTCTTATGTTTACTGACCATATAGCAGTCCTCATTGAAGTAGAAGGGTGCAGAGAAATTGAAACCACGATTTTATGGTAAAACCGAGTAGGGACAAGTGGCATATGAGCTAGAGCTACCAAAGCACAAAGAGGATACATAATGTCTTCCATGTTTCACGACTTAAGAAGGTGCTTGGACCACATATTATACCCTCTACGAGCTACCTCCACTAGATGAGGTAGGGAAGATGGTGTTGGAACCGAAAGCCATTATTGAAATGAGACAAACGGGGTCGGGAGCAGAGTAATCACCAAATATTTGGTGTGATGGAAGGGACGCAACTTAGGAGGGGGAGCATATTTTGTAGCATCCTAATTTGCAGTTGCTTAAGGACAAGCAAAATTTGGGAAGGGAGGATTGTAATGTCCCCTTTTTGTAATGACCCTTTTTCTCCTATGCCAAATGGCCCAAGGGCCAAGTCGGGTCCAAAATGTGGTCGGACCAGGGGGCTGTGGATGCTGGAAAATTTTGGGAAGGGGGCCCCGTGGTTTTAATATCTGAGTTTGGCGTTTGGGGGTCACTTTTGGATGTGGCGACTCAAAAAGGAAAAAAGTAACTATAGTTACTTTATGTTAGTGGCCCCTCCATGGAATAAAATGCGCCTAGGGTTATGGGGGCTTGTTTTCCAATGAAAGATATATAAGGAGACAGGGAAGGAAGAAAAGGCACTTTTTGTTGCATACTCTTAGCCTCTTCTCATGCAGTTGCTGCTATTGCATTTCTATAGCTTGTGGAGTCAAATCCCATTCGGTGAATTACTTTCATCTTATTGATCGTGGTGTTTAATTAGCATCTGTGTTCTTGGCTTGGTACGATCTGGTTATCGTTCCTTTCATGGTATCAGAGCTGCATGACTTGTCATCACACCAAAATCTCAAACTAATGGTGGAGAGGGATCTCATCATGTTAATCAGTTGCTACACCAATACCCTCCCGCACGATGGAGCCGAGTATACACCCAATCAGGCCCAACAACATTAGGAGGCAGTGACACCGGGAATTTTCTGAGAGGTCACCCATCCCAAAACAACTCTGATACCAGGAAGTTAAGTGCGTCAGCCCCAAAGTAGTTATGGGATGGGTGACCTCCCAGGAAATTCTTAGTGTCACTGCCTCCTAATGTTGTTGGACCTGATTGGGTGTATACCCGGATCCATCATGCAGAGGGTATTGGTGTAAAGCAACTTATTAACATGAAGAGATCCCTTTGTACCATTAGTTCGAGCTTTTGGTGTGACGTTAAATCGTGTAACTCGATGCCATGAAAGGAACGATAACCAAATCATACCAAGCCAAGAACATAGATGCTAATTAAACACCACGATCAAAGGTTCAAAGGTTTATGTAAAGTTATTCTCGTGAATTACTTTCATCTTATTGAATTACTTTCATCAAAGGTTTATGTAAAGTTATTCGGTGAATTACTTTCATCTTATTGATCATGGTGTTTAATTAGCATCTGTGTTCTTGGCTTGGTACGATCTGGTTATCGCCTTTCAAAGTCCCAGGGACCCTAGCTTCGGTGGTGAGAGACTCGCCCTAGCTAGCAGGAATTCTTTGGTAGTGAGAGATATACCCTATTCTATCATCTTGGAGCTACTTTTTGGGTTGTGCCACGAGAGATATTTCTAGAGGATTCAGAGGAAGGATTTTGAGGATTTTTGGGGCTTTAGGGAAAGACAATGAGGGACTCTAGATTAGACTCACGGCAGCCATCTAGGCCGGGTGTGGCAGCATGTGGAAGGCACATGCGTACCCAAAATTGTAAGGTCTTCGATCATCTTGCTAAACAACGTAACAGTGCCCCTAATGATGATACAGATCTCCTCGCAAGGTGTTCGGGATCCGTAAAATATCTCTAAACATGCGTTAACATCCCGCATGCCCCACATAGCCCCTGCATCCTTTGTTTTTCTATTTTTCCTCTTTTCTTGACCTTTTGCTCTTGATTCTGAAACCGCCGCCGCCCTGGCGGCGGTCTCAGTAACCGCGCCCCGCTCAGAAGCGGCGGTCCCGCATGCATTTTCCAGAAAGCACTTTTAACACGACTCATGTAAATTCAACGTTTCACCAACTTTCTTTTACCGCCATAAGCTTGCATTTATGATTCGGTTCCTCGGAATAGTGTTTTTCCATTGTTTATAGTTTAAGAGTTCAAATTGGTTTTTACCGTGGGTAATACCAAATGCTATAAGTAGATGGCTTGTGCTCAAGAAAATAGCCCCTCATATTTGCCTCCGAATTTCTCTTTGCAATAGATTTAGTTTTCATTTTGCTTAGAACTCATAGTTTCATTCATTGCAGCCTTGTTAGTATTGTTTTTGCTATTAAGAAGCCACATATCCATCTTGTGCAAGTGATGTTGTTATTTCATCCAATCCATTGGAATAGGATAGTCTGTTTATCAATAGGAAGCCATTAAAGTTACAGGTTTTTCTCCTCAAACAGGATAGTTTGTGTTACGGACATTTTATGTTGCATGACTCGCAATAGATCCCGCTACGAATTGCATAAGCCAAGCTCGTACTCTTGCGCTATCCCTCTCCTACTCGTGTTGTATTGGGCCTGTATTCTAAAGTTGTCCCTTGTTCCAACATCTACTTCGCTGATGCAAGCATTACACGCTTTTCTAGATCCACGTGAGCATAAAAGAACGAGGAGATCACACTCGAGGGGACAAAATCACACACACCATCGGATTCGCCACTGTTTTATAGAATCCAGGTTCAGCTTTCAAAGTTCTAAACTAGAAGCATATCAAATAGAGTAGCTAATCACTTCATTTCAGTCAATTTACTTTCAATATTTCCAGGGAAGTTGTGGGGATTGATAGTTTCTGAGAGACTATGATTCATTCCTCACTTCTGAGGTAGGATCGAGAGTCTTGCAAATAGATTAGATCAATCATTTCGTTATTTAGAATAGATTTACAACTGCACAGACAAATAGCTATACTCGGTTATCTTGTTTGTTTTAAATTTTTATCTTAGCTGTCAATTTCTAGATGTATTAAATTAGTTGCTCTTCTAAATCCATTCCAATAGTTCATCAGAAAATACAAAAATAGAAGTTATATATGTTCTAGATATATTTCACGTAGTTAAAATTCACTTTGTTGCAGTTAGATTTATATTTTTGCTTTTGTATGACAATCACGAGACCTAGGGAGCCCAGAGAATACGTATTTGAGCCAATCGTGCCTCAACCCAATCTCATCACAAAGCAATAGTTGACATAGATGAGAATCTTAGAATCCAAGTCTTCCAAACAACAACAGACTTACAACAGATCAGCTCTCAGTTGAGGGGATTAAACATAGAAGACGACCAAGCTCACACATTTTGGTCAAATCAACCAAATTAAAGATTACCCTAGGTTCATACCCACATGACTTGTAGAAGGGCTTGAAAGAGAGCAAACGTTCGGTTGTGATCCTTTGGTCCCACAGCCAGACGCAGGAGACATTCTCACAGACATAGATACTAGCCTAAGAATTCAGGTTGCAAGAACGCCTGTGAGGTACTCTGAGAAGATCACACAGCTATTAACTTTGAATATAGAGGCTGAGAAAGCATATGATTATTGGATACTAGGGATCAGGGACTAAATTCATACATGACCATAGCAGGACCGCAACAACCAAGAGTCTACGGTTGCGATCCACAAATCCCGCAACCTAACGAGCCCATAGGTGAATCAGACATAGATGCTGGCCTACGTACACTAGTATTCAGATCTACTCCACTTCCACCTATAATCATCGAACAATTATCCTTATTAGACATAGCAGCTAACAACGCTAAGGAATTCTGGACTAGGCCAGAGAATCGCCCATAGAATCAAATATATTTATCATCCGTCCTATGACCTTATCTGGGGACATACATGAAACTATCCCAGGTCATTTTCCATGTATACCACAACCTATAGACCGAATCATGCCAGAGCTCAATATTGATTGGAGCCTTCGAGCAGTCATCCTTGCTGATCGATCTATCACACCAGTTCAGGTTAGGAGGGCCTTCTTTTCCTTAGATTCACAATTTCCACTAGTGCGCGTCGAAGACATCATATTGCCTAACTAGTTTGTCTGCATCCCACGCATATCCCATCCCCACCGGCTGTCTCGGCACGACCTCGGGAGGTCGGGTGCGAGGAAGAGTTACTTGTAGATTCCCAAGCTCGCTTGTCACTTTTCCGTCGCATAAAATTGGTGAACCCGACGTGAACAAACAATCGCTTTCACCTTCTCTTTGAGAGTTTCATCCACTTTTGCTCCTTTCCATTATTCAGCGGGTATTCATATACCCCGAATATGTCGGGATTCGATGCATATGGCACTCTCTTAGGTCTTGAGGCATACTACGCCCAATAGAATAGGCAATCATCACCCTCACTCAAAGATGGGGTGACAACTACTCAACTAACCAGCTTGTCAACACAAACTCCAAGGATCAAATATAACTCATCTTTGCAAACCGAGGAGTTAGATCAGCTCGCTCAAAAACAACAAACAGAGCTTCTTGTGCTCAAATAATATGACATTCACTGGAGAATTTGGTTCATCTCCTCAGTGTGCCGCTTAGACCAAAAATCAGTAGACAATCGACCCATACCTGGTTTTAGATGATGAATAGTCAATACGTTATCCCAGGAATGAACAACGCTCTCAGAGTATGTACCAACCTATAGGGAGTTTACAAACACAACCCAAGGCCTCTTTTCAAGAAAATACCTCCATGCCACTACATATAGGAAATGCCCTCGGGGAAACTTGGCAGGACAACGATCAGTTCATAACGGGATATCACATGCCTATACAACACCAGGGTATACAACAAACGCCGCTAAGGCAAAGCACCGTGACTTCACCAAATGAAGTCATTTCAACGTTAGTAGAAAAAGTGAGAGGGTTAGAACTTGCTCAAGCAAGTCAAAATTCTCAATTCATGCAAGCAGGAAGTTCCAATCCCCCACACCATCCTAGCCAAGTAGACCTCCTCACAGGAATAGGCACGTTAGGCATGCCTCCTCAGTATTCACAACAAACACCAACTAGACCCACCATCTCTAACACCGTTCCTCCCGGTCTAGCACAAAACAATCCATTCCTGGACAATACCCCGTCATACTTAAACATGTACTCCAAATCACCACAGGGGATATGTTCTCCTCTCCCAAAGATGTTTTCTCAAACACAGTGCTTCCTTATGCCCCTACTAACGCATACGCTACACCATATCAAGAGTCCCGCTCCACCACCACTCCTCAAAGAAGCACCATCAATGGTCGAAACCTATGCGATAGGGACTTATTAGAATATTTGAAAGAGCCCTTAGACTTCACCATACGAAGCGTCATGCTTCCAAGATCCCTTCCCGATTTACCCAAGTACAAAGGTGAGGGAGATCCAAATGCACATATCAAGGCTTACGCTACAGCCATACGAGAACTACTCCCTTGGGATGGGGTTGTTGCTAAAATATTCCCCAAAACTTTGGAAGGCATCACTGTGATTGGTATTATAGAATACCCGAGGCTTCCATCCATTCATTTAAACAACTTGTTTCGAGTTCATTAAAGCCTTTGACATGAACAAACCTGTTAAGAATGTAAATCCGGGAGTTCTTGCACATTAGCAGAACATAATGAATGCACACTCATTTCATCCAAAGATGGCGTACGCTTCTTTATTCTTCACCAAAGGCTCCAAATATGGACCAAATGGAACTATGTGATTTATTCCTTCATTCTCTCAAAGAGAGAAGTGAAGGAAGAAGTCCGTAAGTTACCACTAAGGACTTACGATGAAGTACTTGAGAGCACTCTCCGAATAGATCAAGTGGCAATAGATAGTGGTCGTAAGACATATGGAACAAACGGGAGGTTAATCACCTTCACCAAAACACTACAACTTATCCTACTACTACGAATGTCAATCAAGGACCTAAAATCCTTAACAAAATCGGGGTGACAAAAAGATGGAGTAACCGATAAGCCTAAAAAGGTAAATACGTGAATACTTCACCACCAATGAACAATCAACGAAACAACAACTTTACCCCAACAATCAATACAGAGGATTTTAATCATACTCAACAACAACAACAACGGCAAAATCCCGCATAGGGTCTAAGCCAAAACTCAATTGGTTATCAAAACCGAAACAACAAATGCAAAACTTTAATCCTAATAGGCAACGATTTGATCGAGTTTTAGGCCACAATATACACCAAACCAACAAATCAGAATTACAATCCCAATTCATATTGTGGTTTCCACAAAATTCGAGGTCATGACACTGTAACGTGCCTTCGACTACGATAAATTCATGCAACGTTTTCCAGAGGAACAAAGACAATTCTTCACGAGATATGTTCTTGGCAGATCCTCGTGTCACCACCACCAAACACGCCGCAGTGGGCGGTTTCCCCTCGTAATGCTCCCCTCAAGATCTTTAATGATCCACTCCCAAATCACGATAACAATAGGCTAAGTCTAAATGGGACAAACAAAAGCATAATGATGGGAAACAATGATCATGAAGCCTCGACTTCACTAAATCCATCGGTTGCGCCACAATTAGGAAGTCAGCCGAGATCCAAGATAGTCGATTTAGTAGAACCAGACGCCGAACTACCCATCTAAGCTATAACAAGAACACAAGAGTATTTCTCTCACCAAGCCCAAGTCACTGCCTAGAAATGATAAGATCCAACAAATAGTAGAAAATCAGAGGTGCCTATGATTTAATTAACGACCTAACAAAAACCTTCTCGCACATTTCATTTTTGGACTTATCAAGAATTCTCCCACTATGTGGCTGCTCTTCTAGAGGCATTAGGTTTAGGTCATCTAATTAACATCACTCCACCTCCCGAAACACAAGTGAACCATGTAGACTTTGATATCCACCCTCCGGGCAGCCGGATAAGGATGTCGAATTCATATTCGAAATAAATAAAATTCCTACAGATCTTTGAGATTGCACGCCGAGTTGATCTAGCCTTACACTTACAAGTATGGGTTTATAATAACTACGTAAAACAAGCAATGGTTGACAATGGGGCAGCAAGAAGATTAACATAGTCCCCTTCTCTTTCCTTCAAAAACTAGGATATGGGGAAACAAATTGTTCCATGACTTGAAATACATTGAGAGGCTATGATAGCCTTAAGGCCACTTCGATTGGGACTATAATACTACCAGTACCTTAGGACCCAAAACAATCCTCGACCGAAGTTTTATATTATAGATCAGAAACTAACTATAATATGATCCTCTACGACCATGGATACACCGTATGAAGGAAATTCCTTCTACGTTATTCCAAGAAGTAAGATTCTTGCATCTAGGAAAGGTGTTTGTCAGAGCCAAAGGTGATCCAAAGCCATTCGATATACACCTAGCTGACTTAAAGAAAAGACGAGTGCATGCACTCGGAATTTTAACTTCCAACAAACTAACTTAATAAACCCACTCGACGCAAAACCAGAGGAAAAGTTGGTACCTACAACGGATCTTCGACTATGAGTCTAGTCAAGACAATCCCACCTCAAAAGATGAGGCTAACATTGTAGAAACGGTATCATTAGGAACTACACAAAATCGTTGAATTGCTAGAATAGGATCTACCAATGTTCTTACCATTTGATTCTGTAGGCATGGGATATTCCCTAGGTGTTGGTTCTCTTCTAGCAGAGGATCTCTTTATGGTGGAAGTAGAATGCGCAAACACAACAAATATCCTGGCCCATATTACTAGCTAAATATTGACACTCCATTTTGATGGAGTTAGATGTCATTACGGAGCGGGCGGGCAGGTGTAATCTTTACTTCCCCGAAGGAAAAGTCCTACCATTTGCCTTCAAACTAAATTTCGAATGTACAAACAATGGCGCTGAGTACAAAGCCCTCCTCCTTGGCCTCATTTTAGCCAAGAGGATCGGTGTTAATAACATCATGGTGTTAGGAGACTCACAATTAGTAAAGAAACCAAGTCTCGAGATATATGAAACCAAAGCCGAGCACTTACAATGACTTTACAAAACAATGTATTAGATTTAAGCAAGGAGTTTGACTTCATATCAATTGAAGCAATCCTGCGAGAACACAATCTTCTTGCCAATTCTATAGCAACCTCGGCATCATGCTTTACTCCAAACAATAAGTTAGAGGATACCCGTTTCATGGTATCCCTTTGTGATGAACCATTGATAAAAACAATGACAAATTCTCTTTTAAATGGAAATGAAAACAAATCTACTATCCTAGACCACATTGATAGTGATATGGCCACTTTGAGTTACTTAAACGCCTATGTGGCATTACATCTCTCCTATCATATGATAGATTTGTCCTTAATCCCACATTCATCTTCCTACTTCGGAAATCCCATGATGGATCTTCCCTCGAAAATGGAACCTAGCGTATACACAATAGAAAATGGGGACGATTTAGATTTACCTCCAGCCCCACCTGAGTTTGAAGAGGGTAATGCCTCTTTAATCGAAGAAACAATTGATGTTAACATCGGAACGGAAGATGAACCAAAGATCTTGAAACTAGGATCCTCATTAACCCTAAGAAGTAGAAATACACACTCGGATCCTCAAGGAACATCGTAAAGCTTTCGCATTTAATTATAAAGAAATGACAAGCGCCAGACCGCATATTGCGGTACACAACCTCGTCACTAAATCAGATGCAAAACCGATTAAACAAAAATAAAGACCCATGAAACCTAAGGTAGCTCTCATGGTGAAGGAGGAAATAATAAAACTCTTCCAAGTAGGATTCATCAAACCAGTCGATTACTCTCAATGGGTATCTAATATCGTTCCCATTCTCAAAAAGAATGGGAAGATACGCATCTACATAGATTTCCGAGACATTAACAAAGCGTGTCCTAAGGACGACTTCCCATTACCATCCATAGATGTCATTGTTGATGCAATAGCTGGATTTGAACTCTTGTCTCTCATGGATGGATTCTCAGGATACAATCAAATCAGAATATCTGAACAAGATCAAGCTAAAACCACATTTATAACTCCTTGGGGAACCTATTGCTACGTTGTTATGCCATTCGGTCTCAAGAACGCTGGCGCCACATACCAGCAAGCTATGACGTATATATTTCATGATCTAATTCATAAAATTGTGGAATCCTACATAGATGACTTGTTGGCTAAGGCCAAGAAGCATCATGGACCACCCTGAGAGGTGCTCCGCGTCATTCTTTCACGTCTAATAGAATACGGAGTCATGCTAAATCCAGAGAAATGCGTCTTTGGTGTAACAGGAGGAAAGCTCCTAGGTTACATCATATTGTCACGAGGGATAGATGTTGATCCAACCAAAATTCGGGTTGTCCTCAAAATGGTCCCACCTTCGAATGAATCTAGAATCAGGTCATTTCTTGAAAACTTGGTGCAATCCGGAGATTCATCCCGGACTTAAGCTTCACCATCCATCCAATCAACAATCTGCTCAAGAAAGATTATAGTATTGATTGGACCGAAGACTGCAATGAAGCTTTTGATGCAGTTAAGTGTTTCTTGTTATCACCACCTACGCTAATGCCACCTAAGCTAGACCGCCCGTTAATTTTATATTCACGAGCTACCGATGTCTCGCTGGCCTGTATGTTGGCCCAAGAGGACGATGACAAGAGAGAGCGCGTGATTTATTTCATTAGTTGAACATTACTTGACTACGAAACACGTTATACACAGGCAGAACGAGAATGCCTTGCCATAGTATTTGCTACTAAACGCTTAAGACACTATATGCTGAATCAAGAAACAAGGGTCATGGTAAAAATAGACCATTTACAAACTTTCCTCACACAAGGGTCCTTGTCTAAGAAGGCTGGACATTTTATAACCTTAATGGGGGAATTTGAATTAACATTTGTAAATCAAAAATCCGTTAAGGGAGAAATCATCGCGGATTGGTTAGCTGATAACCCATTAGATGGAGGCGATCTAGTAAATCTAGACTTTCCCGATGAGTGTGTATACTACATTGAAACCAGACCTCCTATCTCTGAGTGTCCCTGGTATACCGACATTATTAATTATATCATGGACCATACGTATCCAAAAGGGGCTACACCACAACAAAGAAGGCGGTTACACATTATTGCAGCCAAATACGTCATTATAGAGCAAGTGCTCTATCGAAAAGTGTTTGATGGAATGCTCCTAAGATGTGTCGACATAGAAGAATCCAAGAAGATTCTCCACGAATCTCACAATGGAATGTGTGGAGGCCACTTCGGTGGCCATGCCACCGCTCGCAAAATACATCGAATGGGCTATTTCTGGCCCACTCTAGAACACGACGCAGTAGAGTTTGTACGCAGGTGTCATAAGTGTCAAGAATTCTCCCACGAGATTCACATGCCAGCACAAGCTCTACAACCAATTGCTACTCCATGGCCCTTTTCTACGTGGGGTCTTGATTTGATAGGGAAATTCTCTCCCTCGTCTACAGATGGCCATAATTTTATAATCACGGCCACCGAATATTTCACCAAGTGGGTAGAGGCTATGCCTCTTACTCACTTATCTGGGTCTCGTAATCGCCAAGTTCATTTTGAACCAAATCATTTGCAGATACGGTATCCCACAAGTCATTATCTCAGATAATGGAACTTCTTTTAAAAATGATGAAGTTCGCGAACTATGTAATAAATTTAAAATAAGCCATCATAAGGCTTCCTTGTATTACCCTCAAGCCAACAGACAATTTGGGCGACAAACAAAACACTGAAAGCCATTCTCCTTTAAAATGTGAAAGAAAACAAATGAGATTGGCATTTGAAGTTATATCCGGCCTTATGGGCCCACCGAACCTCAATAATAACACCAACGGGAGCAACTCCTTTCTCACTAGTATTCAGGCAGAGGTAGTTCTCCCACTTGAGGTTGAAATACCCAGTCTCCGTATTTCATTACAAGGGATTCTGGATGAAGATGCTTACAGAGAAGCACGTCTCTCCCAACTAGAAATCCTAGATGAAGCTAGGTTAGATGCTCAGCAGCTGGCACAGAGCCTATGATGCGCCGACCGCATGTGCCGACAAAGATAATAAAAAGGTCTATGAACGCGACATATATGAAGGTGATCTAGTTCTAAGGCTAGACAGTTGGATCGACAAAAAGACCGGTGAGGGAAGAAAGTTTCGGCCCAAATGGTTAGGCCCATACCAAGTCATGAAGGACTACGGAAATGGTGCATATCTCTTATGTACGCTAGAAGGTGAGGAATTTGGCGAAACAGTCAATTCCCTACACCTTAAATGATTCTATGCGTAAGCAACCGGCATAATATATAGCTACATTTACATTGCATCTTCATATAGATAGGTTCATTTTGTCCGCCTATTTCGTACGAATCTTGTGATCAAGGAATTTATTCTTAAAGCAATTCATTACAAACTTCTGATGGTATTGGCATAAATACTCTAATCATACTTCTCCATCTCCATGATATCATCAAGTTATTTTGGAATCATGTCATCAAATAAAACTAGATATGACAAAGTCTTAAACGGTAACCATACCAAGATCTGCGGGTTTATTCTCACTTTTGGTTTCTTCCTAGGATGGGCATCTTGTCTATGGTCTGTTCTAGAAGCTTCATCGTGTCACATCTATCCCATATGTATATCTCTTTGGAAATAAGAGCATGCTGACATTTTGCTCAGATAAACAAGTCAAACATGTAAATCAAACAGAAAATTTTAAATTTACACATTTTCTTGCCTCACCAACCTTCGGTGATGAGCTTGCGTCTCTTACTAGTGACGTAGGGTTGGGAAAGGATGGAAATGCCCTTACTCGCCTATACCTTGCCCATGGTGATAAACCCACACTTCTTACTAGTAGCATGGGGCAAAGTGTAGGGGGTCCTCTTGACAAACAAACGTTAAAGGTCATAAGCAAACAATTCAAATCTTGAAGCTTTGAGTCAAAAATAAATGAATCGATACTCAAAATTCCAAGAGAGTTAAAATCCTAAAACCCAGATTTTGTCTACTATGTGGCCATCTACGGATCTAAGTCTAGATAAACCGCAAGGTAAGTTACATCTTAAACTATGAATTCACTCGAGTAGAATAAGCTTGTAGCTTCCCAATTTGGTTCCACCAAAGCTTTGTCTATCTTTCATCACTATCATTTCAGCATATTTCACAACTTGTGCCCTTTCTAGCTCTCGGTGAAGCCCTCGCATCTTACTAGTTGCGTGGAGTTGGGATTAGGGGCAGGTTTATCTACTCATCATACCGGCCTTACCTTCACCACTCGCCAAAACAAATATGAAGTATCAAAAATTGCTTAAAGAAACTCGAGATTCAAAATCACATTGTATCTACATTATCAGTATATCAACATCATGAAATAGAAGTAAACACTTGCATCATTTGTTCTCTATTGCATCCATTCTAAAATCATATAAGCATAAACATCATAATCTACATGAGGAAAATGGAAAATGAACTAAAGCCAAAAATGCCAAAAGTCTGATCCAAAAAGAATATATATATATGAATGATCACAGTTTCTATACAATGCCATCATGCACTAAGCATGGTCAAAATGCTCAAAGAGCCCGGATATACAAAAGAATATATCATACAAAATCTACGAGAGCCAAGTGACTTCTCAATCTCTACAAGACCCTCTCAAGGCGCACGCCACGCCTAGAACTCAGCCTAAACCGGCACTCTGAGTGCACGGAGGGCTTAGGATCCCGAGAGGCAGCCATAGTCTCGCCACGAGAACGACTCCTCATCAAGCGCTCACTGTCCTATACCCCGCTAGCTCCGTGCGGAGAGTCGATACCATCATGGCCACATGCCGATCTGGGAAAAGACGTCGGTGTGCCTACTACCACTCGAGGGATCCCTAGCATCTACATGACATACTCGCACGGGTCCTCTCCATGGGGATCATCAGGGTATCAATACATACCCTGCGAATCAAATCTCGCCACTCATCGGTGGTCTCTGCAAAACAAAAGAAACAAAGACAAGTTAGAAATAAACCAGAGATAAAACACAAGAGTAAACAAGAGGAGAGATAGTAACTAAAGCAATCCTAAGTTAACAACAAACATTAAAAGGAAGGATGGTAACTTACTCGGATCACCAGGCCTCCAGGATGGATCTCTAGGGTCGGCGCTACCATAGATTCCGCCGCCGACAGAGATGCTCTCCCGTGGCCTGGAGCAACCTAGCGTCCTGCAATAGACTCATCCTCCCCACCATGGCCCTGGGAGAGTGGCTCCTCTAAAACCGCAGTATCCTCTCTCGCACTCGCTCAGCCTCTCTCGCTGCATGATATCCTGAGTATCATGCCACTCAGATTGTTGTCCTCCTCGCCTCCTCCTCTCCGTCTCTCCCCCGTGAACTCCTCGACTCGCAGTCTATGTCAATGGGGTCATCGCTGCTATGGGCAAGACTGCAGCAATCAAGTAAGAACGGCTCTCCTCCGGCACGTACTACCCTCCCGGCCGCACATAGGAATACCGGGAGTAACCACCTGTCCAACCCGGCCTCTAGGACCCTCTGGCCTCTCGATCGATCTATAAACCGGCGCCACTGGGAAGTATACCAATGTAGGGTAAGCCAAACTACTGAGGAACTCGGCCAAAGGGGTGTACCTCCACTTGCCCCACTCTGTCAATAAGCTACCCTGTGGTGGAGCAAGAGATCAAAGTAAGAGTCTCCTTGCCCCATATATTCGCCATAGTCTCGATATGGTGTGGCCTCCATGTCGGTAGTGATCAAAAAGCAATCGGCCGATGAGGTGCTCGAGCACCGACATATCTCGTCCATCTAGCCGCCCTCACAGCCTCCGGGTCTGTCACCTCTACACCTCTACCATAGGGGATGAAGTGCTCATAGACCCAACTCATGACCAAGGTGGGTGGCTCAAGGACCGCCTGCAAATGTGACTATCTTGTATAAATGATGGTAGGTGGTCCCAAGTATGTCTGCTCCCTGCATATATCCGGCCATGTCCCTCTATCTCGTGTAATAATGGGGGACCAGAATATATAAATGTATCTCCTCCTTGTCCCCGATCAATCTCGAGGCAAGGATCCCCATGATGGCCTGGCGAAGTAAGGGGATGGGAAAACTAGGAATGGATCGAACTCTAACCCCCTTCTTCAACCCCGTGGAGATGACTACATCTCCCATGTATGTGGCCCACTGTGCTATCTGGGCCCTTGCGAACTCCGCTGTCTCAAGGGTGAGACGTCTCCCAATAATCGGGACCCCCAGAATGCGATAGACATCCTCCAAAATAATAGTCCACTCACCGCGGACCCCTGGTAATCGGAAGGTGTTCCGATCAGCATCCCAATAGGAGAATAGGTCACAAAGAATGTGACTGGATGGTGTAACATGGGGCACGCGTGAGATGCGTAGTATCTCGGCCCTCTGAAGAGTATCCTCCTCATCTTGTGAGAGGGCATCTAATACTCTTGGGAGCCAATCACACTCCCTCTCTCAGCTCCACCGGATATACTCCTCTCTCACCCGCATTGTAACACCCCGAATCGTTGTTACTTTCTCCTAAGCATTCAAGTGTTGATATGTGATTTCTAGTAAATGGATGTGTACCTCGATTCGGGAATCATGCTTGATGTGTATTAAATTTCTGCAGATTGCAGATCTTGACTCGAGTCAAAATATTAATAGACTCTTTTATTTATTTCATCTTGTGACCGAATATTAATCGATCACGGAATGAAATTATACAGTATTCATCAATAATATCTAGACTTGGACCAGAGGAATTGATCCAAGTAATGCTTTAATTTTGTGAAGTGATAAAATTATATCCCGAACCTTGAACAGTCGTAAGGTATGGAAGCATTTGGTGAGCTGGTCGGGAGTATGACTCAGTGATCTTGAGAAATGAAACGGTTCGATATCCGGCATATCCGGAAGGTCTCGATTAAAGACTGTAATAATTCATTGACATACAATTCTGTAATAAGAACAGGAGTGGCTCTGTTCTAGAAAGTATGATGCAGGTCTCTCCGAGTTTTCAGGAGAAGGACCAAACTGAATTACTTAGGGTTAGTAACCTAAAACAATAACCTAACCTAGGGGTTAGATTAATGTTAGTCTAACCTAGACCTAGGCTATGTGTTATGATCCTAAAATAATAACTAAGTGCAAAATGGTTAGCATGGTTCTTACCCTAAAACTCTAACCTAAGATACTAACCTAGCTAACTAAGAGTTTATGGGAAGGGGCTTTCAAGGGTGGCGAACCATGGGCGCTATTCTCTATGGCAATAAATGGGAATGATAAGGATGAGGGATGTGCAGATGGCGGAGGCTTAGGCGGCGGCTAACCTTGGCAGACTTGGCAATTACTAAGTTTTGAAATGAACTTGAGATTTTGTTGGACTGTCGCCAATTTTGGCGGTCGGTGGGAGTAGAGATTAGGCGGGAAAATTGGTTTAATGGCATTTATTGTTTAGGGAGTCGAGCCTGAGCTCGCGTAAACGGCATGCAAACGAAGTTGGAAGGTTTGTTTGGTGTATCGCGATTTTCGGTCTACTCTCTCCTCTCTCTAGTTTCATCTTGGTTCTTCGCACTTGATTCTCTTTGAGTTGCATGGCGAGAATGAATTTCTCCGGCTCTTTCTCTCGCCATGGAGGATATATATGTAAACGGACAGCAAAATTTTGTTGGTCGCCGTATTTGGGAAAAGAAAAGGAAGTTTGAGCTCTTCGTTGTTGTCTCTTCGGAAATTCGATCAAAATACGTGCATGTTAGGCCCTATCCTTTAAATATTTTGCTTGTCTTTCAAATGTCTTCATTAAAACAACTCTGTTCATTTGTTTGTGAAGATTAGATAAATTTTCCTATGAAGATTTAGTTGATTTTGGCTCTGTATCTATTCTGGTTCGATTTTTGGCAATTTCCGCTTGTTGGGTGTTTGTTGAAATCGAACTTCAACTCTGTTTGTTGTGTATTCCGTCTGGTTTAAATATGAGAGATTTATATTTATAAAGGTTTGAATGCTCGGCCTGTTTGGCGAGAGCCCGTCGAATATACTCGTGAAGGGTATAGATCATCTTTTGTTCATTGCCGACCTTCGATCGTCAATGTCATTGGAGACAAGAGGGAATGACATCTTGGTGTACCATTTGATTGTTTCGTTTTGAAGATTTTCGAAGCTCGTCTAATGGTTTTGTTAACAGTGATTAATGATACTTTGTGGGTTTCATTGTTTTTAATTTCTGCTTGGAATAGTAATCGATGAGTTACCATAGTCTTTAACGACTTCAAAGGATTTCATGATTGAATCGCTTACAAGAATCTCATCGTTGTGAATGTAGATTCATCTTGAGTTTTATTATTATATGGTCGTGGAAGCCTTGTGGAAAGACAGTTTTGTGGCTATTTGTTATTGTAGAATAATACCGAGTATTGACTTTTTGTGGATGTATTGCCTTTCTCATAAAATTGTTCAAGGTTTCAAGCTTCATTTTATTTCATTGTTTTGGAATGAGTATATTGATTTGCTTATACTTGTTTCTATTCGAATGTTTGTCTTGAATGGCATGGAAGGATTTATCAATTAATTCTATTTTTATACATTCGTTGTTGGGTTTGTGATTATGGGCGCAAACCGTTATCGTGTATGTAGTGTGAATTAGTGGATTTATTAGGATTGAATTCCGAATGACCGTGAGGGAGACGTTTCAATGTTCTATTTCTATTTTGGTCTCATTCAAGTTAGAATGTGTATATACAACAGTTGTTAAGAGTTGATCCAAAGGTGACTTGAAGGAAAACCTCAGATCAAGACCTCCGTATTTTCTTGGAGTACTTTGTGTTGCATGTTGCTTTGGTGGTACAGATTCTTAGGTGATCAACTACATATTCAACCCGCTCTATTTGTGCTAAATTATTGGCAGAGTACATACCGGGTTTCTTGGTTGAAATAAGAGCTTGATTGTTTGTCCGATTTTTATATGCGCTGAATTGATGAATCATTTTTCAAGCTGCCTCGGCCCTGTTTGGGCGAAAGTTGCACTATCCTTGAGGGATTTGCATGCACCAAGGTAGGGATCGATTGATGGTGTTCCTTTCCGCTTGTGTTCACCCGACAGATCGCGGAAAGTATAAATATGCTAAGTTCCTTTCGCTTGTTCGCCTGATCGATCGATGATCATGAATTGGAATCAATGTGTGGTCACCATAGCATAGTTTCTGGAAACCTTAAAAGGCTTAATGTTATAGAGTTGTTGGTTACAGCAATACGCTTGAAGTTTTTGCTTTCAAACTTGGTTCGAAAGCCTTACCGTGTTTAGGTGAAACTAGTTTTGGACATCGATTGATTTATGGATAGTTGATGTGTTAGTTGTCAGACAAGAGATTTCATCGGGTTTCTATTTTCGTGATTTAGAACAAAGTGATCTTGATTTCGGCCTGCCTAACTTGTTCATTTATATCCGTTGATTGTTCTCATAAGTGATGGCAAAGACAAATGATGAACTTATGTAAAAAGGGAAGTAAGAATGGATTGATTCTTTCTCTTCCCTTATTTAATATTATTGATAATGAACTATCGTAGGAAATTAATTTGGTAACGTTTTGGTAGGATTCCAAATTGTTATGTTATTTCCTTTTTTGAAAGAATGCAACAATCGACCAAAGGTCGGATTTGGATTCAATGATTGTTTATATGCCTTCGTTCTTGTTTCTTTAATATCTGATGAAAAATTAGAAAGTGTTTAAGACTATTCTGTAACAATGATAGAGTTACATGTTTGTAATCATTTAGTATTACAAGGACATAGCCTGAATATGTTTTCTTATTTGGATATTTGATCTCATTTAAACAGGGTGTTTAATGGAAACAATTGATGGATTGCAATTGTTTTAAAAGTTAGTGCTTATCATGCTCAGTTCATTGAACTGACTCATGTTGACTATTTTTGCAGATGGTTGCCGTAAGAGGTAAATACAATGCAGATCTGGCAGTCCGATCAGATAGTTTATTTGATTTATTATGAATTACAGCTTGATTTTATGGATGTACTATATGAGAAAAGATGTTTCTTTTCCGTTAGCATTATATCAAGTATGCTGTTGCATAAAATGTAATGGTACGAGTTTCGAAAGGAACGAAAATAAGTGTTTGATACTTATGTGTTGTATTCTATTATGAATGATGAACTTCTTCGGTTTACGTAACGAAGAGGCATAGTTATCTTTGTATAATATGGATGCTTTTGTGATTGACAATGAAAGCTTGTCAGAGTAATTAGACTAAATTCTTATGAGTATTTAGTAGTTCTAATTTGATCTCGATAATGCAATATTGTAACTTAAATATTGTCTCTCTCTAGAAGATAGGTTAAAAATTGAGCCTAAAAGATAACGCTAAACAAGTTGGATTGAATTACTAATCCCTAGTCCTAAGTATAATAGGACAATAGTAGATTGGATTCTTAATCATTCATAGCTTTAAAATGAAAGGTATGATATGAATTCGCTTAAGAGAACTCGATAGCAATCAATGGAGTTTCGGTGGCAATCTCAAGCATAGGTTATGAGATATTGTCCTCAATCATTGTTTAGAATCGATGTATTCTAATGACTCCTTGATAGAAACTAGACCATAATACCTCTACCAAGTAATGGAATAATAGAGGAGGGTCGTCTTAAGAAAATGAATCCGAGGATTTGCAAAGGCTAACCTTAGGGAAAAGTCTTAAAAGTAATTTAAACTATAGTGCGTGAACGCTTTGTTTTGGGTAGATCTTCTCGAGGCGGATCTAAAGGTCGACGGCATAAAGTCGATCTGCGAGGTTGTACCTCCGAGAAGATTAGGATCTTCTTGAAGTTACAACAATGCAGGTGACTTATGGCGACACCCCTTGCATTGATCGTTGAGATTTACAATTGATTTCGCACGAGTTACCCTGGGACCGATTAAGAACGTGGTCATGTTATATGACTGCCTCGAAGATTTGGGGTGTCATGACACACTCGTTGAACTGCAAGGTTGAACCAGTATGTCATCATATCCCTAATCCTCGTGAGGCATCCATATAACATTATCACCTTGTTAATCGCCTCCGAGTGATTCAATTTTGTGAAAGAAAGGATTGACAAGATGTCAAAGATAAGACATTCTATATAACATATGAATGGGGTGAAGGACGTATTCCAGATTGACGAGTATGCCGTTAAGGAATACGAGACATGAACAGTATGTTTCAAATCTTTGGCCAAAGTATCGCAAGCTGCTGATTGCGTTGTCCTGATTCACCTAGTCTAAGGGATGAGATGCCGATGGATAATGGTAACAGTTATTCAGTTAGATTCCTTGGACAGAGCATTCGAATTCCCATTAGGAAGAGAACCGCAAGAGTGATGTGTTAAATAAAAACACCGACTTTATTACTCATGAATAGATCGGTAGATTACCGAGTCATGGAATGAATAGATCGGAAGTACTCCGAGTCATTACAGCTGCATATGGTTGCTTGTTATATGAATGGTTATTTGAATTGTGAGTTCTAAATTATGTATTTAGAACCAGTATGCAATTATCAAAAAAAAAAAAAAATTTCACTTGTTCTAAAGTTAAAAATGAGGATGTTACATCTTGGTATCAGAGCTGAAGGTTGCAGCTCTTGGACCTATTGAGTCCATAATCTGATAAAAACCCGAATTTTCTTGTAACAGAAAATGGTTAGAACAAGGGGGAACGTTGCGAGTAATGCTCCACCTGAAGAAGGAGCGGCAACAACCCAGAAACTGGATGAGATCCTTGCTGCCCTGTTGGACACAAGAGATCGTTTAGCTGTACTCGAACAGCAGGTGATGGGGAATGAGGAGGAAGAAGAAGCTGATAATGATAATCAGCAACCTCCTGAGGACAACCCCGAAATGGGTGTTGATGTTAATGCTGGAAATGTACCTGTCCAACCAGAAAACAAAAGGGCCAGATTGGCAGCAGAACTCACTAATGATATAAAAAGGATAAGCCCACCTAAGTATGATGGCACCACATTAGGAGATGGAGCTGAGAACTGGCTCAGCGAAATGGAGAAGTACTTTGCTATAAGGAACTTCTCAGAAGAAACCAAGGCAATATGGGGAGCCTATCAGCTTTCTCACGAAGCATCTTCGTGGTGGGATAGCCGAAAAGCTGAACTAAATATTGATGAGACCAATATCACTTGGGATCAATTTAAAGGCTATTTTAGGCAACGTTGGCTGCCACAACTTTTCTATGATCAGAAAATGACAGAATTTCAGAACTTGACTCAAGGAAGTTACTGTGAATCGAATCGGGAGCGGTTTACAAAACTTCTCAAGTATGTACCGCAGTACCAAACTGACGAAAAGTTCAGGATACGGAAATTCATCATGGGATTGAATCCTGTGATAGGGGGAGAGGTCGATGTTCACAGTCCAACCACTATGGAAGGAGTTGTTGAAAAGGCCATAAGGCAAAGAAATTGAAGGCTATTTCGCTCATAAGGAGGAAGTGTGGAAGAAGATCAAGTAAACCCTTCTTCAACCTCTCTTGCACTTGAGAAAGGACCATGGAAAAAGTTTGGGAACAAGAGTAAGTTTCAGGAGATAACAATAAGAAGGCAGCAGTAAATAAGCTTCTCAGGAAATGTGAAGGATAATTTTGCAAAAATTATAATAATGGTCAAGTCCTATGGAGGACGGCCGTGACAATTATAAAATGGAAGCAACTTTGAGCCTAAGAAGGGACTCAGAGGAGGTGCTACACTTGTGGTAAAGATCATTACGCAAATCGGTGCCCTTTCAAGAAGGATGATCGTAATCAGCAGCATAAGATACATGCCGCAAAGAGCGACAAACAAGCCGAAAAGCAAGCGACACTTCATAGAAGTTCCGTGTAAGTTATTCAAAGCATATTGTCACTATTCTTTTGATACAGAGCTCTTGAATGTTTTATATCTAACAAACTAGCTTCTAAACTTAAAAGAAAAGGCTGGAAAAATGGATAAATCTTGGACTATACAAAGATGGTAATAATCTGCTTCATACAGGTGAGTATGTGTCTTTTGGAGCTGGGTCCTTGACTTACCTAACTTTTCCACGGAAGTTGATCTCTATGTTGCACCTTTGGGATCGTATGACATTGTCATCGGTGTTAATTGGTTAAATGACCATAAAGCAAAGGTAGATTGCTATGAAAAGAACATAGAATGTTTAGATGATCAATTTGGAATCCTAGAGAAATTCAAGGTGTGAAGCAGAAATTAGTTAGAATAGAAAGTACATTCGGCTATGCGGCTTAAAAGGCTAAGAATAAAGGATGTACCCTTTATGCAAGTAAAGATATCCGAATCTTCAAGAAGATAGTGATTTCATGAAGCAAATCCCACGCATACAAAGTTTCGTGGGATGTTTTCTGAGGAATTACGGAGGTTACCACCCAAGAGAGAATTTGATTTTACAATTGAAATCAAGCCTGAATCGAACCTATTTCAAGGCGCCTTATCGGATGACTACTATTGAGTTAGTCGAGCTAAAGGCTCGCATAAGAGCTTTTGTCAAAGGGATTGATTAGACCAAGTGTTTCCTTGGGAGCACTCCGTGATATTTGTGAAAAGAAGGATGGAACTCGAGACCTGTGTGTATGATTATCGGATGTTGAACAAAGCAACAATTAAGAACCGATACCCACTTCCTAGGATCGATGATCTGTTTGATCAAATGTGTGGAGCAGCGGTTTATTCTAAGATAGATCTTCGATCCGGTTATCATCGCTAAGAATTAAAGAGGAAGATATTCATAAAAAAATTACTTTCCGAACAAGGTAATGCGGACATTATGAATTCTGAGCTCTAGCCTTTGGGTTAACTAATGCACTGCAGCCTTTATGAATTTAATGAACAATATTTTCAAGAATACCGGACAAGTTTGTACTTGTATTCCCTGGACGATATTCTCATTTATTCTAAAAGTGTTAAAGGAGCACAATGAGCATCCAAGATAGTTTTGGGAATTTTGAGAAAGAGAAAGTTGTATGGTAAGTTATCCAAATGTTCTTTCTTTGACTCGAAGTTCACTATTTGGGTCATGTCATAAGCAAGAAGGAATCATGTAGATCCTTCAAAATAGTGGCGATAATCGAGTGGCCTACACCAAAGAATGTGCATGAAGTAAGAAGCTTCATGGGTCTTTCATGGGTTACTATAGAAAATTTGTAAAGGATTTTTCTAAGGTAGTTGCACCAATAACTTCACTGCAGAAGAAGGATAAGAAATTCATGTGGAATGACAAGTGCGCGGCTTTCAAAAAGTCGAAAACCAGGTGACTTCCGCACCTATATTGGCTGTACTGCAGACCTAATGGAAATTTTACGTTGGTAATCGATGCTTCCTGGGGAAGGTCTTGGGGTGTTTTGCTACAAAATGATCAAGTCATTGCTTATGAGAGTAGAAAACTTAAGATTCATGAGCTGAATTATGCCCCTCATGATCTGGAGCTTCTTTGCCATTGTTCACGCACTTCAAGTCCTGGGAGACACTACTTACTTGGAAACCTTTTGAGTTGGCCGATCACTTGGGACTGAAATATATTTTTACTCAGCCCAATCTGAATGCCAGACAAAGAAGGTGGTTAGAATTTCTATCACAATATGACTTTGATATCAGTTATATCAAAGGAAAGGAGAATAGAGTAGCTGATGCTCTAAGTCGTAGGAGGCACATTTCTGCTCTTATAACATTAAGAACTCAGTTTAAAGACGAGGTAAAAAGTGCCTCAGAATCAGATACATATTTTCAGCAAGTAAAAGCAGCGCTTGCTGCAGAACCTAAAGATAAAAGGTATGAAGGTTTTCATTTAGATAATGAAGGAATCTTGCGTTATGAAAATAGGGTATATGTTCCTGTGCTGGATGATTTGAGAAAGAAGTTGTTAGTTGAATTTCATAATTCACCTTTCTCTCGGACACCGGGTATCACAAAAATGTTAGCTGATTTAGGAAACAAGCAATACTTATGGAAAGGTATGAAAAAGGATGTGATAAATTTTGTGACTCATTATGCACCGGAATGTCAGTAATGGTGAAAGCAGAGCATATGCATCCTCTTTGGATTGTTGTATCTCTCTATAGCATACGCAGATACAAATGGCAAGTAATAACCATGGATTTTGTACAAGGACTACCCATGTCTGAGGAATAAACATGATGTTATCACAGTAGTTTGAGATAAGCTAACTTCAGGTAGCTCATTTCATCATTGGAAATCTAAAGGATGATTCTCGAGTGCTAGCTTGAGAGGTTCGGGGAATACGAAATTTTCAGATTGCATGGTGTACATAGAGTCCGATTATTTCGACAGAGGATCCCTAGAATGACGTCGAGGTTTTGCTTAAGCGCTTTACGCAGCCCTAGAACAAAACTAAACTTCGATTCTGCATATCATCCAGCTAAACGGATGGGCAAACCGAGAGGGTAAATCAAGTGTTGGAGGACATGTTTGAATGTATTGCATGGATCAGCCAGTATAAATGGGAAGAGTATCTCCCATTAGTTGAGTTCGCATACAACAACACTTATCACTCATCTCTTAAGATGGCACCTTTTGAAGCACTTTATGGAAGAAAGTGCGAGAACCCCTGTAAGTTGGGACGGTGTAGAGGATAGAGTGGTAATTGGACGAGAGATTCTCTGAGAGATGGAAATGCGAGTTAAGGCTGATTCGTGACGATTAAAGAAGCGAGCGGATAGACGAGAAGAGCTATCTGCCGACCTTAAGCGGGTTGATAGAAAGTTTGAGCTTGGTGATAAGGTTTTTCGCGTGTTAAACCCAGAAAAAGAGTTCTATAACTTTTTAGCGAGCTGCCAGAGTTGTCACGATATGTGGGACCTTTTGAAATTGTCGATGATAATCAATCGCCAGCTTATCGTTTTAGCATTGCCTCTGCTCTATCTCGTATGCATGATGTTTTCCAGTATTTCTTTGCTTAAGAAATACGTTTCAGATCTGTCACATGTTTTTAAATTGGAATTCCTTCGCAGTCCAGACCCAGGAATAATCGTGGTTAAACCCACAAGGGAGTGCGGAAATCGGCCACTTGATTGCATTTAAGGAATCAAATATTCAGCAATGTAAGGTCCAAAGTGGGACCGATTGGCCATAAGAAAGTGCAACTTGGGAAAACTCCTGGAAGAGATGAAACTACTTTTCCTCTCTTTTGCAAGTAATGAAATCTTGACAATGATGAAATACTTTTATGAACTGATTGTTTTTGAGTATTTATGAAAGCCTGACATGCGTAAAGACTTTATCTGAAAGTTGAATAAAAGTGAGGTGACATTGATTTCAAACTATTAAATATGGGAAGTAATGTAATACATTGTTTGTGTACTTAACAAATTGATTGACCGTAAGGTTAATTTAATATGTAATTCATTGTAACACCGAATCGCTAGCGCTTTAGCAACCGAAAACGTTGG